>VXBJ01002924.1:281796-568313 GCA_013400055.1 Nycticryphes semicollaris
CCCCCCCCCGAATTTGCTCTGCTGAGCAAACTGCTTTCCAAATATTGCCTAAATCTTACACAAATTTTTATGAAGAGATATACTAGTGTACAGGATAGCAAAATATATTGCATACAATTAATGATAATTTAACATGTGCACAATTTAGTACACCTCCTTCAAATATATAGGAAATCTGTTCTAACAGGTCTTTGAAAAACGCTTGAATGATAATAATAAGCAGAGCTGTTTGCTAGAGCTGTTTTAGGAAGCCAAGACTTTCAAGTTCTGAAGAAACCAAAAGCATTTAGGTCTGCGCATTTTGCATGCATGTGATGCTAGTGACTCTCTTTGAGTCAGAGTCACTGTGTAGGGTTGAATTTCATTTCCCAATAGAGCATAACAATCCACATAAATTGTAATATCTAAACAGAACTGTAAACACTCCATATATACATAAATAATAATGATACCAGTAATTATTAATAAATCTGAATCTAATGTGTGTTTTTAATAAGCTCTGCCCTCTCTCCGCTTCCATTTGCTCTGAGGGTTTTCAGATTTATTCCTAATGAAAAGATTTTTACTCACATTAGAGGGAAAAGGTTTAACATACTGCAGAGGCAGGTGCATTAACTGCATATCCCAATAGCTTATAAAAGCCTGTGAGGCTAATAAATGCTTGAAATAGCCACGCACTATTGTAAATTCAAAACAGCCCACAAATTAAAAAACTCTGTTCAGCAGTCCCTAACAGTCTGACTCCCCTGAGTCTTTCCTTATTCACTCAGAAAATAATCTCAGACTCATGAATAAAGGTTTCGTCTTTCATTTCTATTTTTCTCCCTGTAGACAGTTAAAGGCTCGGAATCAGAAATTCACTTTAAAACAGCGTGTGGAATTCCTACACATTCCTTTGAAAGACAAAACGGAAGATTAGTATGTTTTAAAAACAAATTCTTCATGTTAGAAATAGAAGGAAATGTTTTTCTAGGTATGAATAATACACAACAAAACTAAAAAAGATTCTTGGTCGTATCAAGAATAAAAATAACATGCGGTCTGCTACAAAAAAAAACAAAAAACCAAACAGTTTCTCTTAACCAATAATTAGCAAATATTTGCATATTAAGAATCCAGATTACCACCACGTTACTGCAGCAGATGGTTGGTCCAGTTTGTTGGAAGCAAGGAAATGTCTGTGTAAGAACCTGAAATTGTGCAGTTGCGAGCCAGGCTCTAGGACATTTAGTGATTAATGCTAGCGATTAAATTGCCAAACCAGTAGGTACAGTTTTCCAATTTTCTAAAGAACATGTACAGCATGCACAACTCTTTTGTAAGGTAATTACATTCCCCCATACGTTTTGTTGCTCTGTTTTCTCTCTGCCGAAGGATGCTTTGTCTCCAATCTTGTTTAGTGCCCATCTCCTCGCTAACAATGTCATTTTGTGCCAAACTTAACACAGGTTTTTCAAACGAGCACCACCTATGCCCTGGTAAGCAGACCAAGGTCACTGACCTGTTTCAGGCCAGCTAATGAATAGCTGTTGGGCTCTGTTTATGACTTTTGGCTATTATTGTGCGTTTCAGATTTGAGTCAGAATTCTAAACCCATCATTTGGGGGGTTTTAGCAGTTCTTCCCAAAGCATGTTTCCTTATCAGAATAAATTTTTGGCGCATGAACTCATGTGTGTGTGTGTGTGTGTGTATTAACATTTTGGTGGAGACTGACAGTCTGATTTATTCCTCTTTCCAACGTGTACCTGCGAGCAACTAATCCATTTTTTAATGCTGTTTTATAAAACTAATTCATCCTGAAGCTGTTCTGAAGTGCGTATGTGCTGAAACACTGAGGCACAAGCACTCCTCTGTTGAAGGGAGCAGTTTTCTGGACTTACTTGCGCCGGATCGACGTCATTCAGCATAACTATTGAAGTGCAGTGATAATCTAGGACCAGTCTCCAGAAATCTTTGACAGTATTTGGTAGAGGATGCTGCGTAACTATAAAAGCTGACGGTTGCTTGTAGCTCTGCAAAGAAAAAGCAAGAGATGGTGAGAAGAACGGGAAAGGGTAAAAATCCATTTAGCGGAATGCCAGTCATAGCCCCAAAAACCTTGGTACTGAAAGCATTATTTCTATTTTCTACATAATTAACACGCTGTTTTCAGCTCTTTCTCAAGATCTCACATGCTTCAAACTTGATAAGTTGCATTTGGGCAGAATGTGACTTCCGCAGATGTTACATTTCTGAAACTTATTTCACGCCACAGGCAGAGAGTAAAATCAACAAGAGGTTTTTGCCTCCAATGGCACTCCTAAAAAATTCTGAGCAACAGTTTTGTTTTGAGCTGTTAATGGACAGATTAATCTTGGCTGTCTGCACTGCGCTGTTAATTTGAATGATGTCCATGAAAGGAAATATCTAGTTGTTTTTCAGAAGTATTGTTGAAATTCTGGTCTAGCTGACAGTAGCGAGGATCCCCAGGGGATAAATTTTAGTGCTTTTTGGGTTTTTTTAGTACCAGGGTATGTTGTTGACCAAGCTGCTCGATGGAACCGTTCAAATGTGTAATTTTATATTATGTCCCTTTGAGTGTTGAAGGCTAGTATGGCAATTCCTGGGAGGGATTAACATTGCCTTCATTAAGCAAGCTGCAACCATTAGGTATCAATGCTGCTGGTACATCAGTCTGGTGCCTTCTATCCTACTGCTCCTGTCTTGCTGAAATTCCAATGCAGATGAGAGATGCTCAAAGGGCTCTCCATTATTCCGTCACTTAGAAGCCACAGCAGTTTTGTTTGGGAAAATCACTCTCAAACTCATTTGATACTGAATAATGAAAATTATGTTGGCTACCCCCTTTGCTTGAAGTGAGCTTTAAAGGTTTACATAGAGTGATCCAGCTGCATCTCAAGAGATGCCAAGTGGAGAGGATAAAACACATCCTCCTGCCTGCTAGGTACTTAGTGTTTAGGGAGAGGGACAAATGTCTACTCTTGTCCATCAGTGTAGGGATACTGAAGAAGTTTGGCAAGGGTCCTTTGGGTGGAAAGGTGACATCACCTCCTCCCTTGAAGCCTTTTGCTCAGACACACTTTTGGATGCAGCTCATTGTTTCAACAGTGAAGAAGGGAAGAATTTTCAAAGCAAATATTGAGGCACTGCTCTTTCTAAGCAGTACTTAATTTACAGAACAATACAGGACTGAACTCTCCTGGAAAGAAGACATTGTAATGGTAAGGTTGTAAATTGCAGATCAAGGAACCTCCATTCTAATATCAAATGCTTTTGACCTCCTGTGAGAATATAGAGAAGTCACTTAAACTTTTGTTCTCAGTTTCTCTACATAGATAAACATAAAGATAATACACCTACCTTTTCACAGGAGTGTTTTGAACTTGGGCTTATTTTAGGAAAATGCTTTGAGAACTTGGAAGGAAAGAAATGCAAAACCTGCTATAAACTGTTATTACTCTAGCTTCACTTTTGAAAAAGGCCATTTAGAATGTATTCATTCTTTGCTAACCTCTGTTTTCTTGTTGGTTATATGTTTGACAACCATAATTACTACAGCTCTAAATTGTCAAGGATAGGCTATAAATATCTACAGACTGCAAAGGCAGTTTGAGTGTCTTTACTGATACTCTACTAGTGGGATTAGAATTACCATAGATGCATTAAAAAAACAAAACAAAACACCACACACAAACAGAAATAAATGGGAAGACTGAAGTAATGGTTTGTGTATTATCCTGTGCTGACAGACAATTTTTTTGTTAATTATTGTTAAAATTAGAAACAAAGGGAACTGAAATATTGCTGAAAACCTTGTTATCCTATTAACTGCCCTAGTGTCTTAATAGGTAACTCTTTTTTTCCTTGACCAGATGGTTAAAAATTTAAGCACTAGGGAGAAATCCAGACACACTGAATTTATCAAAACTCCCTGACTGAACATGGCTTTGGAACCTTGGCTGTGACATAACGTATGTGGGATCCTAAATGTGCTTGGGAGTTTATAGATTTTGTGCCATGCTTTTGGAAAACAAGGTAGAAGGATTTCAGCCTTCTTATGCCGACCCCACTTTCTGGCACTGCTCAGTTGGGAGGGCTGTTTATTCCCTTTTTATTATTAATAATGTAGCAGAGACTTACATCCATCAGTGCAGCATTAATGTAGTTACTACTCTCCCCATCTATTGTTATGAGGAAAGGCAGGCATCTGTCTGGAGGCAAAACATCCATACAGCGATTCTTTTCATGATTCCGTGGTAAAAGTGCTATGCTGCAGTCTTCTACACGCAGTGTTGGAGTCACCATATTTAAAGTCTTTCAAAAACAGTAAACAATGCAATGGAAAAATTAACGCAGCAGTTAAAGCATTCCAAAATATTTAAGAACAGATCATCTCAGCATTCAGTTTCAGGGAGAATCAATACACAGAGAAATGAGAACACATCGTAGTCAGCAGGGTTTAGAAGCAAATAATCCTGTAAGAACACAGATCTGAAAAATAACCTCAAAGACAGCTGCAGAATAAGCTGCCTTCTAGAGAATGGGCAGTGGAAAGAATCAATACACTTCCCTTGAGTAAAAAGAAGATTTTACTACTACCCTATTGTGTTCTTTTATGATTTAGCATAATTCAAGAGCAATTAGTGACAAATTATTTTTCCCTTTTTTTTTTCTGTCCCCCCAGTCTTACCCTCCCAGGCCAGGTCCAAAATTTACATGGTTATAAGCAAGCATCTAAATAAGAGTCTTTAGCATAGCTGAACGTATAGCTTCTAGGTACTGCTAGACACAACTTACCCGAAATTCCTCTTTGATCTGGCTGGAGTTAGTCTGAGGATCTAGTTTATTCATTTCATAATAAACCGACCTAACTTGAGAAGCTGGAATAGATGTGTCCCCACAAAGACAAGCTTCCAGGATAGCATCATGGATGAATACATACTGTTCCTGGTAAAGCAATTAAAAGAATTACTGACACAGAGAGCATATGCAACTAGTATTTTGGTAAATAAAAAAATAACAACTAATGTGTTTGCCATTAATTCTCTCTGACTTCACAGGGACTGAAGTAAGACCAGAAGGAACAACAGCAGTTCACAAAACTAGTTGAAAATAGTTACAAGTAGAAACAGAAGTGCAGTAACACTCTGGAATAAAACTTGTAATATTTCTGGTTTCTTCATTCCTCTGCACAGTTCTGTAGGCTCTATCACATACTTGAGTCTCAACAAGATGTACTCCAGAATGAATCCTCCCTGGAGAGGAAGCACTTATGATTTTCCTTTATTTAAGGAAACCATCGCAAACCTTAATTGCAGCGTAACTGGGCACTTGTTTGGGCAGTGGTTCTTCAAGTTTGTGGGTGGATTACTTTCTGTATGTGACTGAATAAACCACCTTCTGGATGGTGCCGACCACAAAGGGGCTCTAGTTTTATGGAGCAGAATAGTACTTTTTATTGCAAAATGTAAGGCACTATTCCAGTAGATTAACAATACCTCGGTCTGCACCATGTTAACTCTCCGAGATCGAAGCTCTCTGACGCAATTGTATATGTCTACAACACCTTCTCGTTCTGCCATATCCAGCATGATGTCAATCACAATGAAGCATCCAGTTCTGCCAGCACCAGCACTGAAGTAAAAGAAGAGCGCAGTTAATGTCTAGCAGCGTTTGGAAAAGGCAAAGTGCAAGAGTTCATCTTGCAGGTACATGATCAGTGGGATGATTACTGAAATTAAGTCGTGCATTTGCAGGATTTCAGACTTAGTTGGGCCATTCTTGTTTATATTTTAGGTATTAAGTTCTTGTGGGTAGAGCTCCAGTGGCTTCAGCAACCTGTGCGGGGATGATGCAGTCGAGGAGAAGCAAAAGTAGGTGCTGAGTTTTGTGGACAATACACGGTGTTCTACCCACCTGCAGTGAACAACCAGAGGGCCAGCGTTTGGTGGGCTCTTGGATTTGACCTGCCGTACAAATCCCAGCAGGCCTGTCGCGTGGTACGGCACACCGTGGTCTGGCCAGCCAGTGAAGTGAAACTGCCGAATTTCTCGAATCTCATGAGCACCTCTCTGTGGAAAAGACAAGAGTTGAGAAAGAAAAACAAGCTGGAACGTGAAAGAAATTGATTGACAGTGTAAAAACGTTACTTCAAAAGCCTTGCTGTAAAACATCNGTTGGAGAGCTTTCTCATAGCAGGAGAGCAAGTTCAAATGTTACCCATCAACTGGTTTCAAAGCCTCACAACAAAACAGAGTGATTTAGCACTAGATTGGTAAGAAACTTATAGCAACAAGATAGATGCTCATCTCTATATTTAAGCACTAGGTGGCTTTGAAAAGGGTGGCCTTAAGATGCATGCCATGATCACAGAACAGGTCAGCAGCAAGGCCACAAACATACAGCACAGATGACATTTGTTTTCGTGCTGCTCTCCATGGGAGTTTTGCTGCTGGCTTCAGGAAACTACAATTTCAGCATAATTTTCCTTATCATTTGTCTCCTTCATTGGTCTGAAAGAAACAGCTGAATAGCAAAGAAACCTTTTTGCACTTCCAGTCATAGGGGCTGTGTTTGTAGCCCTCCAAATGCCCACCTTTCAAGTGATTTGCCACAGACTAGAAGGACATGGATATGGTAAGACAGGTATAAATGAAAGGCCAATCGAGTAAGTAATTTCCCATGTGACTTTCTGGAGCAGTCTGGATATTAGAGTTGTGTATGCTAAATTTGATTTTCTTGGTGCTTGTATTTCCCCCTCCCCCTCTAAAAATGTAGCTGCCAGTATTTTATTCTCATTAGAAATCCACAGACCAGAGGCCATCATACATATTTCATAAGTAAACAGCAAAATTATGACATATCATGTCTAGGCTGGACTAAATGTCAGTGATATTAATAACTGGTGGTTTACAGTTTTTCTTCTTAAAGATGTATTTCCTGTCTTGAGCTGGTTTGTATATAAAAGGTTTAATTCTTTTTGCATAATGAAGCAACATAAACTTCCTAATTTATTGCTGGCATGCAAGTTAAAAGAGTATGGGTTTTCAGTGACTGAGAAATTTTGGCCATGCCAGTGCTGCAGGACAAGAGTGGGCTGGGTGTATCTTGGAGTCCTGATGCTCTGACAGCTCAGGCTGGGGGTCTGTGGAGACTGGGCATCTGCCAAGAGGAATATACACACTCATTTCCCTCAGAAACTGTGACACAAAAAGGCAGGTGAGGGAGAAGATGAAGAGCTGTGACACTGGTGTAGACTGAGGAGATCACATCCTTGCAACAGAAATGACTTTATTTGCTAAAATAGCAAAATATGCTAAAAAGCAATTTAAAAACATATTGAAAACCAGAAACAGACACAGTAATTTGAATTTTAAGACAGTCTAGCAAAGACATTCAAATACAATTTGGTCTCTGTACTCTGGGGATTTTACAGTGTGTTAGTTATCAGCTTTTTGCTACTGTAAGCAAGGCCTCCAACTCTGTAAATAGCTGTGTGTAGGTGGGGTATCCATGTCCCAAACACTTTCATATTTCTCCTAACAACTGCCCACAGCCCCTGAAGAAACAAAGATCCCATACAAAAAGCAATGCCATGACGACAGAAACCGAGGACTGAAATGAGTACCCCACACAATGCCTTCATGGTGTACGTAGCCTTGATTTTCAAGCAATTTACAAAATGTAAACTGCTCCTTCCAAATAATGTGCCCCGCTGTTGCACAGGTCAGGATCTGTCCTGTGTATCTTGTGCAGTACTTTTTAAATGCTGTCTGTCATGCTGACTGCATTTTTCTCTATCATTGGTAACCCTCAGCTACTTAGAAAAGATTTTGCATATGGGCTACTTTTATAATGAGTTTGCTTATTATACCTACAAAAGAATGATTTTCACGTCTGTAGCTTCCCTGCTGGTTTCTCAACCCAAAATAGAAACACAACTGCATGAATCGTAAAAGCATATGCCCAGCTTGGAAATACTGTATTTTTTACTTTTTCTTTCAGCTGAAACAAAATGAAAATGATGTATGTTGCTAACAACCCTAAGATGTTAAAAAATGTAGACTCTAATCCTACAAATACTTATGGTCCTGCTGTATGTTCCTGAGTAATTTATCTGAGTTAGCTGTTATAAAGGAACTGCTGTTGCCTGCGGAACCCTAACCAGCAACAAACTACTCCAAAGGAACTGCTTAAAATATCATAAAGCATATCTAGGAAGTGGTCTTCAGAATCAAACTGTAACTTTGGGTTCAATTTTCTTAGCATTGTCCCTCTCCTTCTCGATAATTACCAAATAGCCATTTAAATAAATAAAAATAAGTGATCAGTTTATTTCCAAAAAACTCCAACTTCTAAATTGTATTTTAGGAGCAGGCAGGAGATGTTCACAAATAGAAAAGACGGTCAGAAAGGCACCTCTGGAGGTCTCCAGTCTAAAGTCCCAATCAGAGCGGGTCTTTGGACAGCACTATACCAGGTCACCAGGGGTTCCGTCCACCTGGGGCCTGATACCTTCTTCACTTTGAGGGTGGCAGAGCCCTGGCAGAGGCTGCCCAGAGAGGTGGTGAAGTCTCCATCTCTGGACACATTCAAAACCTGTCTGGACAAGCTCCTGTGCAACGTGCTCTAGGAGGGCCTTTGGCAGGGGGGTTGGACTAGATCTCCAGAGGTCCCTTCCAACCCCGTATCATTTTGTGATTCTGTCCTGGTTTGAGGTAAACAGAACCAACTTTCTGTTTTACAGTTTTACTTTTTTTAGCTGGGCCTCTTCTACCTAAGTGCTGAAATTAACAGTGTATTGTTCAGCAAACTGTTGGCTCTCACAGTGATAAGACCTGGTTATACCAAGGAATGGTCTGCAGAGAGGCCCTGGCTTATCCTTATTGCTAGAACAACCAAGGGCAGGGAATGGGCTTCTTTGCCCCGTTGGAGGGTCGGAAGCAGAAAAGCGTTGAGGGGTCACACCTGTGGGGAGGAGGGGAGAGGACAGGGGACCCCAAAACTGACCAACTGGGGTATTCCATCCTATCCCCATCATTCTCAGTATAAAAGCTGAGGGATCAAAGAGTCAACTCTCTTCTTTCTTCGATGGCCAATGTCTGAGGAGGACCCTGTCTGTTCGTCTGCCTCTGATCCTGATCCGAGCATTCCTGACTCCAGAGCTGGAATCCAGCTCCTGTTGGTCACCGAGTCCAGTCTGGGACTTCTCCTGATGCCTGCTGGTGACATGATCCTCATCCTGGGAGCTTGATATGGTTTTGTATAGATTGTATCTATCTCATTATTTTCTTCCTTTTGTTTGTTTCAATTTTAGTATTAATACTTCATTAAAGTAGTTTAGTTCACTCTAAACTCAGAAATCTTCTTATCCCCTTCCTCTCCTTTCTTTTTGGGGGAGGAAGGGTCATCTGTCAGTCCGGTTTTGGTAATTTTGGCTGAAACCATGACAGGTTCTGTGGTTCTGTAATGAAGATTCCACAATTTTCTGAGTAACTTGCTTTAACACTGCACTACCCTCCTCCTGAAGGATTTTTTTTCCAGTGCAAGCCTTCAATGTTGAAACTTCATAGCTATTGACCCTGTGTTTTACCATACATTACTGAGGAGAATTTGGTGCCTGCAACACCCATCTTTGAGGTAGTTGCAGACTGCAATTAGATCCTCCTTACCCCTCCTCATCCCTACCACACTGAACAAGGCCCCTTGCATCTCACATGTCCTACATCCATAACCATCTTGCATGTCAGCTGTTGTCCCAGGATGTCAGGCTGTACAGATACATATGATTAACCCACCTACAGCACATAATTTTGCATTTTTTCTTGCTGAATTACTTAAGTTGGACAAATCTTGAAGTCTGTCAGAGCTGAGGCTCCAATGTTCAGCATTTGAACACTACCCTTCATTTAGTATTGTCTGCAGATTTAGTCAGTGTGCAATCTGTCTTGGGGAGGCTGAAAACTCAGTCCCAGTACATGAGAAATGCAAACTTGAGAAAATTATGGTGGAAGAGAGGTACAGAATTGACCTGCCAGTACCATTGGAAGAGTTAAAAAATATGGAAAATAGGGTAAAAACAAATGTACTTTACTCAGACTACACTGACATTGCTTTTAGAGGCTTACTGAAAAACTACCAACTATTAAAAAGCTGTGTCTAAATGAAATCTTTTCAGATGGAGCATTTTTTTCTAAGAAATAAAATGTTTAGTGCCTTTTATCTCTATCTGTTCTAATGCACTTATTCAAGACAGTTTGGTTATGATCAACTGTAAAATCCTCTAGGTCTTTTTTTCCAGTCCTAGTTAAGAAGTGAAAAGCTAACATCAAAGCATGGGCTTAAAATTTGCAGAATAGAAATCAACCAGTGCTTCATCTACTTCAAAGTGTAGCCACCGTTTCTCATCTGTTTATTAAAAATACCTAAATGCAAGGAAATAGGCTTGAATGAATTCGATGTACAATGTGTATAGTGGTAAACATGATACAATATTTCAGTTCATTCAAACTGCATAATTCTGTTATCATTACCCTCAGGTTGCTGTATTGGTGCATATTTAAGTATCAGATTGAAGAATAAAACAGGAAAAAACCTAATTCCTTTGTTACTGCAGCTGTATGTACAGAGAACCCGTTGAGCCATCTTTTTGGCAGCTTCACCTACCAGGGTGCAGGATTCTTTGATGCTAAAGATTATGTTCTTCAAAACCATAATTGAATACTATTTCATCATTAGAGAGAACCGCTATATCACAGGTACTGCAACTAAATCAAAAGGAGTTTTCTAAGCTAATTAGTTAAAAATCTACTCATGGTGATGCTGAAAGAACATTACTTCAGTGCACCATTACAAATATCAAGTCTTCCAAAGAGGCCCTTTCCTCATTGTTTTGCAACTCAAATCAGTCTTGATACGTGCAATTAAAACACTTCTGTCCTTTAATGAAGTCTGAATAAAACCCTTGAATTGACACAAAGTGCATGAAACACTTCAGCTCTGACTGACCCTGCCTATTCTCACTTTCAGTAAGTACCTTATTTGTTAATTGTATGTTGTCTATATATTGTAAGCTGCATGGGAGAGCTACCTGATGTAGTAAGCAAATTCATGGCATTGTTCCAATAAACAGTAATACAACAGGCTGATTGGAACTCTCCATCCAAAGACTGATTCCATATGAGAAGTGAAATTGCCTTGAGAAGAAAATTCATTTGTTTCAACTATGTCTCTGCAGACCAGGAACACACCAGCCCATCACACAACTGTATCCTCCACCATGGACTTCTGAATAATGGTGCATGCAGCCTCCGGTACAGACAGGAACTGATTGTGCAGAACATAAGATGGGAAAACAGCACGAGTGTGTTTTTCAATTGATTGCTGGGAGGGAGGCTTCGATTTCTCCTAGGCAAGGAACATCACTTTTTCTAACTCAGACAGGGGCCAAACAGTGATGGAAAGCGTAGAAAAGTTGCTGCATTTAAAGAAAAACTCAGTTTACCATAAGAGGGCGATAGTCGTTTACCCAAAAAATAGCTACAAAACCAGAATGTCAGTCAAAAGATTTAACTTTCTCATGCTGAATCTGTTTATAAGTTACTTAGGCAGATACCACTGTATTTAAGAAAACTGAATTTGGAAACTTACCTTTTCTACTGCAAATGTTCGGATCACATATTCAGCCAGAAGCTCTGTTTCTATTAGGGTAACTTTAATGTCTTTATATATCTCCGTGTCATCTGGCCAGTATTTGCAGCATTTGACCTTTAAAAAATACAAAGGAAATTAAGTTTCATTTATTTTAGAAGGTTCATACTGAATCTATTCTGTATTCTGTGCAATGATTTCTCCTTTAAAATGCAATCATGCGCAAAACAGTCACACTTCCTTCACGTGGAAATGATTAATGGCTAAGGGGCATTGCCCCTTCTTTTCCTGAGACACCTTCAGAGTTGCAGGTGACATTTATGTTGTGGCTAGCAAAGTAAAAATTGTACAGAGCACAAGGGATACTTCCACCCCACATAACTGAGTTGCAGCAACTCTTCATTTCCTCTGCTTTCCAACGCAGGGTGTACCCAGAGGGATAACTACCACCAGAAGCTTTTCCCCAAAACTCTATTTGATGATTTGTCTTAAAAATATCTTCTTACCTTCTAAAACGAAAATGTGTTTTTCAAGCAGGAAGGATCTTCTCTACTGTTAGAAAAGTGTCTGCTTTCTCAGATTAACTTTCCAAAGGAACCGACAAGAGGTCAAATGGGAAAACTCAACACTTTAAGTCAAGCGACGAGTTTTATGTCTGGGCTTTAACACCAATTCACTCGATGACCCCAAAGACTATGGGTGGGATTCATCTCAGCTCAAACTAAGACGAGCAGGACAAGTGCCTTCTAAAGGTGCTTTTATTTTTGTTAACCACAAAAAGAGTCTAGGTGACTGCCTTTGCCTAGGTATTTGGCTTCATGATGGCTAAGGTTAGGTGAGATTAATTACCCCTTCCTCCACAGTAATTTCACTTGCATTCTGGACCTGTGTGTTCTTGGCAAATTTATCCTGGGATAGACAAGACAGAAAGAAGGTAGGTTTTGTGAACTGTGTTTCAGATTTTCTGAGCCCTGGTGTGGTCTAGATGGGATGGACTTCACAGTATTTAACATATTCAAATGCACTCATTGTGGGGACTGTATATGACGATGCAGATAGCTGACAGACTTAAGAATTTTCTCCTCCTTTCCATTTGTGTGGACAAGGTGGTGGGCACAGAAGCTAACACATCACTTAATGTATCTCAGTTTTATTCTGCTCTATCACAGTAATAGCTATGCTACCACCACTGCATCTGGCCATCGTCCAGTAGTGCAGTACATGCTAGGAGTATCATAGCATCTGCTATACATCTGCTGCATGGAATGGTTTCTCTCTTTCTCTCCCTCAAGAGAAAATTTAAAAGTGATCTTTTAATGCACGTAAATCTATTGGTTTACATAAATATACACTTAAATGGGTCGGGTAGAAACTTCAAATATTCAACGGAAAACTGACAGAAAAAGAGCAATCAAAAAAATTAAACTTCACAACTGGTAGAGTATTTCTCATAGCCATTTTCATGCCAAAATATTTGGATTACTATCATGTCTAGTCTTGAGTAAAAGGTAAAACTGATGAACATGTGTATAAGCATACAGTGAAAACTGTAAAGCATGATTAAAATGATTTATTTATACAAATTCCAGGTTCAGTATATAAGGGATTATACAAAGAGTCAAACCTTGTCCTGCCAGGCAGAAGAAAATAGTTTCCTCAGAATTTGTTTTTGACAACCACATGCAATTCCTCTTTACTGTCTGGACACAAGAGAGGTCTTGCCACCCTGAAGTAGTAACATCGGTCGATAAAAAGTTTGTCTGTGCATGGTTAGTAACTCTGGCCTTATTTTCTGACTCTTTAGCAGGATGGAATTCAAACCTGAACAGAACAGAGCTGAAGGGCTGGAAAAACACAGCCCCAAATTAGGATCCTCTTCAGAGAAAAATAGTAGCCTGGTTGTATGCCCTGGCTCCCAGCCACAAAATTATACAAGCACCTTAACAGCTTATTCCTGCTTACACAGCTGATAGAACGAACACTCCTAGACCAGAGCTCAAGTTCAGGTAGCTATAAGGAGGTTTTTATTTATTTCTCTGTGCTTGTCTTCAGACCTAGTAACCACATTAGTATTGGCTAAGAAAATTCTTTATATTCTTCACATTTCATCTGGTATTAAGCACGGTTTCAGGACAACTGGCAAACACTAGATTATACAGTTCCCTTCCATAGCGAGAGGCTTGGAGATGGGGTATTGGACAGTCCTCCCAGTGCCTCCCACTCCTGTACCAGGAGCAAGGGTAGCAAGACTGCTCCCCGCACCATGCTCACCAGACAGCCAGCTGACAGGACATCAGTGCAGATGAGAAGGTTTCCACCAGACAAGGGCCAGCTGAGGGACAATCCCACAGTGCCTAAATGGCAGGATCTCTAGTAAACGTATTCACATATTCTAAAGCATATCTATCAGCTACAAGCAACCAGCAACCATTTCAAAAGCATTAAACATTGCTGCAGGCAGTTAAGTAGTTGTTGCTGCTATCTATTGTTGCATCTCCTTGATATTTATTCAGATCTTATCTTGTCCGGATGTATTTCCAAAAATCCTCTGATAGAATCTAAGTGGAAAACATTGCTCATTGTTTTGTCTGTGTTGTTAAAATAATCCAGAAAACTCCCATTGTTCAAATCCCTTAGGCCAGCAAACTGACCCTTTTATAGTCACTGCTGGGAACGCTCCAAATCGGGGTTTTGCTACCTATGGCCAACATAATTTTTCAACTCTCCATGGCAAGTAAGGCAATTCAAGCTACTCCTGGACTGGAGCAGCCCACTGAACACCTCATCTTTGGAGACGATTCTCTTTTCCTGCTTGTTCACTTATTCTTTCCATAGGTGGAACCTGAACCATATGAATCTGACCAACGTGTGTAAGGAAGGGTGTAGCGGCAGCGGTGATCCCAGCCGCAGCACTACTCACCAGCACGTCTCTTTGTTGCTAAATTTAGCCTTGTTTCCTTCTGATGGGTGCCTGCCACCCTCAAAGCAGCTCTAGTTTAGTAGAATAATCAGGAACAAGCCACCAACCCTGGATGAATTAAATTGCTCAGCCTTGAAGGAAAACACGCCTGTTTCTAACTTGGTAAGTCTAGACAGTCTGAATTATGACTAAGAACTAGGGACATTTAGAAAGACCTATTTAGAAAAGCACTGTCCCCACCTTCCTACACCTCTACTGTTGGACTTGCTTCTACTCTTCTTTTAAACCTTATTTAAGATGATCCCGTGGAATAATTAGGGAAGCACGGGGGGATGTCACACGGAAGTTACAGCCTTTCGTGTCTCACACCCGTGGGCCTGCTGAGGATTTCTTACTCTGCCGCACAGGGTACTGGGGGCACGGAGCAGATTGGAGCTGAGTAGAAGGATCCATGACAACACAATTTCCTGAAAACTCTCCCAAGTGGAACAGGGGCTGTAACAGTTGTGGGAACGGTGCCAGAGCCGCAGTCAGAGCCACAGACCAACACTAAATGATTCACTCGCTGGGGTGGGGAGTGGGAAACACTTTTTTTTTTTTTTTTAAATTTCAGGGTTTTTTCCTGGTTTTGGCTCTTGCTCTGCAATGCTGCTGCACGAGCTAAGCTCTAGAAATGGGAACTCCGTGGACTTCTGAGGAAATAAATTAAGTAAATGCTTAAAGACCAGTCTCCCATTTCCTTCAGAACCTCTCAAATAAATGCAAAGTGTCTTAAAGACAGGAGCAGATTAAATAGTGTCAATCAAGATCACACTTAAAAACGTTTATTGGATCAGGGCCTTTATTTGTACAAGGAAAGACAATTGCAGCAAAATAGAATATGGTTTTACTCATCAAATATGAGAAACATTTCTGGTAACATATGTCTGTTCATTTTTGCTTTTTAGCACAGCTTTAGCTACTGTGACTTGATGAATCTCTTTCCTTTTTTATAAACATTTGCTCCATGTTTCACAAAAAACCTTACGAACAGAAGGTTTAGCTAAATAATTGATACGTGAATCCAGAACTGAATATTAAATGCATCAGATTTTTTTTTTCCACACAGTTGCTACCATAACAGTAAATATCATCCACAAAGTAGAAAACATAATTTTGAAATCTCATCTGAGCAGAACTATAATTGAGAGTTTGTTCAGATACACCCCACATTTATATCCTAACAACATGCCAAAAAATACAGATGTTCATCACAAGATGAGATAAAAGGGTGATTGCCAGAGACATAATGAAAATGCTCTGGTTTAATCTATTCATCCCAAGGTACACTGTCCGATTGTCCCAAATGTTTATTTGACTAATAATTTTAGAAACTTGGAGATGATAACTTGCTTCCACCCCCTGGCTCCATCCCCCAGCAAAATAGTCTAATACGAGAAACTAAGAATTACAAATGAAGGTGGAAAGTTGTTTTTGCTCCTAAATATAACAAACAATGTAAGCAGTGGATAGCTAATGAACACAAATTGTGACTTCCGAAGCTGTATATTTAGCCATTTGGCAATGTGACACATCTTGCTAAAGGCAGTATGAAAGCCAGGACAGTAATTCATTTACTTAGAGGTCTGGAATAGGAGGAATATTACAGAATTAATACGTGAGCTGGCTGTGAAATAGACTTTGTAGTTTGTACAGAACAGTTTAAATAACACTGATTATTCAAAGTTTCCAATTTTCCTTTGATTCTGAAATATTCTTAGCAAAAAGGTGATATAACTGGCTATGCACTGCATGGACTGTCGTTAGTGAAGAGCAGTATTATACATTCTAATTTAAAATTAATCCTGAACTAAGTAATGATGATAGTCAGACATAAATTTTGAAGTAAAACCTCTAGGATATAAAATGAAATAGCCAACCAAGCTCGCTGGTGAAAATTTTTAACAGATTTTACAGATGTAGCTAGCATAATATCATATACTTTTATTTGGCTGACTTGAAGTAAAAGGACATCCACTAATTGAAAGCGTTTTAAATACTTTTCAAACAAAAAATGTATTGTGATTTAAGAACACTTTATAAGTTTATAAAACAACCTTTGGCAAAAGGAATGGTTTTTCTTGTTTTCATTTGGTTGGTTTGCTTTTGAGCAAGTCAGTTAATGGATTTATACCTTATTTTACAGTTTTCTAAAAGAGGTATGGAAGAGTATTGAGAAATACAACATTTAAGATACTGTTTGGCACCACCAGATGAATGGCTCTGTAAAAAGGCAGCCAGAAGTCTTCATGTTGTTCACAGCTGCCAAAGGGGGAGAGATGTTTCCATGTCTCCACTAGCTCAGTCTAACTTCTTCCAGTGCCGACTCAGAGCTAATATAATTATCTGCCTTCTGCTGCCCCGTGTTGCCCCCAGTAGTGCAATTCCTAGATTACCTGGTGGATGCAATCTCATTGAACTTCTGCTTTAGTGTAAAGATGACCCAAGGTAAAGCTATTGTAGCGATCCTGTCCCCATTGCTAGTACCAACAGAAGAATATGGGTTGCCTCTATTTCATTGCTTATGCTCAGGCAATTTTGTCTTCGCTGAGCATTAAAAAGGGCTGTAAATCAGTGCATCTTAGTACAGCCCTGGAGAAAAAAAACCTGAGCCCAGAGCACATGAGAAGGGTGGTCCCATGCCAAGATGAAGGATGGTTACAGGATTAGCTGGAGCTCCTCAAAGCTTGTCTTAATCCCTTACACAACTGTGAAATCATGGTCATACTGCTCAGATCCTGTGCTCCAAGGGCCTGATGCGCCTGCTTTGAGAACAGCCTTTAGTTGAGCTACAGAGCACCACCAAATTTGTGGATTGACTTCTGGCTCTAAAACCTGATCAGCTGATGTTCAGTTACAGGCTCTACTCGTCACTCTACTGGGTAAGATAAAACTGTGTTGGTACCTCCAGAGCACTTCTTCCTTCACAGAGACACTGAGAGACTAATTTCAGGAGACTGCTGAGGTGAGGAGGCTTGCAGTGATGAAGCCATTTTCCTAGCCCTGGCATTTACAAGAAGAACTTGAAGCCCTTTTTGCAAACTGCACTTACATTTACTTGCCTCCTACATCTTGGCAGCACTTCAGCAGCTAGCCCAACAAGGGGGTTGATCCATTTGTGTATCCTTAAACCTCTTTTATTTATTTCTCAAAGTGAATTATCTCAATTGGATTAGTGGGCATTAAGATATTAATCTCTGTTGATTTACATTCTTTGAAACACAGCTTTTACAGGAAACAAGAAAGCATCAAAACACTGAGACCTGAAACCATGTCTGCTCTGAGTGACATGGGACAGTGCTGAATGCTTCTAGAATAATGTCCTGTTTGATGATGCTAACGTTGCTAATATGCGGACATCTTTATTAAATGATTGCAAAGAGTCCTTCCTTCTCTTTCCTGAAGAACAGCGGCCAGTTTTTTTCCCTGAGGCCTCCTCCCCTGCTACACATAATGAAATAATGCCAACTTATTATGTCTGGCTAGAAGTCTAGAAAGCTGATATCTGTTTTGATGACTAGAAGGATTCACTGACTTGAAAGATTAATAGCTTTAAATTATGACTGTTTTCTTTTTTTTTTTCTCTCTTTGATACTCTTTAAAAGTATGAACTCTATAGTATCCAACAACAGATACTGGAATTACAGTGAAACCAAAAGTAAAACATTGAATATCTAATAACATACATATACCATAAGCACAGGTCCCAAGTGTTCTGGGCAAACATGATTAAGAAAAAAATTTTCTCCCCTATTTATAGGTTTTACAAACTAAGACTAGAATTACCTAGTGGTAGGGAAGGGTTTCGCACAGCAACCTTTCTCCCTCTCTTTCATAAAATGTGGTTTCTTTCTTTCAATGGAAAAGTTAAAATGACATCTTAGTCACCAGGATGCTTGCAAACTCTTTGGCACACCTCCCAAGGAACATTAATGCCAGTATCCTGAAGTAATTCTAGTGTAGGTAATTTGGCTTATTACATTTCATTGCAGTTTCAATTAGATAGAGTGTTCTTCCATTATTACCAAATACAAATGTGTTATTTGTGAGATGTTTATAAGGGCTATTGTTTCACCTTTGCAATGTTTCCGTAATGGGTGATCTGAACCTTAAATATAATTTGAATTTACCTTTGTTTATTAGAGGGTCCTTCTGCACAGAACATTCTCAAAACTAGTAAAACGTGTAAGTGCAAGCTTCATAAATAGTCTTGTGCCAAAAAAAATATATCCTTTTTTATTCGAAGAATAGTTTACAAGTCCATTGGAAATTTCATGCAGTTTTAATGCTGCTGGAATTTCCCATGAAGTTATTGTTTGGTTCTTGCAATATGCTTTCAGTAAGAAAATGTCATGTGGACCTGAAGAAGATAAAGTTCAACACAAAGACTTATGGATTTTTATGTTAAGGGAATGTATTTGTATTTGGAAATATTTCTTGAATGCTGACCAAGGCTGCACAACCTGAGTAAGGACCAAGCTTGGACTCAAGACCTGTGTGCATGCACATATGGCTCCTTAGTGCTAGGCCCACATAGAAGTGAGAATCACAAAGTCACAGAATTGTAGAGGTTGGAAGGGACCCTCAGAGATCATCTAGTCCAACCTCCCTGCCAAAGCAGGTTCACCTAGAGCAAGCTGGACAGGAACACATCCAGGTGGGCTTTGAATACCTCCTGAGAAGAAGACCCCGCAACCTCTCTGGGCAGCCGATTCCAATGCTCTGTTACCCTCAAAATAAAAACATTTTTCCACATGTTGAGATGAAACTTCCTGTGTTCCAGCTTGTGCCTGTTGCCCCTTGCCCTGTCACCAGGCACCACTGAGAAGAGTCTGACCCCATCCTTTAGACACCCGCCCATTAGATACTTATAAGCATTGATAATACCCCTTCTCATTCTTCTGTTCTCCAGACCTAGGTCTCTCAGCCTTTCCTCATAAGAGAGGTGCTCCATTCCTTTGATCATTATTGTAGCCCTCAGCTGGACTTTTTACAGTAGTTCCTTGTCCTTCTTGAGCTGGGGGGCCCAGAACTGGACAGAACAGCAGAAGAACTCTTTTCTGACAGATTTTATTTTACAATAGGGAATGTTTTTTAGCCAAACAGTAGCAAGGAGATGTTCCCTTTTTGTCAGAAGACCTTGGCATGAGTCCCTTCACTGCCATGTAGTGGCCAATACTTTTTTCAAGCATGAAAAGTCATCAATATTTTTGCAGTGAGACAGATGAGAGTGCCCACGTATGTAGCATGTCAACAGAGGTCTGTTAAAACAAGCAAAGGAAAAGCTATGCCACCACTGCTCTTTCGGGTTTTTTTCCTATGCAGATACTGTCCTGCCAGCTCCTGAGAGGGAAAAGTCACCCAGAAGGAGAGTGAGATGGCTATCAGGAAAGCACAACACTCCTGAGAGACAAGATGGCAGCGTGAGGCTGTTTCAGCAGCGCTAAGGTGTGTACACAGGCATAGGGGCTATTGATTTATTTCAGTCCGTGGCTGACCTGCATTCCCCTGTTTGTGTCACATCCATTCTGTTACAGTCAACCCTGCCTTCTTTCAAAGAAAAGGGTCTTTTGTGTGCTTATTAACACTATTAGCACTGGCTGTCTTCTAATTCTGGATAATAATTGCGAAACACTAATTACTGTAATTACTATGCTCCTGGGGTGAGGTTTTATTTTTATAATTATTTCTAGTGATTTTTTTGTAAATACTTTGTTATATTAAAAGCATGATAGACAATCATGAGTCCTTCCAGCACATTTATGTATCAACCACCTCCACTGAATTTCATCAGCGCATTTCATCATTTATTAATCAGATATTACTAAATTTCTTCTGCCTCAAGCAAAAACAAGGAGTGGGAGAGAAAGTGACTACTGACAAATGACAAATGATGTGACATGCCAAGTTTGATTCTGCCAACCAAGTCTTAGTACCAGCCCAACAAGAGCAAAGATGGAGGTGACAGCTAGATGGCACAATTGAATATATTCTAAATCTTCCCAGAATAACTCTTTAAGGAGGAAAAAAAATGTTTCAGTATGTGCAAACACTGAAACACTTCAAGAAGCAACGTAAGACTTTGGCCAGTTGACAAAGACCTTGATCCAGTTCCCATTGTTTTCCATAGAAGGATCCAGCTCTGTCTTTTTGAGTCTATACTCCAGAGCAGTTTCTTGGAGTAGGCAAAATGTTCTCTTTGTGTCTGTTTTCACCCCTACAGTGGTTGGATGAAAAGTTTTGTTGCTTCTAGAAAAATCCAGCAGATTATGCTAAATCTCTCAGGAAAAGACATCTGAAGTTACGCTACTATTTCCAGTTGCTCTAGCACTTACAGACATGAGCATGGAGGCCTCCTGCATTAACATAATCCAAAGTACATTATTTTGAAGTAGATTGGGGTCACATTGATTTATTTTTATGAGTCTTGGTTTTACTTTTTACCTGTTAGTCAGTGGTTTGGAAAATTCTAATTTTTGCACTGAAATGTAGGTGTACTCTACCATTAATTACTTGTCATTCCCTTTTTGTGAACTTCATTTGAGCAGAAAGTTGTTGACCCAGCATGAAAACGACAGAGGTTTTTTTTTTTGTTTCCCAAGGCTGCTGCTTTGTTCAGTCTTTTTGTACAAGTTCTTATGTCAACCTAGGCCAACCTTAACTAAAAACCACTTCATCATCCGTTATCAAAGAACTGTTCATGCAACTCAGCAATCATTTTTCTAAATGACTGAGACCTCATTTGGATTTTTAATAAACAGTCACATTCTAATGAGGTCTTCATAAAACTGACTAAATATGTTTAGAAATCATTAGCTTAAATTACCAGTACAAAAGCCTCCTTTGGGAGCTCTGCAGATTTTGTGATAAGACTTCTGGCAGATGGATTAGTATAACAGCACAAGTGAGTTCTGAATTTCCACACAAGCAGTGTAAATGTGAGTGACTGGGTAACAGGCTACTAGATAAAGAGCTAAATGTCCCTCAGGTGGGTTCATTAAAGAGAGAAAACAATCAAAACACGTTTCTGTGCCATTTAAATACCAGGTGCACAGCAGTCTGCAGGTGCCAGAAACACTGACAAGGGTCCCTTGCTGGAACACACGAGAGCTTAAAGGGATGCATGGTTTTGACAAGTATGCCTCAGATAATGACAGATATTGGCAGATGTACCCAGACCCTGCTGGAGGGTAATGCGGGGACTGAGTCATTTGCAGCAGGTGCTTGCATTAGGGATAGCCTCATGGCGATTCCTCCGTCCGCAATTAAAGCAGTCCTGATGCATAATGCTCCAGGGCAAGAAGCAAGTTCCTAGCACTGATTTAATGACTGTTCAGCCAGTCCTGGTAAACAAATACACATACGCCCCCTCAATGATTAATTCATGAAGGACGTACACTGTGTGGCAAACATGTTAAACAGATATTTCTCTTTCCCCAAAATATAAAGGAATTTTCCTCCTCGGCTTACAATGGGTCAAGAGGGTTAAAAATTAAAAATAACAACATCAGAAATACCAACTGAAATAGAAAACCTGAAGGTTGGGAAGTTTACAAGGTTTGCCCTGCAGGAATGCTACCAAAAGGTCCATTAAAATCATTACTAATCAAGGTGGCGCAGAGCTTGTGTTAGGGGCTGCAGGACAGATGGTGTGTTTGTAACATGTCTCCTTGCTGCTGATGGTTTCAGCTCTGGGAGCAGGACAGAAGCACCAGAGGAGTGACTGCATTGTGCTGTGGCTCATATGATCTCATTTCCATTAAAAGCTCATTTCAATTTCTGCTCTCTGATCTCACCTACGTTGGCCTCCCGAGAAAGTGAGAACAAAGTCATTTCTACCACTGCCAGAAACAACAAAGCTGCAGGTCTGTACCCCACCAGGACTCTTGCACCCTGAAGAAATCTCCACGGTGGCACAAACTGTCGCTTGCTGCCAAAGGAACGTGCTGTGCGCACCTGAACGTTGTGAGCTGAGGCCACCAACACTGGCATCTCCCTGGCTGATACCTGACACTTCGCCCTGATGCTTTCAAATACTGACTTTAGGAAAACAGTATGTGGTTTTATGCAGTATGCTATTTTCATTCTCAGGCCTGTTTATCCATACCCTGAAAACATCCCTTCTTAAGTTACGTGCTTCTTGTGTACTTAAGAACGTGTATAAAGCTTTCATGAAGAGGTTTTGCTGGAGAGCTTCCCATTGTACAAATCCATCCATTTTGAATTGATATGTGACCATCCAACCACATCTACCTTCTTCCTCGCTCAAGGGACTGAATTTTGAAAGTGGCCTCCATGATCCTATTTTGTCTCTGCAATTAGTCATACATGTGTTCCTGCAGCAGGTGTTAAATGCAGTCACAAATCCCATCTTTTTTATATCTAAAAATAATACTGGCACTTGATCTGTTGGCAGGCTTCAGCATACAGATATCTAAATGTTAGGATTTATATGAACAATTGGCAAAGGACATAAGGAAGAATAAATTGAGATTGTAAAACTCAACTTGCTAAAAAGGAGACAAGATCCAACACTTCGACTCACACCACGCAAACAGTGCTTTCTTTCTCTCCTCAGGCCAATGCCACAGGACAGAGGGCTATCAGCCACTCCACCAGCAGGAAATTAAAATCCTCTCTTTGGCTCACACCACGATAGGTATACTTGACTTCTTGTTTCAACACTTTGATTTACAATAATTGCAGTAGTTGCAATAAAGACAGTGGGCTTTTTTCACTCCAAATGAAAGCTATATGCCCAGTTCCAAAGCAAATTTTCTTGGTGAAAAAAAAAAAGTCCCAGAGGAGAACTAAGACACCAGTGCATAGTCAAAACAGTAAATTGAAAGACTCAGTTATTGATAGTTGTGAGAAACAAAGAAAATGGTTCCATTCAATACATGTTGGAAACAAAATTAGCCATAATGACTTGAGTAGGAGGCCTACTTTAGACTTTACCTAGCAAAGAAAGCAAAGTACACAGTATCAACAAATTAAAGCTTTCCTTTACTACTCTGCTCTTGAATATGACCTCCTGGTCAACAAATGTAGTGTACAAATGAGTAAAGCCATTTTTTTTTCCTGTTTTAGCCTAGAAGGCTTACAGGAAGCAAAACCCAAACAAACCAGGTTGAATTAGTCTTTTAGATATGGTGTTGGGAGATATGGTGTAGGGGAGGAATTTGTAGAGTAGGGCTTATGGTTGGACTTGATGATCCCAAGGGTCTTTTCCAACCTGAATGATTCTAGGATTCTATGAATTAGACTGGTATACTGTGAAGAAGGTGCAATTCCATAGTTTAATTTTCTCAGAAATCTCTTTCAAAATTACTCCCCCTCTGCCTCCCTTAAAAAACCCACATGATTCCATACCTGTAACCTGCTTTGTAACCAGTTCCCAAGTTTCCCTTAACAGAAATGGTATGTCTGAAATAAATACAAAGGCATGATACTTTCCCTCTTTGGCAGTCTTTGCAAGCTGTGCTGTACAGAATGCAGCTTTATCAGTTATTTTTTTATTATGCTCATGTTATCAAAGCCAAGCATCCAAGGCATGTTTAAAAATAATTGATAATGAAACTCTTAGCAGAAGCAGTCATAAATATTTTACGTGCTATACTTAGTATATAAGCACCTTGCTGGTCTGTGATTTAATTTCCAAAAGCAAACACCTTAGAAGTCTTTCATCTTTTTAAGTACAAAAATCACTTACCCTTCCCACTTCTACGAGATTAGTAACCATGATTATGCTGGCTGTGTTTTCATGCCATACCATTCTCCAAAAGTCATATATTGTCTCCTGCATTGGTCCTGAAACAATAAATCAAAGGAAAGGTTACTTTCTGAAAGTCGCATGATTGGAAGCTTGTCTCTGGGGAACTTTGAGAAACTGTGACTATACACATATATTCATATCACTATCATCATATTTTTCATTTAGGGTCAATTTCTTTTCTGTCATCCCACCTATCTGCATTTAAGTATTTTTCCCCTGAAACAGTGCTCTGAAAGAAAGTTAGTTCTCCAGCATTTAGGTATTTATCTCTGTAATAGCCAGAAGTGGAATTATAAAAAAATGGATAACATTACTCTTTCTCTTAACAATTGGATGATAACCTAGGGAAGGTGTATTTGGAATGAAATAAGCCTCAATGGACTATGTGGCCTTTCCTGGTTTCTAATATTTTTCTTAGCATACACTATCCATCAAATTATCACAGCTCTTAAATTGTACTTCCTGAAGTGAGACAGAAGTTATGGTGTTTTTTGGTTTTTTTTTGCTGCAGTACATCACTTTGCCAAACAGCAGGGAAAGCAGTAAGGAAGCCTGGCATGCCAGGGCAGCCATAACCTCAGCAGTGCTTTCCCCAGCAAACCGTGGACTTTTGCTGATGATCACACAGGGCTGCCTGTGGCATCACGCTAGAGCTGGGCACCAGCCCACAGGCAATGTTGCAGAAAGGTAAAATGTTGAGAACCACCACATCACCTTGCACTTCCCTGGTCCTGTCTGCTTCCAGCTGACATGCCCGACCCAAGATGTTCATTGTGCCACCTCAATTTTAAACTACTGCTTTAAAATCACCAAACCAATAAGAATAAACAAATGTAAAGTACTATCAGGTACTACAAACTTAACATCCACACCCAATCCATTACTGAACTGCCACGCTGCAGTAAGCAATTAGTGGCTTATTTAGAGGAATACATTAAATCAGCTAATTGGAGAACAAATGGATAAGGTACTGGTCTAAATGTTCCTATGGTGAAGAAACCAACACTTTTAAAGCATTAAGAAACCACACATTGACAGATTTGTCTACTTTGGCAGCCATGCTTTGGTACTTTGAGCTCCCTTGGAAAATAAAATTTTCACTCAGAAAGTCAAGTATTTAGTGAAAAATGTAGTAATATAGTATGACTACGTTATCACAGCAGAGGGGTTAGACAAGATGATCTTTGGAGGTCCCTTCTAACCCAAACCATTCTCTGATTCTATGACTTGTGACTCTGATATTATCGGCAAGTCAAAACCAACTCACTAGACTAATAACATCAGAGTTATAATATAACTTACAGCCCAAGTTTAAGAAAAAAGATGGGCATAGTCCAAAATTTTAGACTTTTTAAAATTTATTTTTACTTTTCAGCAATTTCAAGGGATAATTTCACCATCCATAATTTGCAGAGATCATTTAAAGAAGCTCTGTATTCTATCCCTTACTTTCTCTGCTTTTAAAAATGCTATATATATAGTTAATTTCACAGGTCTCCCTATAATCATTCAACTTGTCTTTTACTTGCTTTGGTAGTTCATATAACAGGAGAAAAAGCCATCTAAAACAACAGGAAGCTATTAGACTGTTAGAACACAAGAAATGTCAGAAGGTCTCAGAGTAAAAATAACAGCAGAATCTAAACCTACAGATTCTGAAATCACCAAATTCAAGCTGATGTTGTGGCTGCAAAACTGGACACCTTTTTTTTTAATTATTTTTCCTTTTTATTTACAGCACAGAACAGCTGATACTTTTGTGAGATTTCATTCTGAAGTATGACAAGAGTTAAATGACTCTCCACCATATGGAAATTTACAATAAGTATTTTACTTCTACATAAATAACCTGGATACAGAACGCGGTCTGAATGCAATTTTGGATGCTACAGTAAGATATTTAATATACAGTACAGTGAAAGTTTAGCCTGCTTGTGTTTTAATAATGTAGGATTCAATGTAACTTTTTGGACAATTAAAGTCACAACAGCTTTAGAACTGTTTTTGGCCAACCTCTCCTACTTGTAAAAGGAAGGTGACTATTTTACTCGCTGTAAGAAAACACTGTCTTCAAATAGCTCCATCCCTCCTCTCAAATCTCAAATATCCAGCAAAATTACTATTGCTATCATCTTTGAAGGAGTGTAGCTATAAATAGGATTAGGAAAAGGCAGTTTTCCACAGTGTTGTGTCCTGGAAAGAGTCTGTAAATTCATGACACATCATTAAGATTATTTAAGCTTGATCAAGGATAAAAACTAACAACACTATTGCTTCAAGAATCCTGATTCACAGCCTGGTTTAATGGAGAACATCTGAATGGCTCCACTGCATTCTGTAACCACAGGATTCAAGATTCAGGATTGTTCATCAGAATGACGTTTTTGGTGAAGCTTCAGGAAAGATGAGAAAAGAACCTCTGTTTACACTGCTCTCTTCTTTTCCAGAATCTTTGAGAAACTCAGGGCCAATATAGCAATTTTCTTTATGTATTATTTTTGTTTTCTTTCCTACAGATTCACTTGAGATACAAGATGGTTGAGCCCAAACTCGTAACAGTCATTTCTTCTTGACACTTCTGAGATATGCACGCAAAAATTCATTCCTGATTTCTTTTTTTTCCAAAGACAGCATGATTTGTCTCATGATTTAAAGATTCTGAAATCACAAATTACAACCAGAAAGAGATCCTAAACACTATTTTCCTACCTAAAGACTTTAAATTCATCATTCTTTATAAAGAAAAAAATATTATGAGAAAAAGCAATCTTTAGAAAAAGTAATAGCATTTTTCAGGCCAGAGAAAAGAGCTGAGCTCTGACGAGTCTTTCAAGCTGGATTCCAAATGTTCTTCCAGTAGAAATGTCCTGTTCTACTCTGCTGAGTATGCTTTTACTGATCTTACTATCCAAATTATGAGACTATCATAACTAAAAATGCTTGATAGGATTTCCTGCTCTTCTCAAGTATTCTCCTACTTTTCCTCTCCAACTCTTACACGTAGCCTCTAAACTCATTTCATGTTCAGGACACTGAAAGGAGAAAACCACCCAAAAACCTACCTTAAAAAAAGTAAGAAAAAGTAATTCTTTTCTACCCTATTTTTCTTTTCTTCTTGACATTTTTCAAATTATTTTCTGACATATGAATAAATTATTACCTGTCTTCAGCCAGAATGGAAAAGCGTTAGAGGCTAGGTAGGGTTGGAGGATTTATTGTCATGAAGAACTGAACAATTTGATTCCAGAGACTCGTGGCAGGGAGAAAAAGAGCCTATAATTGTTTTAAGCATCAACTTAACAGATGTGTGCACAATAGGTAGGAAGGTTATTCTCAGCAGTTGCCCCCTTTGCGGGAGGAGAAGGTCGGAAGGGAAGGTACTGTGCTGCCTAACAGTACGCCTGTGGCGTACCCCATTAGCTACACAATATAGTAGCTGGCATCAAAGATTTCTGCTGTGAAAAAGAGAAATCAACAGCATACTGCAACCAGAAAATGAAAAGCAAAGGAAAATAAGAAAAAGAAATCAACCCCCCAAACCCCCAGCTAATTAAATGTATTATTGAAAAAATTCAACAGAAATGATCAGTTGTATATCTCACAACCATTAGTTGTATTACCAGCAGTTGTTAGTTGCTGCTCTGGGAATGCAAACATATTAGGAAATGGAATATCACACAGCTTTTAGGAATAGTTTAAACTCTTAAGCAGCTGCTTCTGCACACACAGCCTTCTAGAGCTGCTATTTCTGCATGTTATTGTGAGACCCTGTTGCAGCAACTGGTATTGCTGCTGGGGTATGTGATCAATTAGAATGAGATGAACTAGCCCAGAATACAGAAAAACATGTAGGCAAGCAAGCAAACACACAAAGAAACAAGCAGAACCTGAATCTTGAAATGTGCCCAGCACTTACTCAGAAGGGACTTATAAATCTATGGGTAATTTCTCAATCTCTAGAAAAGTAAGCAGCTTAAGCAACGAACAAATATCTTCTAAAACCTTTTTCTAGTGCCAGAATATCAAATCCACAAGCTAGTGTTTGGTCCACCTGAGACCAAATTCAATGATAGATATTAAAGTTAGAAATGTGCAGAAAGTGAACAGATACCTTTAAGCTCCAAAGGCTCCCCAGGGACAGTGCATGGGCAGCGGTAGCCGTTAGCACATGTTGATGGAGGCGGCAGACTGACAAGATGCAAGACTTATACCTGCAGCAGTTAAATTCCATCTTGAAAAGAGTGCAATAAACCTCCTTCCAGGCAGTATGTGTTCACTCAGAATAAGGAGGTGGTTATAAAATGGTCCCATCACCTAACAGTTACTGCAGTTCCCAGTAGCAATGGTAACTGTCTTCACTTTTTACCGAAGCAAAGCTCGCTGCTTCTTGTTGCAACTGTCTCCAGCTGGACCACTCAAGGACAGCTAGAGTACATGGCCAAAAAAGCCAAAAAGCAATGATTCCCTTTGCAACTGCACTGTCAAAAAAAACACCCCAAACACATTAACTCGCAGAAAGCGTTCAAAATACACATGAAAATGTAAAACTAGAGAAGAAAAAAAAATTGAAAAATTACTGGCAGAACAGACTACAAGGTAATAGATAAAAAATTCAACAATTCTCCTTTTCTTAATGAACCCTTTAAACAGGACACATTCGGTGTTAGTAGGGTAATTTACAGAAAATTTTGCAGAAGGAAGTGAAATTACAGGGTTATGAATGCTCTGCCAGTCCAGTGATCTGATAATCCATAAATGCACATTATTTGCTCTTTTAACCATGCTGGAATTTGGAGGCAAGAGCAAAATGCCCTTTCAGAAAAAGTTGTGTAAAAACCTGCAGTTAAATGTTACTTTAAACTCCAAATATCACTGGTTGCAGGCATGGGAACATCTCCCTTAACTGAAGCAGATTTTTTTCCCTACTGATTAAGTCAACTTGCCCAAGATTTTATCAATGGGAATTTGCAGGGGCATCATTATGTGATCAGATTTTCACAGGTGTTCAGTTTTCTCAGCCTCTGAGTTACCTCATGGGATGTTCTTCAGTGGTCAGCAGTGCTGCAAACCTGGTCTTCTCTTTGCATGATCAGGTGTCAGGTTAGATTACAGCAAGGAGTGCAAGACTAGGTTCCACTTTTTAATAAATAAAAAATATGACATTTTAAAAAGTGTTGATCTTTCTATCTAAAATAGCCAGTGCACTATAAAGAAAAGTGACAGATCCCCATTGTGCTGATCTAGTCAGAACAATCACCTCAAGTAGCAAGATTAATTGCTATCTCAGCATGTTTTCACTGCCACACAGCAGCACAGATCATCTCTGTGCTCCGCAAATGGGCTGGCTTCTGAATGAAGGATACTTTTGAAGATCTGATCAGTTGCTGATAATCTGATTTCTTAAGAGCAGTCTTTACCAGATACTTAACTTTCACTCACCCTTCCAGCAGAACTTAAGGGTTTAATGCCTCCATGGAGGCCAGCAAAGTCCAGAACAAAAAAGCTCTGCTATCAAAACTTCAAATACTCAGGCTGTGATCATGAAGTCTTTCTGCAATAACTTCCCTCAAAGTAGGTTTTGTTTTCTACCATAATGCATACACTGAAATTGACTTTCAAGACTTATACAAGAGCATGTTTTTTATAGGCACAGTGTATGTGCTCCTGTAAATACTGTGAATAACTTTTAAGTCTGAGATAAAACTCTGGTAAAGTTATCACTAAAACATACAGGCCCACCACTCACCAATAACTGTGCAAGGGCACACAGATCAGTCTTGCATATTTTAGGGTGTCAAGAAAATAACTATGAAAAAGAATGAGGTTGTATAACCTGGAGGCTTCTAAAACTTTCACAGAAGTCCTCCCAAGTCTGCTCCAGAAACTAAAACAACATTGAGGTAAAACGTACCCCAGTGCCATGCACTTACTCGCTTTTACTGAAGTCTCCTATAGGCCTATCACTGTAAGAATCAACACACTAAATGGCAACAGAGATGTTTGTACTGGCAGAACTTGGCCATAAATGCTTCAGTGATATTTATTAATTGCTGGATTCTAGCTGCCATACTTCAGTATTAATTGTTATTTGTTGCTTCTGCGTACCCCAGCCTCAGATATTTTGTGCACTGAAGAATCTTAATGAAATTAAACAAAAAACATCTAATGAGCGGAAAAAACACATTCTCGCTTTTATCACTTTATTTCACTTGACTTATAGCGTTGACTGTGATGGCAGTGGACATGTACTTTCTAATTTTAGCCTTAGAAACATTAATTATGATGTAATGTTCTCCAGGGCTATATTGTAATTATGCAGATATGCTGGCTTTCCTGATAGAACTTCCCTGGAAATATCTCTTGTTTGTGAAAAGTACAAATTAACAAAGCTTTGGATGAACTTTTAATGAGGTTGCTTCCCCATAAGTACACTAAGCCAGCAGGCATCCCAAGCAAGGAAGCCTGAGGCTATGGCTACTCGTAGGTGAGGTATGGAAAAAACCTCCCCCTCAGTTTAAACCTTATTTTAACCGATTCTTCCTGGTAGTAGATTCAGAGATGGTGCAGAGAAAAGACGTTTCTTTGCAGAGGCAGTAATTAACTCATAGTCAGGTAAGAAAGAACACAGTTTTGTAAGCGATAGCTCTACCAGAACTTACTTAACAAACAAATTAAAAGAATATTTGGTTTCTCCTAACACTAGTTTTAACCCAGGCTTAAGAATATACCGCACATATCAGATATATGCAGAATCCAGATTTGAGTTGTAGTCAGTCCACCATTTCTTATTTTTGCCTTTTGCAATAATACCACCTTAAAATGCAAAAAAGAAACAAACACACAGAAACCAGTATGAAGCAACACTGTTCCACAGCAAGTCACCTTCACCACACTCAAGTGGGTTAATCAGGACTAAGCTATGAATTTAAAATTTTTCCTTCATGATTTCCTTGCCTTAGATGGATTGTCAATAAGAAACAGATCTGACTGAATCTCATTAGCTTGACATTTCAGGAAAACGCTGCTTATAAAGCCAGCTGAAATGCTTTTTTGGGACAAATCCTGCACAGTGCAGCTACTGGAAACATAGAGGCTTTCCACTCTATCCTTTGCTCACAAAAAACACAGCCTTCTCTCATTATCCGCCAAGGGACAGCACAGTGAATAGTAATTGGCTGATTTTCAAGCACAAACTAAATCCTACCTGCTTGGAGCTAGCCAGTCAGCAAGCCCTGCTGTCTGCACATCACTAGATGTGAAAATTGGCTTTCAGAAAATGAAATTTTCAAAGTGCTTTCAAGTCCCATTAGCTTTCAACAAGGCTTAGATTACTAACTGACTGAGGTGCACGTAGAAATTTTTATCTATAGCTCCCATGAGACTGACCAGCGCTTTGGCTGGCTTGCTATACCACCTCCTCCTGCATCTAGAGGAGTCAGCAGTAGAACTTCCACAGGATGAAGGAAAGGAGGAGATTAACTGTTAATTGTCCATCTCTTTCCGAATGTAAAAAGAACACACAAACATTTGGCCTGTAAGATGCCCTTCATGATGCACAGTCGTGATGACCCACAGTCCTATTGTTTTATGAAATACATGCAAGCATCTCACAGCTAGTTAAAATAAAAAAATCCCTCTCTTCTGAATTCCCAGTTTAATATAGAGATGCTCAAAACCCATATCTTTTGAGTAATGAGAAAATCGATTATTTAGGAGATCTTTTTCTGTAAAATTGTTCATTTCACAAAGCTACATAATCAGCTCAAAAATACCTACTTTAAAGTTGTGTGTATATACACGTACACATCAACTATTGGCTAGAGCTGGATCATTCCTCTTGTTGGCATTTCCTCTGATCCTGAGCTGCAGTGATTCTGTGGGCAGTCAGAAAGTTTTATGGGAATATGGTATTTATTCTTTGGATTAACATATGGCATTTTCTTTTGTTTATTGATACAGATCTAACTAGGTTGGAAGAGCACACATCTCTATGCTTTATTTTGCCTGCGTTATGGTACCACCTAGAAATTCCAGTCTGGGAATGGAACTCCACTGTAGCAGGAACTGCTTTACATATTAAGTGGCCGTGAATACACAAAAGGTGTTCAGGCTTCTCACCATCACATTCCAAACATGCCTTGAGAGACAACAGGATGTATGGTAGGGTTTGAATGAATTTAACAGCCTTGGTATACTATGCAGCAGCCACAATATGCCAGCTCCCTAGCCATTTCTGAGTAATTTTATCTGTCCCTACTTCACATTAGTATTTCCACCATGTTCAGAAACAAGCCATTCCTGCACTTAAATATATTTTTTAAGTCTGAGACCAGACTTTATTTGTACGCTCTTGACAGGTGCTGTTTAAGACATTTTTTACAACATTACAGCTAATGCTACCAGCTAACTTTCCATCTAATACAGTGTTACACACTTATTGATTGACATTTCTCCACAGCTAAATTTCCAATACTAGCTCAGTTTGTTCTGTATTAACAACATAAAATGAAAATGTCATATGATTTCCCAAAGAATAAATAGCACATTCCCATAACACCTTTTGACTACTCACAGAAGTACTGCAGACTGGGAACAGAGGAACTGGTAGCCACAGAAATGCCCCAGCTTTATCCAGTTAACGAGATTAGGCAAAGCTGAATGCAATAAAAGTTGAGTACATAGTACTACTGGCCATGTATATACTGTTATGCCATTCAAGAAAGCTGCTTTCTCTGATCTTAACTGCAGGAAATTTAAAAAACCCAACAGAACAGTGCAGGTGCAGTTTGATGTAGTTCACGCTGCATTCATAGTTCAGTATAACTAAAGAAATCTTCCTTTCATATTGCTTGCCACACAATGAGGATGTTAAATGGTCTGTTCCTCTTGTTTTCTCAGCCTGGATAAATCCAGTGTCTTCCCAATTTTGCATTCCATGTAGCACTCCGAGGGGTTAGGGATCCCCTAGTGAGGTTTACGTGGGGTACCTGAATAAGGCCAGAACCTTGAATCTTTACCTTGCAGGGTTTATAAAAGAGCACTGTTAGGCAATGGCTTGTAGGGAGCGAGTTTCAGTTTTCTCTGCTATGAAGTAAGAATACTTTGAATAACTATAATTGTAACTAGAGGCCCTGATATATTTTCCAGTGGAGCTACTAGCTACAGAGGACCAGAGTTGGTCTCACTCACACACGAATTCTCTCTCTCTCTATGCCCCACAGACATTTAATTGTTTAATTACAATCAAGCATGTCAGGAAAATGATAGGCTAGTTTCCCAGACTCATCTGGGAAATCCAAATTGATTCCAATCAAATAGCAACATGAGGTATTGGCTCTCCATCCGAGGCCACAGCTCTCACTGAAGGCACAGTTTTAAACTGTCTTTATGAAGGCAGTCCACCAGAAGGCTTCAGTTTAGCTGAATCAATGTTTTTCAGTAAGAAAGCTGTCTCAGTTTCTAATTCGTGCATTCTTTTCAATAAGTGTGATTTGCATCATGGAAATATGAATACCTATTAATCACTCATTCTAAATAGGCCATCTGAGCTTAGGAAGACTAACAAATATGGAATTTATTTTGTAAAAAACATGCTGCTTTTAACATTTCCAACACAAAAATCTTAGGTAATTGACTTGTTGGACTGGGTTCTTCATATCAACTTGTAATGCAGAATCAATTTTGATGATGGATGAGAAGTTTAAGATCATTTTATCCCCTTCAGTAGAAGGCTCCTCAGGGAACAGACAAAAGAACCTAATTAGTCTTTCCCATTTCTACTTTCTGTTTTCATGTTGAGTCAATCATAAGCATCAGGATGTAATAAAATCATCACTATTCTCTAGTTCAAAAATATGAGTTCATTTTGGCTACTTGTTTCTTTTATTCTTCCCCAAGGACCTTATTGTGAAGGAACGTTGCTCATGCTTGTGAGTAAGATATTCAGATGCTGTATTTTTTAAACTTGTACTGGGAGTTTAAGTACATTAACATGAACACTTTACTCAGATGAACAAACAAGATAATTTAGTTTACATTAAAGGATAAATAAAAATGCTAGCAAAACCAAATTCGTCATAATTTATTATCCTGATAGGTATCTCATGAGTGAGATATATCACTTGCAATTTATTCTTCTATTTAAGGCTGGAGAACTTTGATATATTCATTTCTTCCTCAGTCATAGAAACGGTAAGAATCAAACAGCTATTAGGTAGATCAAGATACACGTGAAGGTCATTAACAAATAAGTATGTACTGAATATTCTTCCTTTTAACTTCAAGATAATTATGGTCAAATTTAAATCTGCATGACAAAAAAAAAATCTCTCATCCCTATTATTGTTATTTTTGTGAGCATGTTGGTTATTTTCACCACTTCAAGTAAAGGGCAATGCCAACCTTTTAATTCTGTTTTTCATGATGTTTTATGGGAGACTGCAGTATTTGATGTATACTCTAAACAAGGAAAGCCACTCTAACGTGTGGAGTTTATTTGTGCTTAGTACAGACGCAGCACCATGAGCCCGCTTGCTCAGAATGAGATTTAGCAGCAGCATAGGGGATCTCCACAAAGCCTCCATCTGAATATACAACTGCATGGAAGAATACAGATGGATAGGAAAAGAAATTAATCCAATTAGCCTGTATCTTTTATTTCAAAGGCAGTGCTTCAAAATCACCCAGACTGCCATGTGCATTGGTGGCCATATCGATATAGAGATTTCAGTTGCCACCAAAGGATATAAAATACAGAAAAGAAGACAGGTTTCAAAGATTTGGATATGGTGGCAGGAAAAAAAAAAGCAGCCTGTTTGTAAATTTGCTACACACTTTTTTTTTTTTTCTTCAGCAATGAGAAGACAAAAAAGCCTTTTTATACCTGCTGCCAAGCTTTCTCCAGGCTGCGGAAGACTGGCTGGAAAATAAACTCCACAGAAAAAGAGATACTTTGACTACGTGATTTTCCTGACAAACTGCTCCTTCTTCTGCTTTAGCATTAGGCTTCATAGGCATGTTACCAGTAGTCTGTCAAGAGTGCCAAGTACCTTCCCCATCAAGCCCAATTTATGGCTGATTATTAAGGATGGAAACCTTGTCATCAAACAGTTTCCTAATTAACATCGCCCAAAAATAAAGGCATGTGAGACAAATTTGTAAGGCTGATGCTGTATAAATCTTCCTTGGACAACAAACAGATTCTAGTGCATAATCCACATAATTTGGAGTCTTAGAAGTAAATGCACTAATACATGGCCACCTCCATAATGTTCTTTTCTGAAAGTGTGTTTGGTTCACAAGTACAGCTTGCTCAGCTCTCGAGTTTCAGAAAGATCACAACTTCCTTAGTTGCAGGGCATATTTTATAGATACATTTTTTTAAAGAGGAAAAGTATATTCTTCTATTTTACACAATACAATCTTGAAACAGTTCCTTTGGCCTAATTCACCTCTTCATCTACTTAGTTACTGTAGTCTCTCATTTCTCTTCTGATATGCAAAAGTCTGTTGTAGCTATTCTAGACTGACTTCACAACAGAGAAATCAAACCAGTATCTCGTCTTTGAGACAGAGATCTATATATATGCTCTAAAGACCTTTATGTCTGATTTCCTGCTGCTCAGTCTTTGCAGGGGAGAGGATAGGATTGCTTTTTCTGACTCTGTGGCCCTGACAACGGACTACAGAAAAATCATCAGTTTCTCAACCTGTTGTTTGGCAAGTCCATTAAAAAACAAGTGAAAGAACAGCCTGCGTGGAATAAAGGAATTCATATTTGCAAATAAGTATTATTATTCACTATAACTTCTAGAACTTGTTTGTACTTTCAAAGAATTTCAAAAGGTTTGTAAAAGGCAGGCATGTATTTTATGCAAAATGTAGTCACACGTGTGAGGAAGAATGTTAATGGCTCTACCTAGTAATGGCTCTACCAGCAGTTTTCCAGCAATGCTCCTCTTTCACTTGGTCCACATGCCAAGATTCAGAGAGTTAACACACTGCAAGAGAGCCTAAGCCAACTTTGTATCTATCAGAAAACCACGCTAGCTCTGCCTTTACAGCCTTCTACAATGAATGGAAAGCAACAGGGACATCTCCTTCCCTGTATAGACAGAACTACCACACAGCTGATTAAGACAAAGGCAGAAAAATATAGGAATCATGAAAATGGTGAAAAATAACTATTCTAACACAATTATCACTAAAATCTTTTTTTTATAAATTAATAGGTTGAGAGAAACTTTGCTATTCCAATGTACTGCGATGTGGCAGCTGTTGGAAAGTGTTACTTTGATAGTTCCCACTTTTTACTATGCACTCTCTCTTTTTTTCCTCAACTCTAGAAAAAAGTACCAACATTTAAAAGATACTCAAATGTTCCAATTGTTATCATCGGTGTTCAGTGGGAAATGGTAGTAAGAGAGATCTGGTGAATTTGCCATATGACTTCACAATACAGCCTGGAGGTATCACTTCCATATGTAAAAGGTCTACTACTTCCATATGCATTTGGCTGTGGGGAAAAAAAAGTGACTTATTTGCCATTTGTCCACCTTTATTGCAAAACAGGTGAAGGACACATTTCAGAAAGCCTGGCCCATTCAACATAGTGCTTAAGAATAAAGCTGTCTTCATTAGACAGATGGCTTCAATCACCTTTTTAATTGATTAAGAAATAAAGAACAGCATCAAGCACAGTTGAATCTTCAAGATTAACACAGGTGTGTAGAATTCAATCACTTTGTACATATACCAGGAAATCAGCCTGACTACCCTACATGCTGCAAAGATGACAGCATATATAAAGCTAAAAAATTGGGTAGAACTATCTTGCTTTGTTGTTTTTCAATTCTTGCTGAAGTAATTACAAATGTTAATTTTCATCTGGAGGCTAAAACCACAGCAGCAGAAGTTTCTTTGTAAAGATACGCACGGAGCTTCCACAGTGCTGTAGTTCTGACAACTTTCTGCAATGTAAAACCAAAAAAACATGCCAAGGAAGTTAAGAGTATTATTATTCAATGCAATATTTCTCCTTCAGATGCCTGAAAGGGAACTTTCAGTTTGAAAGAAGATGTATTTTTGTTTCTGAAAACCCTTATTAAAAATGTTCTCACAATATATACAGTTGTGTGTGGAAGAAAGACACGTATTTTGCAGAAGTATGAAAGGGGTTATTACAGTGGGAAGTTTATGCTGCTGTAGTGAAGACTGTAAACAGGTCCATTGTAAATATTTATTTTCAGAAGTTTATAACTGGTACCTAAAAAACTCCTCCTGACTGAAACTTGATGTCTGTCTTCATAATTAGTAATACACAGAGTGAAAGAGTTTAGCATTTGCTTTACAACTGGATACAAACAAAAAAGAGGTTGAAAGGCTAAGCTGGGCTGTTACAGCTAAAGATGCTTCACTTTCAAGAGTAACACATCTTGGATTTGGTTCCTCTGCATGCTGCAGCAAGCAGAGACAATCTCTCCCATGAGAAATATTGAAAAGTCAGAGATGCACAAATAAATGTACTTCATATATAAAGGCATGCAGTTTGTCTGTGAGTATCTGCTGGTTTACACATGATTGATCTGCTCCAAAACCAGCCCTGGTGGAAACGAGCAATGAGTGATACTGTAGAACTCTATTAACATTCATTTGTCACTCACAATTTACAGTTGCTGGTGCAGTGGTGAGGGAAGCATTACAAAACCTTTGACAGAGAGTTGCTAAAAGATGCTAAGTCACAGGTCAGTTAACTATGTGAACTTCAGGGGACACAGAACAAGTAAATACAAAAATATTTAATTTTTCCCACTTAGTAACCATGATGAGACTTACAAGACCAACAGCAGTCATTCAATAATAAGAACATCCAGCAGAGTGTGTAAAAATAAGTACTATAGAGATATTCAACCTAATGTTCTCACTACAGGACCTGGTTTAAGTTCATTGATTACCTAACTCCTTGAAAAAAACCTAGCTGCCAGCAAATTGAACAGATCACACAAGAGCTTGATATTCTGCTATAAAAGAATTTTAAAGAATTATATCCATGAGAACAAGGGATATATAAAACAAAGTAGTGAGTTTTAAATTGCACCAGCTCGCTGGTTCTGCTTGACCCAATATGGCGACTTGTGAAGAGAGAGATTCTTTTTAATTACGGTGACTCAGGTGCAGAACCCATCTGTTGATGCCAATTACAGCAGATCACCCAAAGTCTTTATTAGCTGTAAATTGACTCCACCACTCACATTATACTTATCACATAAAGGAAAAATGATGTTAATTTTATAATTGAAATTGCACACTCTGTATCTTTTACTCTTAAAATAGAAGTAAAACCTTTTTTTATTATTAGTTGAGAAAGCCTCGATTAGGTAAGTCTTTTAAAAAATGCTTCTGCCCCTAATTCAAATTAGCAGCAGGATGCTATGAATACCAAGGTGGAAAGATATCAGTCCGGATGTCAAACTCTGGTTAGTATGGAAGACACTAACGCTTCAATAAACAGGTGATTATGCAACTCCCAGCTCTGTTAAAAGCAGATTGGTAGTCTATTACAAACTGATTAAATTTGCCACTTTTTCACTTCAAACAATTATATTTGCTCATTAACAGCTGATATGTTGAATGCAGCTTAAGAAGAGCACAGGAAAATTAAATATCAATCATTCTGACTCCTCAGAGATTTAAAACTGACTCACGTAATGATATTTTCCTTCAAAGAACAATAGGCGTGTGCAATGTGCACCTGTGAAAGCTGCAACGGAGGAGAAATGGAAGAACTGGAAGGTATTTAAAGACTGATGTAAAGCAGACATCAAGAGAATGCAACACGCAGCTTAACTGTTGTGCTGCATTGATGCGTTTACGCTTATCTGAATGAAAGTGTGTTCTAAAACACAGCACGAACACCACTGGCTATACTGCAAGCCGTGGCTCATGACAGGCTTACTAGTCAGGAAGACACACAGAGACAGTCTGTTTGACATCTGAAATAAATGTCTTTCCTTCCAGGAGTTTTAGAGATGATTCCCAGCTACCTTATCACCTTTGCAAAAGGTAGAGATCGCATCTTACTGGAAGCGTTACTGTTGTTCAAAAGCTTTATCAGGAATCTGGGATACTGGATAATAACACTAACTAGCCTTTACACAGCTGCATCTATCAGGACATTGCAGAGAACTATAAAAAGCAGATGAGTATTTTTAACCCTGTTCTGCAGATAGGAAAGCTGAGACAGAGAAAGGAAAAGAAACTTTCTCGTGACTCTTCATCAGGCCATGGACAGAGCCACAGAGAACACATAAACCTCTCGAGATCAGTGCTCTGTATTCCTCTAAAATGGAGATACAAATCTGCTTCCTAATTGGCCTTAAAAAATAAGATGTTAAAGATGTAATTCACCAAAAGAATCACAGTAGATTATTTTTTATCTGCATTTTAAAATGAATTTTCTATTCTTCGGAGAGTCAGTTTCTCAATCATTAAGCCATTGGAGGGGTCAGGCATCCCTGTGTGCACCCAGTTGCACCTGCACAGAAGAAACTGATGGGACTTGTCCCAGAGAATAACAGCCAAAACCAGTAATACATCCTTTACATCTAGGAAGAATACTTATTCCTATTCTTCTTATTCTCCTTTGTGACTAGGTATTCCTTGACACCATTATCAGGAAAAAGTATGGAAAAGAAACTGTTGGGACTTGCTGGCAGATCTGGAATATAGACTTTTAGTACATTCACAGAATCATAGAATGGTTAGAGTTGGAAGGGAACTTAAAGATCATTAAGTTCCAACCCTCCTGCCATGGACAGGGACACCTCCCACTAAACCAGGTTGCTCAAAGCTCTCTCCAACTTGGTCTTGAACACTTCCAGGGATGGGGCATGCACAGCTTCTCTGGGTAACCTGTTCCAGTGCCTCACAGTAAAGAATTTCTTCCTGATATCTAATCTAAATCTACCCATTATTCATACTTTATTACATATTTGGCTTTAAAAGCTGAAAGTACAAAACCCTCAAGCTTGGTATTTTCTATTCAAGTATTACTATGAGTGATAAAGCCACATTTAAACTTGCTTCAGACAGGGTTCTCATATGTCTATCAGAAAGCTGTCAGGGAGATCTTCTGGTGAGCCTCTTGACAAAAACAACTGGATTACAAACTGCAAGTAAAATGTGGATCTTTTCAATTTAGGATTCAATTAAAGGTGAAAAACAACAGCATCATCAGCTAAAGGTTAAATGGAACAATCCATTTCTTCTAAGAAGAGAAGGGTATAAAAGCCCAAAGAGAATTAAGCGAATGTGCATTTTGTCCTAGTTTTCTTATCTGGCTCATCTGTAGAAAGTCTGTGGACTGAGGGATGTGGTGGATAGGCAGCAGAAGTGGAAGAAACAGCACTCAAAATGGCTCCTATTCCAAGATCACAAATTCTAATTCTGGTCTAAAAGTGTTATATTGACAGTAGTGAGGTGGTTCTAGAAATAAGATCTGCATCCTGCCCAACTGTCATCTGACAAAAAGTAGCATCTCATTTGGGACCTTCGAGAGCTGAAGTACATAAAGAAAAGCAAAGACACCACTGCTAGAAGTGGGGACTGGAGGCTGCAGACGCTGGGCTACTTAGGAGACAACTGAAATCACAGTAAGAACTCTTATTTGACATGGCCAACTTTTTATCTGTTTGATAAAAAGTCATTAAAATGCACCTATCTAATTCCAATATGGTAAGAATATTTTGAGTATATTTTACTCAGTGGGGTTGGTTATGTGTTGAAATAACATACGTGGGTGTAGCTCAACTTCTTCAGATCCATGGGCAAATGAAGGAAGCTCTGTCAAGAATACCCATCACAGAGAACATTCCGTCCAAGCAGTGGAGGAGCAATCAAATTTTTTCACATGTATGCTATCGTAGCATAGGCAGAAGATTGGCATATTGTTCAATATTATGATTAAGCAGTCACAGAAGACTCACGTTTCCTACCTGTTCCAGCTCTGAACTTGACCAAAAAACTAAATAAAGCTGCATCAGAATGGGCAAATTACATCGTTGAAGACAAGTACCAGCTGAAAATTAATTTGTGTTTTGACAAAGGATCAGGTTTTTGTTCACAAGCAAGCTTTTAAATGATGGCCTGTAAAATTGTCTCTCTAGATCTCTTTGAAGAACCCCATTGCAAACATTGCATGTCTTTGGCTCCTCTGCTAAAACTTGCTAACTGAAATGGTTTTTATTTTAAGGACCTTAAGCCTAGCTATCATTGAACAATTAAGAGAACGCACATTTTCATTACGCTGCTGTCTCTGTGAAAAGTTTACTGAATATTTTTACCATGACCTTTCATTTTTCATGGGTAAGAACCTGTTGTGTAAATTCTGCTAAAAAAGTTATATTTTGCTTTTCCACTCAAAGCCTATTTGAACACAAAGGCAAAGGACTCCTTCTTTGACATATCTGAAAATTAGATAATAATTCAATTTGTTCAATTTTTCCAAAGTGATTGAGGCTACTTTGTCCTAGATATTGACTTTGGCAAGAATGCATATTAGAGAGCATAAACTGTAATCCAAATACCAAAACTTCTTACCCTCACATAACCAAAAAGAAAGGGTGATAAACTTACCTTGTGTAGCAATGTAGTGATTTGGTCTATGATAACCCTAAAATAAATTGGAAAAAAAAAAATAGCAATATGCACATTGGCTATGTTGTTATGAGTGAAACTTCATTTACAGCACTATTCAGTAAAAATCACAATATAGATAAAGTATTAGATGCGTAAGTTCCTTCCAGTGGAGGAAGGACAAAGGAGAAGGGGGACAAGAGGCAAATGTGTTTTCTGCAAGATCCCTAAGTTGCAGCACTGTACATCAGGGGACAGAAGTAATATATTCTTTCAGTCCCTTGTTGGCCCTGCTGAAAATGAACAGCATGAAATCCTCTCTAGCACTTGCAGCTAATGGCATCAGATGCTCACGGAGGCTGAGATATACCTCCAAGCTATTGCTATTGAGGGCAAAGCCTATCCCTTTTTTAACAGCTACAGAATGCTACATCTGCATTCAGCCTGGGGAAGGGTGGGGGGATCTTCACTCTGTCCACTGTGATTTGTTTACATTTTACTTCTGAACAGTAAAAAGGAGGGTAAATTCTTTGACTAAATGGTTTAGTATGAATACACTTGTTTACATCTTAATAGGAAGAACTTAAAACAATTCTATGTTTCTCTGATGACAAAAGCAACTTAATCACAAGCTGGTTGTGTGATAAAGATTAATACTCTCTGGGTTCTTTACAACACTGAATAGGTTGCCAAAAGGGAACAATACCATTTTTATAGCATTTGAGTTTCTGATGTGACAGAAGCATCCCCAAAGGTTTAGATCATGCACTAGTATGTTGATAAATTCAGTTATACCAGTGTTAATCTTTTAATAAGGGTTATGATACATTGTCAGTCATCAAGAGGAAGAACTTAAAGCTGTAGCTTGTGTGTCATTGCACTTTCTCTGTAAAACAGCAAGGGGCATGGTAGTGATGCAAGGGGGGAAAGACTCAAAACAAATGAAGATCCCTTGAACGTTACAGAATTGGTGAATTACAGAACTGATTCCTTTACATACCATCGAAGTAAAATTTGGAAGTCTATGAACTGAGAAGTGTTCAGACAGCTACAGTGTTGATTTTTTTTCTGCCATGCATCTAATATTCCTAGTGGCTGGGATCAAATAATTCTGTTTCCCAGTGAAAAAAATGTATGGGGGAAATACAGCATAACCATTGCACCTCTCTTTTTGATCCAAGAAAATTTCATAGTGTCTGTGACCACGCCGTTTCCTTATGAACACATCTATTCTGACAACAAAGCAACTGTACTAATAATCGCATACAAGAGTAAAATTGCAGCTGCGTCTGTAGTAGAAAAACAAGCATTTCTAATGGAAACCTGTCTAGCAAGATTATAAACAAAAAATGCTGAGGTTTGTGATAGAGTTGTCTTTGGAGGATGTCCGTAGTCCTCCAATATTTGCAATGAAGCTATCTGCTGAGGATGAAGGAGAGAATTTTGGCTTATTATCCACTGTTTCTCTTACAGCCGCACTTTTTCCATCCTCTTGTAATTCCATAAGCAAAAAGGTTGCTATGCAGTTACCAGCATTTAAAATTAGACTGTATGGTCCAAATCCTTATTCCTCATATCTTTTAATATTTTAGAGTCAGATCCAAACCTGACACAAGAACATTCTAGTAGCCTAAAATGAAAACAATCTTGAAAGTGTGAAAGTGAATTCAAATCTCATCCAGTGTGAACTCTCTCTTTCCTTTCATGACAGATTATTTGCTTCAGAGTTTAGTGAGACGTCTAACAAAACATATTTCTATATATGCCTTTACCTCTTGGCGACAGTGCTATTCTTTCAGACAGCAAGGGACTGAGCAGAAATCTAAGCTTAACTTGAGCATGCTAATAAACATCAATAGAAGGAGGTGTCTTCAGAAAATTACAAATTCAGACATCATGTTGTTACAACTGAAGTACCTACTTTTCTTGTATAGCTCTAGTTGCTTCATGCTCTAAGAAAAACATCTGTTAACGTTCCTGTTTCATACTGGTGATTAAGTTTGAACTGCAACTGTGACACCATTTTTCAACTGTGGCATTGCTGAACAAGAAATCTTTAGCAGACAGAGTTTCCTATGAAGCAACGCTTGTTTTATTTAGCCTAACATCTAGTACTCTCCATAAACAATAAAATTATTATCTTTGCTATCCATAGCTTTCTGGCTTCAGATGGTATTGACTTTCTAATGATTTTCAATTCCACTTTTGAGTTCATTCTTTTAACCAAAACCACCTTGTCTCTTAAAGAATTTATTCTAATGTAAAACATTAAGTTAACATGATGCAGAATGAACAAAGAAGCCCCCTTCAATAATTAAACAGCCTACATATTTAATGAAATGTCTTGCTTGCATTAGAAGTACTGGTTAACAGCTGCAGAATATACTTTGAAGGCGACTTAAAAGTGCAGAGATGACAAGAGATTGCAAATCTCTGCATTAGGCATTACAGAGTTTTGTCACATTAATATGCAAACAGCTTTCTTTTAAATGTGGAATGATGCCAAGCTGTTGACAGAAAGTGAAAATAGCATTTTGTTTGCCCATAGAAGCACCAGCAGAAAAAGTAGCCATACAGTGTTGCTGGCAAGGTTTCAGACTAGTGGCAGTTTAAGGACATGACTCCTTTCATTTGCTTATTGACAAAACCTTTGAGGCTTTTGTTTTCCCTTCAGTCTACACCCGGTTTCCAAAGATAGTAGTTTCCAACAATGTTTAGCAGGTGTGATATTAGGTGTGATATCTATTACAAATTATGAATAGCATGAGAATAATAAGAGCTGCCTCTTTGACTGAACACAACGATGTTTGTTGACTGTATCAGGATACGCACGTCAATATAATTTCCATTGATGTAATCGGAACTTGTTTCTCCTTCAATGGGCTGCAATCTCACTCGAGAATGATCATCTGAAATGGGATCAATGGAGAGAAAAAAAAAAAAGTAATTAAAGACACATTCAGTAACAAAGCCTTCATAAAAACATTATGTAAAGTGAACTAAAACATCAGTATTTGCAAGTTTATGCTTGTTTTGTTGTCCACAAAAACACTGTATCTTCATTTAATCTTCATTTCAGTCATTTATAAAGCTTTCCAAATCCCCTCTGATTTTCAGTCTGAATGTCTTAAATATTTCTAATGTGAAATCCATTGCAATTCTGTTTTTTGCATTGACAGCCCCATTCCCCTTTTGTCAATAAAATAAATAACATTAAATTGTCAAAGGTTTAATCATTTGGAAATGCTTCTGCCAGTACTCAAAATAAGCTGAAGTCATTCTACAAGACATACTGTCACCTCCCAGTTTCTGAAGGAAAGTCATTACGTTTTCAGTAAAGAAGAAATCAAAATAAAATAATGACAAAACCAAAGCAGTCAAATAATGGCTTTGGCACTGAATTTTGCTCCAGTGTAGCCACCTATATCTATCCAGGAACTTGCAAACCTTTCCAACTCTAATTTCCAAACTCCACTCCGAAACACGATGGCATGAATTAATTTCTCCTCAGCTGCCTCACTTTCCTTATGATACCACAGCAGTGATTAAGAAGTGCTAGAGGCTCGATTCCTTCCCCTCCCCCCAAAACCATAAAATCTCTGTACGCTGGAATGGATTCTGCTTCTTTGAGACTTCATATGATCCCCTTGATTCTCTTGGTTCAAACCCAACCAAACACAATGACTTTTCCAGAATGGTTCACAAATTGTTGATAAAACAATTTGAGGGGATGATCTCAAGGATGGAGAGATGGTAAATAGCCATTGCTGCTTTATTTACAAGTTACTCTTGCTAATTAGATACCTGTGTATTATTGGTTTTGAATGCTGCTTGGTAGCTGAGCTAATATCACTTGCAGCTGACGATAGACCTTCAAGACTGTCATCATTTTGTTGTAAATGTAAATAAGCATTAGGGCACCTGAAACCTGCCACCCATGTTCTGAATAGCTATTTTTTTCAACTTTAAAAAAACTAAGAGACAACTAATGAATGAATGAACGTGAAGCGGCTTAAAAATACAACTTCATCATAAGTAGCATAATATTTTCCAACATTATGGTGGAGGAAAGAGAGGGCAAGTGGTTCTTGAAATAACATTGTTCTAGAACTACAAGTCAAGAGATTTTCAAATGGCTGAGTAGGAAAGAAAGAGGCAAATTCTTTATTTTATCCTCTTTTACACTCCAAGTTTCAGGGACTACAGATATCAGAGCCTCATTTGCTTCCTTAGGATTCCCTTGGGAGTGAAAAAGAGGACAGTTGTAAACCAAATACAGTAAATCAGAATGAATTAGAATTCCAGGTTCCACATATCACTTATTTTGCTATTTTCTTTTGATTACTTCACCCAACAGTCTTCAAGAATGAGTTTTTCCAAACCTTTTGGAAGATTCAAATCACTTATGTTCATCAGGTCAGTCTTTTCAGGCTCTTTATTCGATTTTCCAAGATTAAAAACTTATAGCAGTGTGAGTCTCCATTACATAACCCATGCTGGTCTGACCTTACCAAGCTACACTTATCCATGTGTTGTTCTATTCTCTGCTAAATTAAGCTATTTTTCAGTTTCTTTAGTATAGAGGTCTATTTCATAGGCTGTTAATTCTAAAAGTCCATCTTATTTAAGGAAGATACTACATTAGGAACATCTGAACTCCAGACGTGGTTGCTGCTTTTACAGTTTTGGAGCCTGATCCAACTTCTGCTGAAGTCAGCAGACTCCAGAAGTCAAGTTTGCTTGGACTGATGGTATGTTTTCATCCACATTTTCATGATTTCCTGCATCATTGACTTCAAAGCATGGTCACTGGTTAACTCAGGCTAGTCAAGATCTCCACTTTTATATGACTTAGGGCAGGATTCAGTTGTCTAAGCACAAGCATCTCGTGCCTTTTTAGATACTGTGGGATATACTACCTAGCCTCCAGCTGCCACCATGGAATAACACAAGTTTCTCATGTGTTCTGTGTCATATTTGTTAGTCCTGCACAGATGTCCTAGGTCACCTGAAATGGCAATACATGGCTATGTGTAGGCAACTGATTCCTGTCTTTGATGACCTGCACATCAATGATTTCCTTACTGTGCAACCCAAGCTTAAATTTCCCATGAAGGAACATCTTAAAAATATAACTTGCTGTTATTTCTTTTAGATTGACTTATGCACTTGAATAATTTGCAGTGACATCTTTTCTTTACCTTTCCTGTTATTTTACTATTTTCTTTATTTATTCTTTTCTCACAATAATTTTTGCTTCAGTTTGGGCACAACTAGATAAGTTACTTCATACATATCTTCACCTCAACATTTTACCCTGTTTTCTTCTCATGTGCAGCCTTTCTAGTACCACATTCTCAGCGTTTCTCAGAGTTTCTAGGAAATTCTGGAGGTAAGGGACTGTTCAATACCCATTCATTTGCAGTGCAGCTGGAATGACTCCCTTTTTTTATTGCTTCGAAAACTCCAGTTAACTCCTTGCTGAATGGCAATACTTCTTAATTTGAAAAAAATTCTTTGGACAACAAAAAGAAATGTTACTGTGTCTATGCCTGTGCTTATGCCATGTAGATTTTAAACCTAAGAGGTACACAAGCCATATATTCTTCCAACATGGATGTCGATTCTTAAACAGTCACCAGGTTAACTGTCTACATTTTTAGTGTATTTTTTCCCTTTATACTTCAGCTGCTCTTGACAATTTCTGCAGCTTTTAAACGCTCTTCTTTTCCAGCTCATTGTTATTTTGATAGCCCTCTATTAGGAGATCAAATTTAACTTCACACTGATCACTTCAGCTTGCAAAATGAGTTAAGTTAGAATCCATTTGTCTTTGTGGAAAATGGTAATAGATAATGAACATAAGCATTTTGCTCTCGCTCCCTTCAGGTTACCTACAACATGTGTATGCCCACCTGCAGACTGTGATCTCTAACAAGCCCCTTGAGTAGCTGGTCGATTAGCATGCCTAGCCAATGACCCTTCCTTGGGACATGCCTTGCTGATTCTTTGCAAATCAAGCCTTTTATAAATGTCTCACCTAAAATCTTTAGCTGCTTTTAAAAGCTGTGATCAATATTCTCTTCTCATTTAGTCAATATTGAGTTAGGTAAAAATAAATACAGAACCCCTCCCATTCCGAAACTACTTCAAGATCTCTCCTGAGGAAAAACCGATAGATTTTACCAAAATCCATCCCCAACCCCACACAATTACAGCAGAATCTGAATTTTGTTTAGGAAAAAAAAAAGATACATTTAGCATTCATGTTGGTAATCGTTCCTATTGAGAAAACACATTGCTTTTTGGGTTCAGTAAAGGAGGAACATGCTTTCTGTGGGTGACTGAACTGTGATCATGATTGGGCTTGCTGATACAGTGGCTCAACCAGTTGTAGCTATTTTCATACAGTGGGCAGGCCATGCTTTTAGTCAATTAAATGCACAGCACTTGAGTAATGTAAAGCATATCACCATTTTGAAGAGCTCCTGCAATGCTGGCCACTTGGTGCTATTGCCTTAGTTCCCTCAGAGAACAATAATGACCACAAGCAATCATGTAACAGTAGTATCTTGGGGGAAATTTAAACAAAGAGGATAAATGGATGGAAAAAAATTACGTTAAATGTTTCACAGAAAAAAAAAGTATTTAATTGCAATCACGTACCCATAGTCAGTGGCACCTGAACCATCGAATTATTAAGTCTTTAAACACAACATGAAAGGGCAATTTAGTGAAATGCTTTTCAGCTAAAACGAATACTTTATACAGCTACCTGGGACAAAGTTTCAAAAGCAGCCCACTAAAATTGTACTCTCAGACTCTGAGACAATTAGGCAGCAGAAAAACGCATAAAATAATTAACAGTTAACTACCCTATTTGCATACATGGGTTTAACAGATGACAAACTGTGGGCAGTTACAGCTTCTCTTTTAAGGTATTCCCTTTAGCTCTAACGGATTTTAATCTTAACTTTTGTTATCTGTGGTTTCACAGCCACATAAATAGGAAGTGATATTGATAACAACTCTATCCAACTCCTTTCCCTTTGCTAAATACTGAGGACATTAAAAGTGAATTGAGATCTAAATGATATGAGTTATATTTGCCCTCTCAGAAAGCCTTCAGTATCACTTGTAATTGCCATTGATTTGTGTATCTAATATTTTTTACTTGTTTTCCCTTGGTTACTCATCACTTCATTACCTCAGACATATAGCACCAGTAGTCTCGTGCTTTCTTCAACTAAAGGGTGTCAAAGTGTAAGGTGACAGTTAACATGACATTAAAGAGGGGACTGACAACATTAAACCCGACTAAAAGAGAAGATCTACTGTCATAGGCTTGGATTTGAAATAAAATTTCACAAAGGAAGGATAAGCATAAAACTTTTTGGTATTCTTATTTTTGCCTTCAGTATTTTTACTTAAATTGTAATAGTCAACTAATGTACTGCTACATCCTCACAACATAACAAGTTTGTTACACATTAAAGATTGATTGGAGGGAAACAAACAGAATCACATCTAGCTAACTTATCTTTTTTCACACATGCTCCAGCCCATCCTGATATTCACATTTCTGTAGAAGACTTCATTTCCTTTCTCAGTAAGTAGCACAGTATACATCCAAAATACACAGCAATACTATCAGGTACATTGAAAAGGATGTGACAGATAGCATCTCATGCTTAACTTGCTTCTGCCTCCAAAGCATTTCCTACAGGTTCTCCTTCTCCTTCTGAAGCAAGTTACAGAGCTCTTTTCTCTTTGGGCCACAGTGATACTAGGGCTTACTCATACTCCCTACTCTAAGTTAGGAGTCTCCAGATCGTGCAGTCACTGCAGAGAGCACCTCCTGAAGTGGTGACTCAGAAGCATTCAAATGCCTCTATTTCTGAACCGCTTCTCTCAAAAAGCTGTCCTTCCCTCTGTAATGTCCATGTGGTTCACTGATGAGGAAACCTAGGTAGAGGTGTGCCTGGATGAGCATGCAGACTAGGTGCCAAAGTTAGGCAGTGTAAATACACACTACATACTCCTTCCTCAGGTCCTCTGAATGTTCAGCACTTTTAATTTTTATATGCTGTCCCATGCACCTAGGATTATACATGATTTCCAAACTCCAGTAGCATCATCAAATGATCCCTCCTCAAAGGCCATCATTTTCATGCTTACAAAGCTTCCAACATGTTGTGACTGCTGCTTATTTCTCTGCTTATACCTGCTCCATCATTATCTGTCTGGCTAGTAGAAACACGTTTCATATCTTAAACTTAGATTGTGAAGGGACAATCAGGGAAGGGATCATCACCTACATACACACTGGGAACTTACCCATTAAGAGCAACACCATCAGTGTGTAAGTAATAATATAATTTTACCAAAGTTGATATATTTTCTGCCCTCACGTTCATGTGCAGTACCTCTTGCCACAACATTTTGCAATCTCACAATGCCAGATTTAGGGGTCATTCACCAAAGCACGCTATCATCTCCTCAAGTTATTAGATTATTAGTATATCTAATCTTTATTAAGCTTCATATTTTTAAGTAAAAAATACAGATTCTGGTTTTTTTTTCCTTTAGAGCCAGCATAGAGGGTAAGTCAGGATAGCTGTCAGTGTTATTAAGAAATACTTAAGCAGCAGTATTGTCCACTCCTACAATATCCAAACCCCAGTATCAAGGTACTGATGTAATCATGGGTACTCTCTCACTAGGATTCCAGGAGCAGTTTGGGAGCTGTTAGAGCTGAGGACTGGTTAAAGGTATCATTCTCCATTAGCCAAACGTTGATCACAGGACGGAAGGTATACAAGGGCCTAGTTGAGAAAATGCATTAAACCTGACAGTTTTCTCAAGAAAAAAAAAAAAGCCACATCTTCCCTCACTTTTATCTTCTTAATTAGTGAAGAGGAATATATGCCTGATGTGAGCACGAGGCTGGTGGTCATTCTTACCCAGTTCTGAAGGGAAGTTAACACAGTGCACAATTATGTTGTCAACACTTACATGCAATGATATTCCCGTATCTATTTTTCATTCTGTTCTCATCTTTCTTAGCTGAATCCCATGGTGCAGACTGTCCTTCAAAGAAACTCTAAAAAAGGAAAGAAAGTGACATTAAGAAAAGCATGCAGCAACAGTTACCTTATGGATAAACCAAGGAGAAAGGCAATCAGTACTTGCAGGTATTGTCGTTAAAGTGTCATTTAGCCAACTCTTTTACTGAGCAAAAAGATGAGCCTCCTGTTTACGTGGTTTTTATGTATACAAGCTCCAGATGTTATCTAAAATTTGACAGGAGATTATTTGTGTAATAACAAGAAGAATTATTTCCATGTGAAGTGCTATTAAACCTTTCACAAAGTTGCATGCTTGCAACACTAAAAGTCCTTCATTTGTGCTATTCAGATTCTCTGCACAGTTCATGTACACACACATGAAATTGAAGGAGCTTCATCATCTGTGTTGGAGCTGCTCCAGTATTTGAGTGCAGAATTACACACCATACTAACGTGTCTTATTTTTGACATATCCACAAGTGTCAAGTACTTCTTGGCAGATGACCTCATGGATCTAAACATATATAGGCCTTTAAAAATATCTGGATTAAACTAGCCTGTGTCTTTTTTAAAAAACACGATTTATGATACCAGCAAAATGATTATTTTGTCAGAGAATAAAAATAATGTGATTTTCTGAAAAATATAATCTAATATTCACCAAGCCTCTGTGCTGTAGTTAATAAATCTAATGTAAATAAGAAAGTTGAAGATGCTAAAAGTATGTTTTTACATTAATAAAACACACAAGCTGCCAAAATGGCAGCAGGCAAGTTGTTATGTCCTATCTGTCCCGTGCATTCTGTGCTCTAAAAAAGCATTTACACATTTCCTTAATTTATGCACTGTATCTGTAAATTGTAGATGCATTTTATCATTTCCTATTGAAATATTAATCTTGTGTTAGAAACATTTAGTTGCCAAACAAACCGGTGGAATTCTATCATGACAATGGCTGGTCTTAACTTCCATTTTCATCTTTTTGCTAGAATAATCAGGGTATCACACCTTCTTATTCAGGATGGACATGAGGGAAAATGACTTTTCTGGTAAGCCAGAAGCCAAAAAAAAGCTAAATCCAAGACTAAACAGGGAAAATCTCAGGAAGTTTGTACCTCTCTCACAAGACTTCAACATATTCTGAGTGGTTTAAAATAGATAATGCCCACAAAAGGGACTACCATTAGTGTCCTTTGTCCTCATACTTGAAATGCATTGTTGCTCAAATCCCAATGATTTCCATTAGTCAAGAGCATAAAAGTCAAAATAAAGGTTTGATCTCTTGCTGAAGTGAATGGAACACAAGGGCATTCAGTGTATAAAATTAGTTTTCTTCTAATAAGTTCACTAAAGTGCTAGTTTCCAGTTTATGATATGGAAACTCCTGGGAATATATGGATTATTTCTAACACGTTTGTAAATAATAAGAAAAACACAAGCTTTGTCAAAAGGCTTCAATTTGTTTGTCCTTCAGCTCCACACGCTTCCTTGGAAAATTTTTAAAGGTTTGCAAATTGAAATGATTAAAACAATAATGATAAGAAATATGTAAGTTTCTTATAAGTAAAAAANGAGCACTTTCAATGCAAGCTGCATGGAAAATACTTTTGTAATAAGCCAGGCTGAATGGGAAAAGGAATTGCTCTCCGTGGGCCAAGACCTCAATATGTCTCAAATTCTTGCAAAGTTCACGCTTACTCTCAGACAACACTGGAAGATGAACAATTAAACGTAGTTAAAGGCAAAATAGAGATGGAAATGTTCAACAACAGAGCTCCAAAGGCACAACAAGCGAATCATTTATCCATCTCTTCTAAAACTTGAGCTGGAATCTTCCTTGGGATTTTCAGTTTCAGGCAGCCAGAGAGACGACTACTAGTTTTCTTACAGTCCTTCTTCTCGAGACTAGTTCACAAAATTGATCTGTAAGACATTACCCAGCAAGTGGGTTTGGGTCTAATTCACTAAGGGTTACATGGGCTGCTACAGAGGAAGAGTCCTGCTGATCCAGCTTCCAAGCCTATACCTTGAAATATGGAGAACCCAAATATATTTGTAGGGACATCTCGCTTCTCCCTGTCCCACTAATGAACTTGTACAAAATTGCTTTAAACCAATCGATTAAAGTAAATCTCTGGAGACAAGTGGGAAAGATTTGCACGGTATTGAATTCAGGGAAGATACACAATAGGCAATATACTCGTTTGGGCAGCTTGTCTGCTTCTCATCTGCTAATGTACTGGTTCAATTTCTCCCACCTGTTTGGGACTTCTGAAAACAATGATAAGCTTGATGAGCCTTACTGATAAAATATATCCTAATAATATATCTCCACATAGATAATTCTATTCTTTAGAGTACATATATATCAAACCTCACACAATAATGCAAACCAGGAGACAGATTTATGTTTCCAGCTACTGCATATTGACTTCACTTTCTTTATTAAAAATGTATTATAGAAAAAGAACTCCATATATATATATTCCTTTTATTTTTTTTTTTTAATCAATAAATTAGTGAATGAAATAAAACCTATCACACAGGGAAAATAGATGTGATTTATGTAGATCCATTTTTCTTTTTAATTCACTTTGGGATACACACAGCTATTTCAATGAAGTGTTCAGAAAAGATAATTTGAAGGAAGAGGTATTACAGTGCAAAAGCATAAAAAGAAACAGTTATTGTAAAAGACAGCTGGAGTGTCATTTCCTAAATTCCCTATATGCTGCCATTACACAAACTGCTACAGAACAATAATCCACAATGAATTATAAGGAGAAATCCCATTTGTCCCACAAGTAAAGAACAGAGCAGATACCTTGTAACAGATGATCTGTCAAGATCCTTCCTTACTTGTAAGAAATATATGTTTCATTACAGAAATTTTTTTAATGTCTTTCCTGACATATCACTCTCCAGGGAGATTGTTGCACAGCAGCCCACACAGTATCTCAGTGGCTATTCATTCTAATTCATCCTTAAAAGTTCCTTAAAAATGTGGACTGTTAGGAAGAAATATGACCCCAAACAGCTTCATTCCACCAAATGTCTGGCAAGGGTAATGGGGAACCAAAAATGAGTGTAGGACATTTCTCAAATAATTTAAAATAAGTATTTCTTTAACTCAAATCACACATCAGGCTGGCTACCCAGCCTCTGTGATCTATTTGAAAAATGAAACACTTTTCAAGCCAGCTGTTGTTACAGGAGACATTTCAGTACGCAATGTCAACTGTCATTCTGTTATCAGAAAATATTTCAATAATCAAGATAAAACAGCTTCTGAAATTTGCTGAATTACACAGAACTGGTGTATATGCAACATGAGAAGTTGTTAGTGATGCAGCAGCAGGTTCATCTTAGGATGAATGTGAAGCTTTTGCTTGCTTTAACTCAATGCTGCGCTGGTTTCCATTAAAAATTAAATATTTGCCAAGGGCTAATTCACTGTGACCCTCAGAGTAGAAAATAAATGCAATATCTCAAATGAGGGGGGAAGATAATCATTGCAAATACAGATTTTTAAAATTAGTCCCTTTCCTCATTTAAAATTCATCAGACCAGAAAATATTGGAAGGGACCTATATAAAAGTACAGTTTGAAGAGGCTGGTGTGTGCAGACTAACGTGAGATCTTCAGTATACAATTTGTAGCTCTGCTGATTGTAATTTTTGGCAACACACTTTCCATCCCAGATTTTCCTGCTTCCAATTAAGGATAGTAAAAATAATGCATCTTTGTAAGCACTTTAAGTTCTACAGATGTAAAGTGCAGAATAGCATTACTATATTTATTATAAATCCAAAGCCAAGCAGCAACTTTTGAAAAAAATACTTTATAGTTGCTAGGTGACAACAGTGCTATCCCCTACGATGTCATTTACAAAATGCAAGCTCTTACTAGCAAAGAAATGAGAAGTTAAGGACATCATAAATCTTGCTATGACTACTTAATAAGCAAGAATATTATTCAGAAGTACAAATAAATGCATATTCCACTGTGTAACAATCTTAAGTTTGATCTGTGGATTTGTTTGTAAACGTGTGACTCTACGATGTCTGATCTTCCTGACTGACCCTAAGTTTGTCCACTGATAATATCAATTTTCCCATTGTTATTTCTAGAAAACCACATTAAGATGTACTTTAGCAAAACGAATCTTTTGACCTACACAGTTATACTTGCCTCTGCATTTGTTTTTAAGCTACATAGAGAGAATTATGCACACTGCCTACTTTAGGTCAGACCAGACAACGAACAGTGGCCCTAATGGAGGTCTTTGTCTAAACTCAATTAGCTGTAGAAAACACTTTTTACCATAGGTCCTTTGAGTTGCAGCTAAGTTAGATTTCTAAACTGCCCTGAATTGGATAGTGAAGATGTATCCCTAATTTTACCTTTACTGCTGCTGTGTTGACTTTATATGTGCAGATAACAGGTAGGAAAAAAATGCATCCATTAAACTCTGAGTTAAGATCCTAGTGCTGCATTAGACTCTTCTTAGTATTTACAAACCCCAGTAAATACAAATTTTATTTTAAGCTATTCCATCACTATTTGGAGGACAAGGACCTTCAGGCTTGTTTAATGAACAGTGCAAGATTTATGAGTACAGTAAATCTGCCAGTCCGTTGGTTTTTCAGTATTCACAATCTGCAAAATATATGGCATTTGATGATGTTCTTGTTACTTAACAACACCAACTGTTTTTTAACAGAAAATTGAAATAATCATATGCAGTTTGTTGATAACTATTTAGATTGTTAAGAAATTAAGAAGGAAGATTCATTGATAGTTACTTTAAATAAATCTGCAGAGAGGTCCAAGCTACGAAGCACCATTTTTGATCTTCTAGTCACTTTGAGGAAAGATTTTATCATTGAAAATGCATCACCAATACATGGTGCACAAATGCATTCAGCAAGTAATAAATCACTCCAAACGTTTGTGAGCAGTGGTAAAAGATTTCACAGATGGCAACCCACTGTATGCAAGCAGCTCTTCATACTTCAATCATTGCTTTGGTCACTGAAAGCATTTCTGGATGACAGCGTGCCACTAGAGAATATAGCTTGTTCTTCTCTGTCACCCTCATTCACTGAGAATTATGTCCAGTTTTCAAATAATGGAATTTAAAAAAAAAAGCATTTTACTATGTCTGCCCTTGAAAACTGTCTGTTGCAAAAGCCAATGTGAAAATCCATCTAATCAATGTAAACTGCCTTCAGCAGTAATAAAGCACTCACCAGTGTGTTACTAAAACCTACGTCTGAACACAGAAGGAAAAAAAAAAACCAATAAAGACTGTTGCAAATATAATATATTGATGTTATTGTCAAAACCCCTTTGTTTTGTTTGGAATTTTTGTTTTGGAAAAATTAGGCTGATAGTGTATGTAAGGTTTTGTGAGTGTGAGATAAAAGGTGCAGATCAGTCTTAAAGTCTGACATACAGCAACTCTAATATTGTTCCTGATGCCCCTTCATGTAGTGCCTCCATGATCTGACGTAAAAACACCAAAACCAAAACCAAACATCCATTCATAAAGGCTTGAGTAGCCAGAGGTTGGCAACAGGTGCATTTAGTCTACATTACCCAAAAGAAGAAGAGTAGGAAAGTGAAGTTATTCTGGTCCTTTGAGACTAAACATCACAGTCACTGCCTATATTAAATGTTGAAATGGAAGGGTAACAGCTCTCTCTCTCCAGTTAACTGCAGCATGATTTACCAGTCCGATTTCCAAAAAAAAAGGGCTAAACCAACATGGGAAGACAAAATCTGGTACTAATTTTGTCATTGTCTTGGTGTACAAGGTGCTTTCAATTACTGTATTTTCCAATGCAGGCTTTGACACTCCCTGGAGGGCTGGCCAATCTAGCCAAGCTATAGCTGGATAATGAAAACCTATTGAGATGATGGGACAGCTTTGGTGTGGTATCTTTAATGACATAAATACTTGCAGCACTTAGCATGAGGTAGCTCTAGTTGGCAATAGCATTAGCACATGCACATGAAATTCAGTTAATGCTATAGGTTAAGAGAGTAGCTCAGTTATAAAAATAGAGCAGTAACTTAAGTGAAAGGGACTTGTCAGTCACTGTGAAAGTGTTGAACACTTACAGGAATAGCAGATTGCGAGTGCCAGCCATGGTGAAAGCTAGATTTTAGGGGTCAAATGCATTTGAACAGGATAATTAGGTATTCTTTTCTTCACACTCCTACGTGGCAGTCTCCTAGATTGCTCAGGGAGAAGACCCAGAGGACAAGGGAGGAGGCCCTTGCGAGACTGTAAGAGGAGACACGGTGTGGTTGGAACCACCAGGCAGACCCACCTGACTTCTCTCCTGGAGTGTGTCCTCTCTCCTGAGGAACAGGGAAGTTGTACAATTTGAAAAATTGCATATATCTGTGACTGAAAGATTTTGGTAGCCAAGTACATTTAGTCTCCAACGACCAACTGGCATTTGGTCTTAAACCATGGCCATACTGCAAAAGAGAGTGCCATGGAGTACTTCTATACTAACTAACAGAGAAATACTTCCTGTATATTTTTTTTAAACCAACCTATTTACGAGATCTGTTGATGACATTTCTTGTCTTGGGGTCTAATGCTGCCACACCTGAAGTGCACTTGTAAGGTTCAACAGCAGAAATAGAAATCTTTATAGATTCTGCAGTGGTCTAAAAATTTCTTAGATTACCCAGTTTCTACAGGTTTTCAGACCATTTCCATTTTACCTCCTTAAGTTTTAATAACTCCATTACCTTAATTCCTTTAAAATTCTTTAAGATTTCCGTATAAGGAACGATTTTAGAAATGTGGTGAAATGTGAATTACTAAGAGGACTGCAATAGGACTTACAATTAAAATTCTAATTTAGAAACTTATTCCCTGGCATACTAGATAGCAATAACTTAACCTCATTAATCTTCCTGATTTATCTCCAGCAGAAAAATATAGTATGTTGATGGGATTTTATGACCTTTTTTTTTTATATAGGAAGGACCCTCTGGGTACAACATGTACACTTTTATTCTAACTAATGTGCAGGATATATTATTTTTAACTTGTGCGTGAAAAAAATTAAAGTTAGTCTGAAGCAGTGCTTATATTATCCTCTCATGAAAATAGATTTCCTGCTTTTGGAGGATTTAACTAATAGTTTTCATGTGAAGCATATGGGATTTTCGTATCTCCCTATTCCTCACCCATTTTTTTAACACAATATATAATTAAATTTTTGCTCACAACTATTAGACCTTGTACTTCTCAAGAAGAGAGTGAACTTGAGCAACGCTTATGACTGTGAAGTCTGTAAATACAAAGTGAATGAACACAGGCTACACCGAATACCAAGCACTTCTGTGCTTTGATAGGAAACCTCTTTCAGAAGAAAGACATTGATCACCACATAGGCACTAGCCATCCTTTTGTGAACAAAATTACCCACTTCCTTATTCAGTAACTCTGTTATCTCCTTGCTTCCAAAGGATGTAATTACATGTGTTAATTGCACACTACACAAGTAAAAGACACATAGTTGTTTACTTCCTAATGAGAATTCCTACTTACCAAGATACAGGTGTTTACACAAAGTGGGCAGGACTCAAGGTTACATACAGTGCACTAAATGTGTGAATAAAAGTTTTAAGATAAATTCTAAGTTAATGTTTTTTATAGCATCTTCAGAAGGGTAACAAGTAAATACCCCAAATGGCTCAAAAGGAAAATACTCAGCCTGATCTGACTGACAGGGTTTGAATACAGCCAAAAAGGAGAGTTATCTTAAGATACTGTGTGAAGACAGAGACATCAACTCTAAGCTAAAGCAGGTATCCAAGATACCATTACATCTAACTACAACTTAATTCAAGGAAGTTAACAACACTAATAATAATAATAAATAATAACAATAATTATTATTATTGTTGTCACTATCTTTATTATTGATGATGATAATGAAGATGGTGACGACACTGAGCCTCTTTTGCTCCATCTTTGAAAACCTACCTCACGCCTGTATTAGAGGATAAGGTATCCAAACTAGCTATTGGCTACCAAATTATCAAAAAATCACTCATTTTTCCAGTGTCACAGTGCTAACTTCTGGTGTTCTCATGCTGTAGTTGTTTTACAAGTACCCACAGTGACATATGCCTAGAACTCACAGACTGAGCAAGCTGTGATATCGCTGTTAATGGGGCCATAACGGCTTTTGATGTTTTGCATCACAGAACTGCACTATTTGCTAAGACTCCTGAGACTTCCTGTTAAGATTTGCAGAAGAAAGGAAATGACATCCCGGCAGTGGTTTCCTCCAACTCCTCTTTACTCCTTGGGTGCAGCTCTGCTTCTCATTTCCCTCTGTTTGGAGTCACTAAAATTGACGTAAGGATATCTGTATGCCTGTGCATTACTACTCCATTAGAATTTGGAAAACTGTGTGTTTGTCTCTTCATTTTTTTTTTGTTTCCAATTTTTAATCAAGAAACTCTTTTTTTCAAGTGCCTTTCTACAAAGCAATACATTCTTTCCACAGTACTACTTAGAACTCAGAAGTACATCACTCCTAGGTTTCCTCTGTTGAACTCAGAATGTTAGCAGGCAGGTGGATTCTACAGTGTTTTTAGGTACCTTAGAGCTTTGAGAATATTATTTTGGGTATTTTTGTGCACTTTCAATTTTAATTCAGAAAAGTAATAGACGATTTAAATATTTCTTCTAAATCTAGTCCATTTTTCCTCCAAGAGATCAGGACTATGATATTTGATTTACTTTGCAAATAATAAAAGCTTTCCCCAGGGAATGGTTTCAAAGAGCTAATGAAACATTATTAAAGCAGAACATAAAGATACAATGTGCTATGAAAAAAGTAGGCAAGAACTACAGAGTTTTTTCTTCCTGTAGTAAAGAGAAGAGCATGCAATTAGTTTAAAATAAGAAAGAAAAAAAAAACAAAAAAAAAAGAAAAAAGAAATGAAGAAATGAAAATGAAAGAGTAAAACACAGAGAAAGAGAGAAGAGAGAGGAAAAGAGAGAGAAGGGAGAAGTTAGTTTTTCCATCATCAGAAGAAAAACAATAGTGTGCATTTAAGTGAAGTAGCAAGATTTACACTGCAGTCATTATAATCTTCTGTTCATTTATGTTTTATGTTGATTGATGAGAGCTACTCCACTCATTGCCTACGTGTGCTACGTACTGCCCCAAACAAGGTTTCAGGACTCCAAGAAACTCTCTCCGAAGTGGCAAATACTTTCCATGGCAAAATGCTTACTTTCCATGACCTGATTGACACTGTAGGCCAGGACACTACTCCTTGAGCAACTACATTATTTGAAGAAGTACTATTTATTTAACAACTGTGCACTTCTGACATCTGCTTGCTGAAGATTATTTCTAATAAAAGGTGATCAACATTGAACTGGTGGACACATAAGCTGATAAGAAAGGTGACTTCTGGCACTTTTCTAGCTAATCCAGTAATATTTTTGCCTGGTTTTATCTGAATAAATCATTGTAATTGAGACAGTGTGCTGATCTCAGAATTCACAAGAACTGCCCGACTCTTTAAATTATCTACTGACCCAAGCATAGAAAACCTGACAACCTCTTCAAATCCCTTATAAAGACAAGCTGTTTCTGATTTAGAACCAAACAGTTTAGAAAAATCTTGAATGTAATGAAATTCCCTGAAGCAACAGAAAACAGCGTGTGGAGAAATGAAACAAAAGCAAACAAATGTTGAATTTGAAAAGTGAACAAAACCCCTCCTATCTTCATCCAAGTTGTAATGTACACACAGCTGATCTAACCTTTCAGAACTGATAAAGCACCCCTCAGATTCTGCTCCCTAAGTGAGCCTCAAGGGCTTTTGCGAGTGTATCTAGGCTGCTCTACTTAATATAGTTTAGATAGAGGATAAGAGAGAAACAAAGCTCACATAATAAGATTTTAATTCTGCTACAGGCTGACACTGACATTATATTAAACTACAAGATAAAAGCCAGAGTATGCTGGCATGCACAGAGGAAACACAAATATTTTGCACACTGTTGTTTTTCCCAGTGGATAAGATAGTACTTTTCAAGGGAAGTGAGAGTAGTAGGGTAGGCTGAAATAGATAAGGGTCTCCTTGCAGTGCCTTTTCAAAAAAAGGAGAGCACTTCATTGCGCTGGTTCATTACATTTTTTGATATTCACAGGAAACTTTGGTGCCTTGATGTCTGCTTTGCTTGTTTGCAAATACACTATTTGCTAGCATATATAAAGACAATTATTCATTGCTCTAGGCTTGACTTTTAGCCCAGCATTTTCCCTGTTCTATAGCAAAAGACCTCCTTCTATCTAAAGCTACGTGTCTACTTCCCACTTTCCTTGGCTGGTGTTCAGTCTGTGTTCCTACTGTTTGCTACACTGCTCTGCTCAGAGAGAGCAGTGATGGGTCACCGTAGAGTCACAGTGATGGAAGCTCCCATGACTTCACTACTGAAAACTCCTGGCTCTGGCTTTTCAAAGTTACGTTTCCTATTCTCAGACATCCCTCTGCAGGCCCTCACTCTGTGATTGCTTCCTGATAATCTTCCTCCCTTTGGACAACTAGACACTTACTGGAAAGGAATGGGTGGGTAATAACTTTGAAAAAAATGAGGTTAGTCTTGGATTCATACCAATTTCATACCTCTGAGAAACTACTGGAAGAACAATACAGAGTATTTAACAGCATATAAAGATAATCAGCATAAAAATAGTAGCGGCAGTAATGGGATTGACAATGATGACAAGTGTTGCTGTCGATTGCTAACCTAATCATTTTTAGCATGCTCACTGCATTCTGACAGACAACAGCGCTTCAATGCAGCCTCAAGACTACTTGTGAAAATGAGGAGTGTCTGGTTAGGCACACTAATGAATAGCAGCAGCTCACCAACCTGACTTATACTACTTTGATGTTTGAAATTTATATACAGCACTTCCTAATTCCAAGAGAGATATCCCTGCAGCAATTTGTCAACCAGCCTTAAAAACAAACAGTTCATTGAAATATATAACATATGAGGTCACAGGCCACCCAGGTGACCCAGACTCAGCAAATGGGTAACACAAAAAGGAATTACTCTGGGTTAATGATGAAGGAGAGGCAAAAGAGGTTGCTGTCCCTAAAGACTGTCACTTGAGGACCACTTCTGCCACCATATCAGATATATAGTACTAGTATTTCATCAATGGAAAAGTACAAACATACCATACCCAAGTGACAGTTTCACCACAGCATGTATCTACAGGAGCATATCAATGGACATTTGGATTGTCCAACTCTATTACCATGTAATCAGCCAGTATTTTCCTGATGACTGAGAAAGAAACTTTCAAAGAGCTTTCAGAAGTCTTCTAAACCTGTATTTGTGCAACACAATGGAGATCTCTGAATGTCCCAGTGCAAATGTCTCTTCTTTCTTCTTATTTATCACTCACACAGCATACATTCAGAGAATATACTCTGCAAGTGAAATCAGCATTGGACTAACAGAAAAAAAGTTAGTCTCCAGGAATGAAGATGGAAATAAGTTGAATGCCATCCATTACTTACTGGGCAGATGCGCAGCAAGGATGTCTGTCTCTAGTTTGTTAGTGTTTTACACTTGCTGTGTAGAAGTAGGAGCATAGCATAGCAAACTAACAAACCAAATGTAATATTCATAGAAAGCAGACAAGCTCACCCCCCAAAAAAGGGAAGAAGAGTGCAACTGTTTGACAAGACATCACCTTTTTTCCAAAGGACAATATGATGAGGATATGGAGGTGCGCTGTTTATGGAGTAAGGGAACTAATGGAAAAGTTACAAAGCCCACATAACACAAATGGATTATGAAATAAGAAATTTAAACAAATGAAGGGTTAGTCATGGAGATGAAACAGCAAAATATTGTTTACTTTCACAGCTTTAAGAATAGAAAAGGAATAATCATAGTTCTGCACTTGGATCACACCCATGACATTATTCTGTGGATTTTTTCCTGATGTGCAGGACCCTTGCAAACATGTCACCTAACTACTCTTTTGTTCAGATTCTGATCTTGCTGAGTAACAAAACAATTCTTCAGTAATGAAGATCGAGATTTAATGACTTGATGTATAATTTTGTTTTTTTGCAATCTGCTTCTTCATTTTCTTTTTTGCATAAGCTGAGGAAAATACAGCAATTTATCAGCTCTCTGTAGACATTGCAAGATTTATATACATTGCAGCTCTACATTTTTATTCTACATTTCCTTTCATTACAACACTGCACTCAAGCTAGATTAATTGAAGCAAGCCAACATTATAAAAGCTCCATTGAATAGCAGCAGATGCCTTTATTCTCTGCATTCCTCCATGAAACAAAACTTTTAAAAATTTGAGTCTCTATATAAATATTTCCCTTACAAGACAATACAAAGATTCCAGGCATCTGTCTCTCATTAAGCCAATTACTATTTGCTTAAAATAAACCAATAAAGTCCGTATTTATCAGATTTCTTATTAATAAAAGTATTGTTAGATTCTATGTAGCAAATTCAGCCACAGAAATCAGAGAAAATGATGAAGAGTGAGCTATACGGACAAGTGGGACCTGGCACTGAAGAGTTCCAGTCCCAGTACTTGGCGGAAGTTCCAACTCTGAGACAAACACCCACTTAAACAAGAGGGGAAGACTTACTGCTATGAGATGTCAGCTGTCAGATGTAGGGACTAAACCTCCAGCTAGGAAGGTCAGTTCTGGGTCATATCTTATTTAACAGATTCGTTATTTACCTGGATGATGGGGCAAACTGTAACCTCAACAAGCTTGGAGCAACACCAAACTGGGAGGGGTGGCTGATAGACCAGAAGATTGTGCTGCCATCCAGAGGGCCCTCAATAGCCTGGAGAAATGGGCTGGCAGGAACCTCTTGAAGTTCAACAAACAGAAGTGCAACGTACTGTTCCTGGGTAGAAACAACACCCAGGCACCAGTACATGCTGGGGTCTGGCTGGGAAACAGCTTTGCATAAAAAGACCTGGGGGTCCTGATGGATAACAGTATGATAAGCCACCAATGTGTCCTTGCAGCAAAGAAGGCCAATGGTATCCTGGGCTGCATTAGGAGGACTGTTGCCAGCAGGTCAAGGGAGATGATCCTTCGCCTCTGCTCAGCACCAGTGAGGTCACAGCTGGAGTGCTGGGTCCAGTTCTGGGCTTCCCTCTACAATAGACGTGGACATACTGGAAAGAGTCCAGCAAAGGGCCATGAAGCTAAAAGAACTGAAGCATCTCTCCTATGAGGAAAAGCTGAGAGAGCTGGGACTGCTCAGCTTCAAGAAAAAAACGGTCAGGGAGATCTTATCTATGTGTATAAATATCCAAAAGGAGGGTGCAAAGAGGACAGAGCCAGGCTCTTTTTTTTGGTGCCCAGTGACAAGAATAGAGGTGATGGGCACAACCTGAAACACAGGAGGTTCCCTCTGAACATCAGGGAACAGTTTTTCCCTGTAAGGGTGACTGAGTATTGACACAGGTTGCCCAGGGAGGCGGTGAAGCCTTTGAGCCTTGGAGATACTCAGAAACCATTTGGACATCCATCTGGGAAACGCTCTAGGTCTAGCCCTGCCTGAGCAGGGATGCTGAACCAGATGACCTACAGAGCCCTGTAAGGGTGACTGAGTATTGACACAGGTTGCCCAGGGAGGCGGTGAAGCCTTTGAGCCTTGGAGATACTCAGAAACCATTTGGACATCCATCTGGGAAACGCTCTAGGTCTAGCCCTGCCTGAGCAGGGATGCTGAACCAGATGACCTACAGAGGGTTCTTCCAATCTCAACTATTCTGTGATTCCGTGATATGGGTAGTGGAAAAATCCCTTAGGGACAATGGTATTAAACTTAAGGGAGTAGCGGAGCATCTCTTTCTACAGAGAATTCCCAGAAACAGATACTTCTCCTGGGTTTGCAATTTCTTTTCATGCTGGATACAGGAGTCATTTGAATGCAGACTCTGGTACTGAAATTTTACCTGATAGCTCAGTGATTAGGACGCTTTCCTGATATTAGTGATTTGCTGGACATGGTATTCTTTAAAATTAGGTTTCAGCCCAAATTGCATCAAACCCAGAGAAGTCCTGGAATTACCTAACCTAAATTAAAAGAAAAGAGTTGTTTTCCCAAACAAAGTAGGCTCCTGGGACGCTAGGATGGAAAAAATAGTCAAGTTAGTAAAAGATAGTAAAATACTGAAAGACATTAAAACTGATTCAGGCTCAGTGAACCTTAAACTCTTTTTTTTTTCTCCCAGACTTACGGTATCCCACTGCCAACAACATTTAAGGTTCAAGGAGAAAGACTTCAGTAGCTGTAAACTGCCTGGACTTAGTGCAAATCTGTCAGTGTGGCATGGTGGCCCAACACCCCACCCTGGCTCCCTCTCAAGCCCTCAGTCAGCCTCTGTAACCTGAATCATAATTCCATAGGAAAATGTTTAAAAGTATATCCAAGACAATACCCCCCAAAATTATGGTTTGTTTTTTTCAAATTAGGTAGCTAAATTTGGAAGTTATCATTCTTGGTAACTTTACTGCAGTCCTAATAGCTGGCATCTAAACTTACAGTATCAGTTAAAATAGAAATACTTGATAGCAGATCAAATTTGACTTTTGGCATAAACCAGGGTAACTTTTCTGGTTTTCATTAGAAGATGCTGAAAATTTTCCAGGCGTGGGTAGAACTGTATGGTGAATGGAGTACTCCTCTGCCTTATGCACATGCATTTTCAGCTTTTAAAAATGTGATACCTATTAGTGGCAATAAAAAATAATACCTCTGTAGCACATTTTTTTCCTTTCTTCTCCATGGAAATAAAGAGGAAAACAATCTTTTTTGCTTTTATATATTATTACACTACTAAGATTGAGCATTCCAACACACTGCTCCTCCACACCAACATAGTCATATGGGCAGCACCACTCAAATCTTTCATGACATCAAACAAATCATGTTACTATTAAACTTCTAGGTTAGTCAGTCAGGTTTTCCAGGGACATCTGGTATCAGAGGGAGTGATTCTGGGGAGGGACTACAAATACTGAGTAAGCACAAGCAGACCTCTGTGTCACTGCATAGCTAGACAAAAGTTTAGTAGTTTCACTCATTTTTTGGCCCTTGGAAAAGGTCTATTTTAAAAAGATCCAACCTGATCTCTTACAAGATATTTAAGGCAATTCCACTGTAGCATACTTGAGTGAAAGGAAAACATTCTCCTAGTTATGTCAACAGGAAAGACATTTGCTTCCCAGCTGGGCTGTCCTTCTACCTCAGCAACATTTAAAAATCAATTGATGGCAGAATCATAGTGTTTGGGAAAAATGTCACCAACTAATAACAAACACAAAGTCTCAGTAACAAGAAATAAAATGCTATCCACAAAACAGTTAAACTTTATGGAAGCCATAAATGCTGCAGAAAGCATGGCCTTTTTAAGCTTGCTTTGTGTGCCAGAGATACATGTGCTTAGTAAATATCAGTAAACAGAAATGCTGTGCAAAGAACTGACAAATGGAGGGAAAATATGTCAATCTCTAAGCAGATCTACAATTAAACACATAAAAAGCGTGAGCAATTTATGTGATTTTCCTTGTGTTCAAACGTTTTTGTATGTTCTAGCTACTGTCGGTTCTATAGACCTGGTTCACAATGTAACCATCAAAACGTAAAATTCAAGCTGGTGATGTTGTAAAAGAAGAGACAATTAAAAAAGTCAGTGCTAAAAGTGAAATGTGTATAAAACTACTAGGAAAGCAGCAAGACATCTAATTTGCTTAGATTTGAAATGTTTTCCCCAGCACAAAACCAAAGCAGATGCTTTGGTGTGGTTTGAAAGTTCAACCTGTTTAATTTCCAAATTCATGTAACTGTCCCCCTTTTTCTCTCTGAAAGGAGAGAATTGGTTTACTGCCCAAACCTGGAGTTTAATTCCATTATCTCTACGTACTGTACGTAACATGACTCTCTTGAAAGGGCCTAATTAATGTAAAAACTGCTCAGTGTAAAGATTCAAGGATTAGGCTCTCTCATAACAGCTACATGCTTTTTAAGTAAAAACATTTTACAACTGAATTTCTTTTTTTCTCTTTTCCTTCACAGCACCATCATCCTGCATTTCGCAGTCCAACAGTAAGACAGTAGACCAGGAGAACAGCTACTAAAGCAAAAAGAACTAGAAAACACCAAGGATACGAGCTAACTTAAAGAGCTCTTTGTGTTCTTTATAAGCTGAAGTAATGTGAGTTCTATAAAACTGACTACCAGTGTGTAAAATAAATAAATAAAAAATGACCATTTCACATTGCATTGTTTGCTTTGTGTATACAGAAGCGCTGATTTATTTTCTTGTTCTTTATGTGTGTTGACAGCCATACTGGGTCAAACCAGAGGTCCATACAACCCATTATTTTTTCTACAACAGTACTAGTAGCAGATGTTTACAAAAAACTATGAAGAACAGAGCAAATAGAGAGTGTGTCTTTCCCCAGCATACCCTCTTCGCTTCTAGCAATCAATGACTTTCCTGAGCAATTTCTTCCTCAGCCAGAGACTGCACACAGCCATTGTGTTTAATAATGAATTTGTCTAGCCCATTTTTGAACCTATTTATAATTTTGGCTTCGCAGCATCTTGAGGCAATGAGCTCCACGATGTAATTATGTGCTGTGTGAAAAATATTTCCTTTTGTTCACTTTAAACCTGCTGCTTAATAGCTTTGTTGGGTGCTCCCGATTCCCTATATTATAAGGAATAATGAATAATTGTTGTAAGCATTGCAGAAGTAACACTGATCTCTGGCACAGCTCAGAATATCCTAAGGGAGTATTACAGCAGCCAGGAATGAGTGATATTTCACTATCCTGGAAACAAGGTAGAGATTTGGTACTGGAGCTCATAAAGTGGCTCTATGCCACTTTAAGGATTTCCTTACTCAAAGAATCTTTACATAGTTTATTATGCCAACCTTACAGAAGCTGCATATAACAGTGTTAACACAGCACATAAAAGCTGGAGTGGAAGTATGAATGGGCAAATGAGCAAAGCTACAAACTAAAAACGTGGAGTTTTACTGTAGTTATTTGTCCAACTTGACCAGAGACACCGATGGCAAATAGAAAGAGACGAAGATAAAAATCCAGACTGAGTGAACAAAAGCTCAACTGGTATCACAGCCTAAAATGCAGAGGACAATGTTCTGAAATACTCTTCAAGCAAACAATACGCTAAATCATTCTGGCAATGAATAATGGTTGACAGCACCTGGAAAAGCAATGCTGGTATCACAAAAGACTGAAGAACTGTCGTATGCAGTCTTTCTCAAGATTAAAAAGCATACGTCTCACCTTGACAGTCATGCTTAGAATCAGAGGATCTTGGAAGGATGTGAAAATCTAAAAAGAGCTTTGCACTACAAGCTTTTCCCCATCTATTTAAGTCACCTCATTCCTTCCCAAACTATTAATGTGGGGTTGGAGGGGGTTGTTTTTACTGTTCTTTCCTGAGTAGAGGATACAGGATCTAACCTACCTTTTTAGCACTTGTTATGCCATACTGGAATTTTGGGGGTTTTTGTCATCATTCTTGGTAAGGAAGAGCACAGAGATTGCTCACATTTAGGTATTCACTGTAAACTGAATGGTCATACTGTCTCATGTCAAAACTCTAAGCTCTGTGATACATCCAGGTATTTAAACATCACAGGCAAAGTATACCTGTTGCCTTCTAAACTCATCACACACTAAGACTTCATGCATACCTCAGGAAACAGCACTTCACACTGCATGGAAGCTTCAACCATCCCAGAGCACCCAGGGGCATTCTATTCAGAAAGGAATCCTGTCACAGAGACAAAAATCTACAATTTCACTAAAAAGAGTTTATACCCCCTTTACTGCAGGCATCAAGGAAGCGCACCCCAGCCTGCATATCCAGGAAGGTCCTCACTTCTGTCTCCCTTTGGTGTGTGGTATAAGAGTGGAGATAGCCTGTCTCTTAGAGACTCACACCTCTAGCAGATTTAAGAGCTTCTTTTCTGCTATATATTAAAAATAGTTATTATTGCACAGGCAAGCACCTTAAAGCCAGACGGGTAATAACTGAGCTCAGCTGGCAGATGCACTTTAACCTTACAGAAACACATGCTATCTACTTTTTCCACAGACCAAAGCAGAGCATTGTCAGTCATTAATCTTTTTAAGATCTTGAGGGGAAGAAACTGCTCCGTTTTGGTGGACAGATATTCAAGCTTTGTCACCATCACACGAACGTGTCTAAACTAATATGTATCTGATGCCCCTGGTGTTGTTTCCATTTAAGTGACTGGTAAAATGTAAGACAGGAAAGAGTGTATATTGAAAGTACTTTACCTTATCTCTTCAGAACCAACTGGACTTACACACATGATTCCCAACCCCCTCATCTGCCTAACTAAGGTCTGCCAGATTTTCAGTGGATTTAACGTTTCCTACAGAACCTATAGGTCCTGCTAGAAAATGCTGATCATCTGTTTCATTGGCAGGACAATTACTAAGGCACTACAGGAAATGTGTGAGAAGAAGTCTTGTATTCCAGTTGGAAAACCTCTTGAAAGCTACACTGAGCCACAGGCTACGTAAGAACACAAATTTTCATTTCCTGAAAAATTTATAATGGCTATTTTAACTTATTTAAAACAAATGCATTATAGAAAATAATGCATATTTTAAGTATGCTGTGGATAAATTGCTGTTAAATGAAAACTCCTAATAGCTAAATTATGCTAATTTGATTTGAAAAGTGTTCCTCTGGCTTTACAAACAGCCAATAATAATGCTCTGGTCATGAAATCAGCAGTGGACTAAAATGCCTAATTATTTGTGGTGAATAAATACAATCCATAGAAAACACATAGGGTGTATATATAATTAATAAAGAATAGGCTATAATTGCATTTAACATCATTTGCATAATTTAAAATGGAATAACTACATGACTGATTTTTTATGTCTTTTTAAAGGGCACTAATAAAATATGAAGGAGGTAAGGAGGCTTATATGAGTAGGAAGTAATGAATAATATCTTGAACATAAAAGCACAATATATTATTCTGTGCACATAAATAGGACCAATTCTTTTTTGCAGGTGCAGTGGGAAAAGTATGGTACATCAGCAGTTTTCAAAAGGAAATAATACGTTGACCGAAGAAGGGATTACGGATTCTGATCAAATATTCAATGTCTTAGTTAAATAATTAATAAGTCAGACTGGTGCAAATATGCAGCATATAGCCTTCAATGTTTCAAAATTTTTCTTTCTTTCACAGAATCATAGAAATTTCAAATTGTACTTGTCCGTAGCATTTAGAAAGTTTAACCTATCACCTCATCGCTGTGAGCATTAAAGCCATTCTTGTGGATTTCCCTCTGGAAACTCATGTTATGAGTGAAATTAAGTTCAGTGGCCTCATTTAGTTTCCTACCCTGGTGTTCAATAGCACATAATGACACGTAGATTGGCTAAATCTGAAACTCAACCCTAATTTCAAAAAGTACAGAGAGAGCACAGATTTGATACTGGCAAAAGCTTAGCAGTGAAATAACTCAGTAACAGCCAAAGTCACAGACAAACAGAGTAAAATACCTTCTGAGAAGTCTGCTCAGTACAGCTTGACTGTTTCTCAGCCTGTGGCTGCCAAAAGAGAGGAAGACAAGACAGGCTTGAGAATAACAGTGCGAGGAAGATCAAGAATAAGAGTGCAAGGGACTCTTTGTCAGGAAATGTAGTGACAGGACAAGGGGTAACAGCTTTAAATTAGAAGAGGGGAGATTTAGATTCGATATTAGAAAGAAATCCTTTACTCTGAGGGTGGTGAGGCACTGGAACAGGTTGCCCAGGGAATTTGTGGATGCCCCATCCCTGGAAGTGCTCAAGACCAGGCTGGATGGGGCTTTGAACAACCTGCTCTAGTGGGAGGTGTCCCTGCCCATGGCAGGAGGGTTGGAACTCACTGATCTTTAAAGTCCCTTCCAACTCTAACCTTTCTGTGACTCGATGATTCTAACACACGTCACATGCTAAAATAGTGATGAGTTGAGTGCTGGTTATTAAAAGAATAAGCATGTGTGTCTGTGTACATCCAAACACAAGGAAGCAGCAAGATGGAAAAGGTTAATTCTTCCCATTAAAATATATAACTGCTGTATTAATTACTTGGATTTACCAGTTGTGGATACTGGATTTCCAAAGATCTTCTCAGTGCCAACTTGACAACAATCAGTGAAACTTGGAAGCTATTTCTTTTATTGCTCCAGTTTGACATTGCACATGCCCACAAATCTTTCCAGAATAAACTGATAAAGATTTTGTAATGCCTTCAGAGAATAAAAAACCCTAATGATGGAGTCATAGGTCAGGAAAAAGGGGAGCAAAATTAAAACAGAGCTGTGGCATCTGGACCTAAGATGTGAAAAACACCACAACTTTCTAAAGCAGATTGAAACTTTATTGCCATGGGATAATGAAGGACAAGAGGCACGTCCACAAAACTGCACATAACAGCTAAAATGATTCCATTTTAAATGCTTAAATAGACTCATTCATTAAGGATCAGTAATAAGATCAGAGGAGCTCATCATGCTTTATATTACTTTTTGATTTTCACCCCAGCTAAGCTGAAATATGAAATGAATGCCTGCTAAATATCTGAACATGCAAAAGACTCCCAGGGCATCCTCAGGACCATGAGAATGGACAGGTTACAGCCCGTTTTTTTATTGCTGATAGATTTTTGTATTGATTCGTTTGCCACCACATACACCAGTGCTACCAGACTCAGTAGAGGCAGAGAATGAGTAAAATAGCTGCCAGATCTCCTACATAAGAACAACCTCCATCTGGTCTATCCGTCCAATTGATCAGCTTAAGCATCTATATCTCACGCCTTCTGAGTGGAACAACACTTTTCTGAGTGGATCAATACCACCAGTCTCTGTTTTAACTGCTTAGAGGGATACAATGGTCATGAAAGATCTATTTAAAAGCTGCCAGGCTTTCTTTAGGACAGGCTAAACCTTACATACAAGACTGAGTCTGCTAGACTCACATGGAGAAAAACATTGGGCTCAATTCTTGTTCTTGTTAGGCACGCTTGCTGCCTGAGATCCTACACAGTTAAGGGTACAAAGAAGAAGAAAACGGGAGGTTCACACCAAGTAAATCACAGACTGATCAGTACCAAAAATAGCTGTGTCACAGCATGAGCAAACAGTTGCCTACACCCCACTGAGAGTAGTCCTAAGAATATTGGAAGCGTTCTAGTCTATACACCTCTGCAATTTTATTATTCAAACAGATAAACCCCCAAAGCCGTTCTAATGAAGCCATGACCTGCCTAAATCTATAATCTGTGGTGAGAATAAATTCTAATTAAACAAAAGCAAATTAGAAAGCTGTTTGTGCATACACACGCACTTTTATTTAAATTGGAGGAGAAGGAATTTAGGAAGAGTGGGAGAAGGAAACAGGGAGATTTAGAAAGTACTGGGACACCTTGATCACTGGGTAGTTAGTCACACTGCAGCACAGGGCAGTGTCATGGGAACGATATTAAGCACTGTGACAGCACTTCTCATACATCTGAAAGCTGTTAAGAACAGAAACTCACAGCTATTAAGGATAGGTTCAGAATTGCATAAAATTGGCTGACATACTAACAGGCATCCAGCAAACTGGGTGTCTCTCCTCTGAATCAAAAAAAAAAAGCCCCAAACAAATATCTATTAACTGCCATTCAGCTAAAATTGTTGACAACTGACTCTTGCTGATCAACAACTGGAAGGTACCCATTCTGCTACGAGACTTATTAAAGAATTAAAAGGAATGTTGCATGCTCTGGGAAGTTGTGCCACTAATAACACAGGCTATTACTAGTGAATGCAGTTTCTGGTTTGGGTTGACTTTATTTCAACAATTTGGTGTTGACCTGGAGTACCTTAGGATTTCTGAACTGAAGCATGTCTCATAAATACTGCAGCTGCTTGTTTTTACTATTGCTTTTGACCTCTTTAGATACAATTCCAAAGTCCAAGAGTCTGGGATAAACCCAAGCAGGAACAAGTTACCTGGGAATTCATGGAAGGCTGCTGCAGATCCCATGGCAATCTGAGGAAACTGCCTTCTCTGAACACAGTTCTTTGACAAAGGAGAAATACCTATCTCACATAAAGAACCTTTATATCACCATTAGTTTTGGTTATCCTTCATTGTGCATGGGAGAGAACACTAACATAATAATACATGCCTATAACCAGAGCACAGCAACTCTCCAGCATTAAAAATTCAATTGGGGATTCAGGTGACTGTTCTGAGCCTCATCTAAAGAGATGTAACTTCACAAAAAATAATAGCAACATTTACAGATTAATATTTCCAAAAACTTTCTACACTGTTTTCACAGAACAAATTCCCACTATTTGACTTCTGTTTCTACTTCTGTTATGTTTACAATCTCTAATGAGTTTTCTCATTATTACAAAAATAGAAGGAGAGACGAACAGTTATCTACTCTCAGTTCTGGAGGACGCAGATGTTGTCCTTTGTGTATTTACACTGTGGACTAATGCCCCCATTCCCACCCAATGCTCCAGAGTCTTTCTGCTATCTTTGTAATTTGTGTCTGGTGGGATAGAAAATAACCTGAACTGATTGTGGTATTGACTGTCTCAGCTGGTGCTGCAGAGTATCAAATAAAATCAGAGAAAAAGGCATGATAAAAATGTACAGGTTGGAGGTGTGACAGGCCAGTTGCAGTCACAAGGAACACATGCAGAAAAAGCACCACCAGCTGAGTCTGCCAGTAGCTTTATCAACATAACATCAACAATATATATATTTTTCCTTCTATTTTCAAGATTTCAGAACAGGGGCCTAGAAGCACAGGGCTTAGAAGCGTCATGTGGCAGCAGATTTGTCTTCCAGCTGGAACCAAAGAGAAAGAAAAGCTGCAACTGGAGAATTGGGTTGGAGTGACAGGATTCTAGTCTGTTTTGCCTTTACACGACAGCAGAAAATGGAAACGGTATCAGACTTCTGTCCCAGGTCAGATATTCATCTAAGAGTAGTCTGTAGAAAATAACAACTTAAGCAGGCACCTGTGGGGTAAACTTCCTCCATGCAAAATTTCCTGCTTGCCTGCAATACTTGCTGACCCCCAAAACAAGGATCTGTATAGGCTTCTTTCCTATTTTTTTTACTTAAAACCATTTTCTGTTTACCCTAGGAATTTCACTGGCCAGTAGCACACTACATGAAATCCTTTGTTTTTATTGACTATCGGCAAATCTACCTGCATATCTTCTGAAGTTCCATTTCAACCAATATGTTGCTATGAAGACAGGATTTCTTTCATATCCCCAATTATTCTCAACACTCACCTCCAAATCCTCTTTGAATTATTAGGTTTTTTATGATCACCTTTGACCACAATCCCCCAAGGTATAACTAAGCAGTGACCATGACCAGATAACCTATTTTAAAATACCTCTACCAATCTATAATAGGTGCTAAGAAGTGCTAAACTGAAGTGAATTGTTTAACATACATTAGATAATATATTTCTCGTGCCTGACCTTGATAGGCCCTCTGAGCCTGTATCCTCAGAGGTATCCATCTATTTAACTGCAGTGATTTAGAGATTAATACAGTTACATTGGTGCAACCCCTCAGAGGGGAGACCACGCAGCATAAAAGGGGCATAATCAGTACGGTTTATCTTGACAGGATATAACTTCATTGCATTAGGAACAGTACTGGCTTAACAATATTAGTATAAAATAATTTCCTGATGGAAGCAGTTAACTGTAACAAAACCATGAGAAAGGATGTTTGCAGCAGGAGGTGAGGAGAGGGAAGATGAGAGAGACAGCGGAGGGAAAGGCCTTAAGCCTTAAAATTAGAGCTACATGGAGGAACCTTTTTTAAACTCTGTTATTGACCCAGTCCTCTTAGGGACAGTAGGTGAGGCTGATGTGAGCAGGACACCCTGTGCAAATCTTGGCTTTTCAAAGGAACCTCTGGTTTCGAGATAATGGAAGCTCAGAACTCCCTGTCATGGAACATAATGCAAAATTGATTTTGCAAGGCTTTATCTACACAAAGTTGCACTGGTTTAATTACAGGTGTGTTTTTAAATCAATTCTGTTAAACCAGCCCAAGCCCCTGTGTGGACACTCTGAAATCAATTTGAAACTGTCTTATGTCAACCTTAATTTGGCAAAGAATCAATTTACACTGAACAGGCACCAATTTTTGCCGATCCAAAAATAGGGTTAAAAATAAATCTTATTTAAATCTGTGAGATTTTAATGAATTTCTCTGTTTCTGCCCTAGATATGCCAAGCTATGCTGGCCTATAGTAGCCTAGTCCCTCTTTTTAGGAAGGAGATGGACTCATTTCTTTGCACCTATGTTTATGGCCTTTTGACAGATACACATCCTTGCAAAAGGATACAGCGTAAACCACTTCAAAGCACGGGATTCTAGAACCAAAAGATGGCAGATGTAAGGAGAAAGAAGCGATGAATTGCAGAGACCACTTGCACACTCCTTTTCTACTTATTCTGTTTCTGTAATGCAGAAAGGAGATAAGCAACGAGCCTCCTTCATGATCAGCAAAAGCCTTCTCGTGCTGTAGACTTGAGGAGCAGCTTAAATAACCCACAATTATTATAGGTGTGCATGTAAAACTAGGCCAGCGTTATCCCGCCTGTCTGACATTGCTGGAACCCAAAATCTCTCCCTTCTTAAGGGTCTGGCAGGGGACAGAAAGCATTTTAAAGATCTGCTGCAGACTGGCTGTGCGGAAATTTCCCAGAGTTTAAGGATTTCCATGCAATCCCTTCCAATCATTCACACTCCACTAGGTCGCAAATGACGGTCTGCATTTGAGCCCACAGCTTACAGAAACACATCCATGTTATTTCCACACCTGAGAAACACACGGGAAAACGGGCAGTGAACTTGTTACTGCTGTGCCTCTAGGGACAGGTCTGTATTTGCTCTCGTTCTACAGGCACGGCTGGACACAAAACCAGAAGCTGCACCACTACATCCAAGAGCCAGCACCTGATCCTGCTCTAGGGAACAGGAGCCTTCTCTCACTCCATCACAGGGACAGGGACAGGCTGTGACAGGTTTTCCTGATGATACTCCACCAAAGCCTTTGCAGTGATGAGGGCCAGAAGGAGAATAAAACGGTGCAATCCTGTAAAGTATGATGTTTCCTCAAGCCCCTTGTATATTGGGATCCAAAGATACTCAGTATATCTCAAGTGGATAATCTTACTGCACACCTGAGCAGTGAGTGACCAAGTACCAGCCTGCTGTTGCTCAAAGATGCTCAAACCCTTGCCCTTTCTGTCAGTTACTTTACTCTAAAAGCTTGTACATGAAGCCAATAGGACTTAAAACTACACAGATGTGCTTAGACTGTGAACTGCAGTCCTAATTATTGAGAATAGTGGTCCTAATTATTGTTTTATTTTAAAACACTTAAAACTGTGCATGACACTAAGTGCTCTGCATCCTTGTGCTCCTCTGAAGTGCTGCTAATGGATAATGTGCTACTTTACTTTCTGTTCAGTACAACAGATTTATTTTCAGAGTGAATCCTGTGTGAATTTCTCCTGAATCAGACTCTTTCCCTGGTGAGACTATCTAATCCTGCTGTCTTGCTAGAGCGAAAATCATCTATGAGACTTCATTCAAAACAAATCCCCTGCCAAACTATTTTTCCCTTTTCATTTGGACAGTTATCCTTCTGATAATTTGTAAGGAAAAAATTCTTTTATTATCTAGCCCAACCTTGCAAAGAGGACGGTATCAGTCTGACAGCACTGTAAACAAAGAGATTTGCAATCTTAGCAGTGCTAGAATATATTGGGCACTTTTTCATTGCATATGGAGGAGCAACAGCAATACTGCAGTAGTTCAATGGAAAAAAAACCCTGTAGATATGGCTAGTTATGGTTTATTGTGATTGTAAACAATTTCTTTATATAAAGATGACTTTCTCAGATGCAGCTGCAGTATTTTAAGTCCCCTTTCCCTGCCATTATTAATGAACTGCACCCTAATGTATTGTCTCTACTGGCATTAGTCATGACTACACCTACTGGCTGTAATGGGGTGCCATTCATTAGCTCAGTAAGTTCAAAATTAAGTGATTTTCCTGGAAACTGTTTCTCAGCAGCATCATTTGATTCTGTGTAGTTAAAAAGCCATGTCATTGGTTGCATTATAAATTCCATTTTACAAAGATCTTTTTTTTCTTTTTTTAAATAAATTAATTGTAGCTTTCCTCTAGGCTTAATGCTGGTATAAAAGGTTTTGGCTGATGAGCAAATCTTTTCCAAAGACAAGAATTTTCAATTCTATGATTTTTAAATAACAGTGGCATAAAAAACCTCACAGGAACAAACTTGTTTAAGTCAGCTACACAAATGAAAGTTGACAAGTGATTAGCTCCTTCTGGGAATGAATTGTTTTCTACATTTTAGGGGAAAAAAATGTCATCAGTGACTTTGGAAGTGGCCTGAAGCGTTGGCTTTGGAAATCTAATACTACAAATATCAGTGTAAACAATTATATATTTAAGCAATTGTTGTAACATGGAGTTGGCATGACAAAATGCAAATTTCAAAAAAACACCATCTCTTGTAAACTGCAAGCAGTATGCACACTTGTAAAAACTCAGCCATGTACTAGTAGTTGTATTAGTCATCCTGAAGGACCTGCAACACTGAATATATTATACTTCCTACCTTTAAAACTTAAGCATGGTATAGCGAGTCTCTAAGGCAGTGCACACTTGTGCTCGCCCAAAAGAGAAATTGTTGCTTGCCCTACAGGGTGGAAGTAATTTAAATGACTTGCTGGTTGTTCTCCCTCCTCTTTCCATCAGATGAAAGAATAACAAGGGATCTTTTTTTTTTCTTTTTTTTTTTTTTTTTTTTTTTTTTTTCGTGGTTTTCTTTTTTAGNGCTTCTGCTTTGAGAAGACAGAGTTAAAATTGAATCTGTATCATTCTGCTCCTCACTGGCTGTGTCAGAGTCACATCACAGCAGGACCCATTTATACCGGTTCCTCTGATTGCTCACATTCTCATTTCCTAGGAAAGGAAATTTAGGACCGTGTACGAGGTTGTAGATGCAATGCAATTTGGACAGGTTCCTCAACTGGAAAAATGGACACTGTCACATACAGATACAGGCTCTGCCAGGTATAGGCTGCTCCTGGAAACAGTGCAGGGGATGGGCTGCTGGTTATCATCATTTGCTTCCTAGACCATTACATATGTTTTTTTATTGTAATCACATCATCTTGGATCATAGTCTGATTATTTTTTATTGTAATCACATCATCTTGGATCATAGGCTATATAATGTATTAAAATTATTTCAGAGGTGATAGCTTCAAGTCTGCCAACAGATCAGACCCCACAAGTTCTTACACAGTGCGTCTTCCTACCTGATCAAAACTATCTCATGAACTCTTATAAACTCCTATGACAATACTGAACAATTTAGAGTCCAACTCTGCAGATCAATCTTATGTATTTTTCCTCTGTGATGTAATAGATTTATGCTACTTGTTTTTTTGGGATCAGATCCACTGAATTGTGATCTTGTGGGAAACTACTCACTGTAGACATCTTACCAACCTGTACTAGTGTTTCTGTATGTGAGAATCATTCAAAAGAATAAACTCCTTAAAATTTGAGCTAAAAGTCAGACAAAAGCAGACAAAGGACGTTCATTTTAACAGCCTAACAACTAAAATATTGGACATACGCAGATTTAAAAAGGTCTCCAATCTCCCTTCACATTAGCCAAGGAACCCAGGCTGATAAGTTTCTGTTCAATACGATTTGGATGAGGGGTGTTGTACTCTTGAGGCTCTTCAGCAAAACTGTGCTTTTGAAGTCAGGCACGACACTACCCTTACCTTTGGGCATGAGAGCAAGTTCTGCTTGATTTTTGCTTTTTTTCACTAAGAAAACCAGCTTGTCTCACAAGGAAGACAGGGTCTGCAGCCCAACGTGCTGCGTCACTATAGTATTTGCCAGACTGTAGTGGTCATGACATTTAAAACTAAGATGATAACAGGCAGGAACAGGTCACTCTAGCATGAAATGAGGAAACAGAAGCTGATTCAAAAAAAAAAAAAGGAAGGAAAAAAGAGAGACTATAAGCTCATGTGAAAAATAATGAGGATTAGAGATAGCCTCCAGCTAGTGGGAAACAGCTCAGGCACCACAGAATAAATTTTATAGCCCTATGGGCCTCTCTGAAGATTTGTGCACTTCCTCTCCATGATGAATACTATTATTCCAAGAAATATTGCTTGTACAAGTTGATTTCTAAGCTAATGTTGTGTTACGGGGAGACTGCGATTAGAAAATCTGTGATGTAGGACTTTAGAAAAAAGCTATATTCTTCAACAGTAAAATGAAAATATGGCAAGTTCTTGGATAATGCTAGTGCAATTAGCATTAGGCAGTCTCACTCCTCATCCTGGCTGGTTAAAATCAGAAAATTTGCTCACTGTAGAGATGATGCTTTCCATTCAGTATCTTCCCTCACACAGCAGCTGACTTACTTGGCGGAGTAATTATTTTTCCTGTTCTGTGGTATGGACAGCAGACAGATAAAGCCAAAAGTGCAGAAGACAAACTAATGATCACACAGAATCACAGAATCTCAGGGACTGGAAGGGACCTTGAAAGCTCATCCAGTCCCATCCCCTGCCGGAGCAGGAACACCCAGAGCAGGTCACACAGGAACGTGTCCAGGCGGGTTTGGAATGTCTCCAGAGAAGGAGACTCCACAACCTCTCTGGGCAGCCCCTTCCAGTGTTCCCTCACCCTCACTGGGAAGAAGTTTTTCCTCCTATTTCAGTGGAACCTCCTCTATTCCAGCTTGCACCCATTGCCCCTTGTCCTGTCATTGCCTGTCACTGAGAAGAGCCTGGCTCCATCCTCCTGACACTCACCCTTCCCATATTTATAAACATTCATGAGGTCACCCCTCAGTCTCCTCTTCTCCAAGCTCAAGAGACCCAACTCCCTCAGCCTTTCCTCCTCTGGGAGATGCTCCACTCCCTTCAGCATCTTTTGTGGCTCTGAGTTGTCTATGGATTCTCACTGTTGACTTGTGTCTTAATTTTGGATGAATGATGCCACAAAATGAAATTGTCTCCTGGAATGTGGAGCGTTCCACTAAAAGCAACGCTTGGTATCTTTAAATAAAAAAATTAAACAAGTATTTCTTTGCAGAATCTGTGGGTATATTATTGTCCTGCAAACTCCAGGTTGCACCGTAACGGGTGTGAAAACTCCTGCANTGCCCGATCGTCCAGATCAGATCATTAGACCTGACACTTACTTCATACTCCTCTTTGAATCCATAGCCTTCTGCACACTTCATCTGGGTGATGTGCTGTAGCAAGTCAGCTACACGGATGGCTGGGTGAAGCTGTCCGGTCTGGTAGGGCACATCCACTGGATCTCGCTTCTTGTAGGTATGGGATTGACCCAGGCTGCTTGTGTCGCTGCCCATCGTATGGGTTTCATCTGGAAAAAGAGCATCTCATAATGCACTGTCTCATTTTCACTCATTAACAGAAATACAAATTACACAGATTTCTAGAGGAATGGCAGAAATCTGACACCATCAGTACTGCTTCTGTCTGTGAAGGCTACACCAGAAGAACAGTAAATCCATGGAGCAGTTTACACAGGGAAATTGCAAGACTGATTGGTATGAGGCAAAGTCCATGGTTCTACAATGGAAGCATTGCAGAGCAGTCCGAACTCTAATATTGTTTTAAATATCACTAGCTGATTACACACAGGTTTTTAATTAGGCATTTGGTTCTAAACTGCATAGAAGTTTCATTCTGAAACTTCAACAAGTCCCATGGAATGGAAGTGGACTTGTAATTTTCTTAGATTACTTAAGTGGTATATTTTACACTGCAAATTTGGAGCAAATGTTTGGAGTGAGCAAAATAAAAAGATGTGCAAAATGACTTATGGTTTCATCAAGCTAGGACTGCAATGGAAATGTAGATTTGATACAACATTTGGAGACAAACTATGAGAGGACAAATGCAAAGGATCATCTGATCAGGAAAAAATGTCTTGACTGGCTGCTGAACATGCTTTAGGACCACAGTATATCATGAGCCATCACACTAGGCATGGAATGTTATATGTCAACTGACATGCAAGCCAACAAACAGGAGAACCCAGTGGGCTGGTTAAAATTTTTATGAGACACATACTCTCCCAACCCTCCACATCTCTTCCATGGGGCAAATGGGCAACTTACCATTGATTGGCACTTTTAAGAAGATACATATCAGGAGAAAAAAAGAGGAGGAGAAAAAGGAAACGGCATAAGCAACAATACTACATTAATAATTACAGGTAATTTTATGTTTTTAATTTAGTCCTTACAGAATGATTTCCTACATGAGTCAGATTCTGATCTCAGTTTCACGGTATAAATTAAATGTACTGAAACCAAGGTATGTGAGTCAATTCACACAGAGGCATCTGAGGTCAAAACTTATACTTAGCAGTAAATAGACAGATGTGAAAGTGCACTCTACCTGAGGAAGTTATATGACTTTCTCCCTGTTTAGATGTAATTTTAAAAATTTGTTCAGACTTGACAAAAGAAAAAAACTCACCAAAGTCTAAGTCCCAACTCTAGTCATAAATATTTTTTTCTGTTTACCCAAATAATAACGTTACATATCTCAGAGTTTTCAATTTTTAACTGAAATTGTAAATGTGCTGCTTTGTACTTACTTAAACTATTCCTCGCAGTGGCTGCACACTAAACATAGCAAAGGGTTTATAAAAATAGTGTGTTTATTAAAAATCTATTACTTTGTAAAGTATGTTGTATGAAAGGGAAGCAGTAAAATAGTATTTCCACATTTTAGCAGGAAGTTCCATGAATAGTCTGGATGCAAAGGTCGCAGATTCTCATGTACGCACAAAAAATACTATCACACCTTTTAAAAGGTGAGATTCTGGTCTTGGTTATACCACTGCAAATTGATGTTAAAGCCACAAAGCTCAACAAATCATATTTCAAGGATGACTTTAAGTTCTCTCAATTCACACTGAAACTAAGAGACATGAAATCTGGTCCTCGGTAAGGAGTCAGTATGAACTGTGCATTTGAACCTAAACCAAAAAGAACAGAGAAAAAATTATGGGTATGAGTATGGGCATTTCACTACTTTTCCTGTCAGTTTGCTAACCTGATGTAATGCAGTGGAAAGGGAGTCTTCTTTAAGTCATAAAATTTGACAACTTTTGTCTAAAATGTGGTAAAATTGTATTGCAAAGCACCTTGGGATGCATGGCATGAAGCGTGGTATACAAGTGTAAGTACAGTATGTTGCTGTTGAAATGGCACCTGAAAACTACAAGGTGGCTAAGACACAAAAGACAAAAAAAGGGTAGGAAGTTGATCATGATTTTTGGGGTGGTTTATTCAATTTTTAAAATTTTTGGGTTTTTTTTTTTTTTTGCAAACTACTGAATTCCTTGTAATATAGACTTAGAAACTAAGATGAAGGCAAACTTATCAGAAAGCAGGGTCTTGTGTTATGAAAGCAGCAGTCTAATCCTTATGAATCTCTTTCCTGTGAGCTCCTTTGTCTTAGAGTAATTTTCCTCTCTCCATTTCTTTATTTCTTATAGCTACATTAATGCCATATTTCTCTCTTTGGGAGTCATCTTTTAAGTTGTTTTAAATGAAGTGCTTTCAATCCTTCGTTTCTATGGTACATTAGGAGCCACATACATCACAGTTTTTTGTTTTGCCTTTGAGCACTGTAGCATGAGTTACATATATATACAGGCATAACAGTCCACTGTTTTTCAAGGGCTGAGCTCCTCCAGATGCAGTGTTCATAAGCAACAGGAAGTTTGTGCAACTTAAATACTCCCACAGATGCTGCTGTTCTTCTCTCCACTTACTATTTCCCATAGAGATGTACAACACATTGAATAATACACTTATTTACTAGTTACAGGAACTCAGGGCATTGAAGGTACCAGGAAAGCCAGCCCAGTATTTTTTCTGGGCTGAGGCTCTTTTTTTTCCTCCAATTTCAGAAATATGCATATCACTGATACTTGACAAACATGAACTACACTCATACTATAAATTTAGTCACTGTTATGTGAAGTGGTTTTTTAAATCTCAGGTTTTCACTTAGGTTATTGGGCTAACTGGACCATTGCCTTTTGCATGATTTAAGAGTTCACTACTAAGTAGCAATCGTTTTTTTCCCAGTTGTCTAAGAAGTTCCTAATTTACATGAATAGTCCAAAGATCTTGCTGCACATAAATTTGGAAATGATAAGTGCATCGTGGCCTTTCTAGCAGATTTTGAAAACTAAACTCAAATGTTCACCAGACCTGCACCCTCCCCAGGAGGTCACACTGAAAAGTTCACTTAGTTCTAAAAACAGGCTTGACTGTGCAGTCTAATGCAACTTCTTTGGACGTGAGGTGACAGCAAAAGCAGGTACTAGTTACAGTTAAAACCCAGTGTATTTTGTCACTAGCCATGTTCCTTTACTGACTGAAGCATAGCTAATTTGATTTACCTTAGATAAAACACAATTCCTATACAGACAGTCATAAACACTTTTGGAGACTTGGTGTGAATGGAATGCCATTCATAAAAGGGTATTAAATTTTTAACCTGTAGGGTTGAAAAAATATTCATTTTCCACAGTGAAATAACTGAAAGATTTTCTGAGACGAGTAAGCATAGCTTGCTGTAGGAGACCATAAAAACCATATCTAACTAATTCATGATTTTACAAGCTTAGGAAAAGCAAAGATTATTTTTTTTCCAGTGTGTGTTTGTCTGATATCTGAATTACTTGCTTAGAGATTATTTCTTGTGGAAAAAAAGAGTAACAAATAATTTTACCATCATTATTACATAGCAAAGGATAAAAAAAAAAATCAGAGAAACTATTAACTAAAACTTAATAATCTGGATAGGAAATCTCAAAGTTTTTCTCCTGATAATAGTACTTTTCTCCTTGCCCACCCACAAGGTCAGAAAGAACATCCACTGGATGAAGCGTTGAATGAATGCTAAAGCACACAAAAAAAAATCTAACATCTCAGGCAGTTAAAAGGCACTGCAAATTTAATTTGCATGCAGATTATTACATTGTTACAGTCACTACGGTTACCTTCTTCCAGATTTACATAATGTATAAAAATGTACAAGTTCCTTCTCCAAGTTATCACACTGAAATGCACTGCGCTAAATATTCTTTCACGGTGACAAATGTTCAAGATCACCTTCCTAAACTTCTATTTTGTATATGCTTCACTCTACTTTTACTTAAGCTGTCTTAACTCACAGTTTAAGGGCAGGAATCAGTTAAGGGATCTTGTATTTTTGACAGAAATTTGAAAAAAAGGGAAAAGAAAGAAAATGTTTGTTGTAAAAATATCAATCATTGTTAAAAAGTAAACAGTCTTAACATTGGAGTTTGAATTCTTGCTACAGTGCACTGTTATATTTTGACTTATTTAAAAAAAAAGTATTTTTTCTGTTTAGTTTAAAGTTAGTATGGGAAGGAGATGTGAATGAATACAGGCCACGATGTGGTTAGAGTTACTTAAGCACTGAAAATGCGATAGCGCCTCATGCTTATTGCTTTATCTCTGCGGAAACCTCTCTTTTTGACATTGGACAATGGCAGGTTTTCCTAAAGTCCCAGTGGAAAATGCTTTACACTTTAACTGTATGTTTTTAACCTAAAGATCTACTGTTTTATTTTATTCCTGTGACACCTGATGCATAATAAACAATATACCCTAGGTGTCATGTTATCATTTTGCTGTTCAAAATGCCATCTCTCCTCTGAAACTTTACTTTGACAAGCATGTCAGAAACTGTGCAGTATTGTGAGAAGAAATGATAGCTGGTGGATGGCCAACACTGTATTTTGCCTGATTTTCTGTATCATGAATAGTCTAATTAGGAAAAACTGTTATTTTTAAGAAGTGACATCTTCAGTTCTGAGATAAAATGGAAAAAAATGAGGGAAACTATTTCAATTGCTGCAATAATCAAATTCTTTTGTGTCACTCCAAATACATGCATAAACATTTCTTCACAAATCCACTTGTTAAAATTATTCCTCTCTTTTCTACCCTGACTTGCACTATGACAGCGGTAATCAAGTCCTTAGCATTCTCAGTGTAGCCAAGCCTACCACCCCTCCCTTTAGCATAAAACTCCAGCTTTTTGCATATTAATGTCTGTACCCCAAGAACTGTAGCTTTCTACGTTACTTCAGCAAGAAACTTTGATAAAGGGAAATGTTCTCACCTAAAATTGCAGTTGGCACAAATGGATCTGTCATACATCATAAGCAGGTCAATGCAGAAAAGGTAAAAAGAGAGAGAACAGTAAATGATTGATAAATGTTCCTGAGGGTTTTTTTTCAGAAAGCTAGTTGTAAGCAACCAGTATGTTGCTTATATATGTATTAAATTTCTATGGCAAGAATTATAGTAACATAATTATATATCCTTTTATTATGAAAAGGTATATACTGGACGGAAACCAAGAAAAAAACTGGTTACCTGGGTAATAAGAATTAGGCACTGTTGTGCTCAATGTGTTAGTTTTCATTGTAAATGAAGATGGTGAAGAAACAGCTGCAAAGAGAAACAAAGCTGGTTAGAGACAGAGAAGCGCTACGTGGCTGTTCAAGTTGAGTGGCAGACTTGGTTTAGAGCCCACTCGTGTCTGTCGCACCGGAATCAGGACCTGGGGAAAACCAGGTGTGTCTAGTAAATAAAATAGCTCACTGAATTTGGCCAGTTCTCTAAACAGAAATGCCATCAGAAAAAGCATTTTAATCAGTCATGACAAATGTACTTAAATCGCAAGATTAGACTGAATACTGATGCTTGAATAAAGACATCACAACAACAGGTGGTTTTGACAGAAGCTTTGATCATTAGTAAGTTTACTTAATAATACTGTAAATACTGTATGCAAATATTCTACTATCGCTCATTTTTTCCTTTCTTTTTTTATTTGTTCAGACAGATGGATAAGATGTGCACAGATGCTATTATGCCCTGAATAATACTCTTTATTTAACAATGTTTTTTAGGGAGTGATACATAGACCAATGCTTGCACTGATATATAATTATTTAACCATTTGTAAAACCTATGGGAAAGCCCAATGCAACAAATTAAGTTCAGTCAGTTCCCTGGCATTCAAAGATCATGTGAATTACCGCTGCAAGCACAGATACATTCAACAGCTGGGAGTTAATCACAATATTTTACAGGATGTTCAGCTAAAGAATCATTAAAGGCTTTTAAGCAAAGCTCATTTCAAATTTGGACTTAGTTCCTTGTCTACATAGCTCAAACTCAGTTGGATCAGTGAATGTAAGCATATTCTGGATACCTATAAGCAGACAAACAGGAACTGAAGTAGTGGAACAAGTTGCCCCCAGAGGTAGTAGATACCCTATCCCTGAAAATGTGCAAGGTCAGGTTGGACAGGGCTCTGATCTAGTTGAAGATGTCCCTGCTCATTGCAATGGAGTTGGGCTAGATGACCTTTAAAGGGCCCTTCCAACCCAAACTGTTCTCTGATTCTATGAATTTGTGAAAGAAAAGTAGAATTGAGGAAGACTGGATGAGAAGGATGGATATTATTTCTGCTGGCCTTCATCCATCTTTATTTTGTTTGATCTTCTAGGGCATACAGTTGCCAGCCCTTGTTAAGATGGAGAGATCTTAAAACTGTCTTAAATTATATCTATACTGTAAATTAATATATCTGAGACTACTTTCTCTTGATTTTATCTCTTGAATCACTGGATGGAAGGATCAGAGTGGTATTCCTTTTGGGTATGGATGCATAGATTAGTTGATATTAGGGCTGCTGCATCTAATAAAAGTGGGCTAGATACAGAGTGCAGCCAGGACAATAAACTTTCACAGGAAGCAGGAATGTTTGAAATCTCTTGAGTACAAGGCTTTATGCAAAGACTATTCGTAAAGACTGTCAGACTGCTGCTTCTGGTGACCACATTTCTTATGGGAAGTCTAATTAGAGGTTCTAGACATCAAGTGATATAAAATTGTTAGGCCAATACTTTAAAATTGGTTTAGGGTGGTTTGTGTAAAGAGGACTTAGTCCCAGGAACTCATTGCAGCTTCTTGGTTGTTGTGACCATTCAATAACACCTCTGCATCATGAAAACTCAAGAAAACTCCATTGTGATGATGGAAGATGAAGTCAAGTCTCTTGATCTCTTCACAAAACTAAGCAATATCACTAACTGCAATGGTATAGTCTTACCAGAAAGGCAAGTCAGATTTTGAAAGATCTATTTGAAAGCAATTTCAAAAGCAACTCAAACGCAAATTAACATTGCAAATTCTGAGCCTAATGCTGCTGAGAGAAGTCTCACTGTATAAACCTTGCTGTGTGTTTGTACAATTGAGGTCGTCAGAGGTAAGTCCTTAAGCATATTATTAAAGAGAAGGAGTTGGGCCTCATGTACTGTTAGTAGTTGAAAAAAAATTCAACCTTTGACAAATTCTGAAGATGTTCAAAACCACCAGTATACAAGAAAAACTAAGGCTCCTTAAGAACTACAAGAAACAAGGAAATTTTTTTAACATTCTCGTTTTATTCTTTTTAACAAAAACACTGGTTTTCCTGGTTTTTGCTTAGTGCTAACACCCAGGCAGAAGTGAGTCCTTAACTAAAATTCTAATACATGAAATTTTATAGCTCAAATTTTACTTATTTTTAGGGTAGGTCTAAGAAGACCCAGGATATTAGAGAATCTCTTATGAAATTACAAAACAGGTAATTCCACTGAGGTCTTCCTTTGCACAAGCAACAGAAAGAGTATCATTTAGAAATAAGACAATCAGATCAACATTATTAAGTCATGACACTCAAAAGTAAATTTTTGCCTACAAAAAAAGAATTGAACAAGGGAAGCATTTGAAGGGCTTAGGACAGCATAAGGGATATAAAATTTTTAACGTAATAGAGATTGGAGAAAGGTAAAACTACAGCTGTTTCAGTAATGTCTTTACTCTTCTGCAGAAGAAAAGGATGGACAGAAAAAAGCTCAATTATCCTTATTATTTTTAAAGAAGTCTATTCTTGATGTCTGACTGTCTTGCTCATTCGAATACACAGTGTAATGTGCTGCACAGTGGGAAACACTGTGTCCCATGGATTTTCCATGACTGAGTAATGAGGAGTATTTTAAAAACCATTTGCACCTTTCTTCCACCTTCCAAAAAGAAAAAAAAAAAGAAGAAAAAGAAGAAAAGAAAAGAAAAAACTTACATCTCCCATTTAGATTGTGCGTGTCCATGAAAGAGAAAGCTTCGTCACAGTTGGTGCCTTGCTCAGTGTAGCTTTTATCCATTGAATTCACCATCACTGTCATTTCCTGCCGAGTACTGCTCAATGTCTCTTTCCGCTTTTTAGCCAATTTTCTTAAGAAATGAATGTTGAGGGAGGGAAAAAAAAGAAAAAACAACACTCCATCAGCAGACATAGTCTTCATGTTGTTTAGATCAGCATTGTAGTTTGTTATCACATTACTAAGTAACATATTTACAATTATTCCTGGAAACTTAATTTGATTTCACACTCATGTCTTTCAATGACATTTGACAATGAAGGGCTAGATGCCAATGCCCTGACTTATGGTGAACAGCCCCTTGATCCTTGGGGACAACCACTGAATTAAAGGGGACTCCTTGGATACAAAGGTGATGTGAGCTACTGTATCAGAGGCTTACCTCTGTTTAAATACATAAATAAAAATGATAGGAGAGAAGATTTCACTGGAAACAATGAATCAGTAACAATTTTCACTTCACGTGTAGAACTGTCTGGAGCTGTTTCACTGAGACACCATATAATATAAATTGTTTACATCACACTGTATAGTATATGCTTGATCTCAAAACACTGCACAAGTAAGTGACATTTTAAATTGAGTTGCATTTCTAAAGACTATTCTCTGTCAATCTTGATCTCAGGAGAATTAGTCCTGACAGTTAGTTGCTACTCAGCAGGAGTGATCTGTCAGAGACGAGATCTTGATTCTGATACTAGAATAGTGATTCATTAAGCTGCAGAACTGTTTTGGATGCATCTATCTCTTTTTTCTAGATCTGTCTGTTTCTGTCTAAACTAAAATCTCACTCTGTCTCCCCCAGAGTTATGCTTAGCTACCATCACAAAACAACATGTCCAAATCTCTTGATTTTTCCTTCAAGCTCTACAAGATGTCTGTCATCTTGATCATGGTGGATCCCATGCCCATTTGGCTGTTTCCCTGGCTTGCGACTCTGTCTTAGAACAAGCTTTTCTCCAAGTCCTTGCCTACAGCCTTCGTTTAAAATTTCCAGATTCATTCTGTATAGTATCTTCAAGGTATGGGTTTTACAATGACATAACTGCTCCACATCCTTTGATCACCTCGTATCTGATAATTCAATCAGTTTTCCTCTCTGGAAAGCATAATGAGCCAACTCATATCCATCTGCCAGAAAGATCTTTTAGATACGATTCTATGTTCTTCAACCAGAACTTGCTGGAGCTTATTATTTCATCTATGTTTCCTTCCACTTCTAGAGGCCTACTGTATCAAGCATAACCAATTTGTGCTAACTCTCAATGCCTTTCTGCATGTTGACTCTTACTCATTATGAAAAAATGGTTCCCACCATAAACAAATATTTTATACCAGCCTCCATGACATTTTCAAGCAAGCCCATATTTGTCTCTCCTCATGCTGCGTGGGATGAGCTTTCTGTCAAGCTCCCCACCAACAGCTCACTATTCTGCTTCAAATCACTGCCTGCAGACACACTCTGCAAAGTATTGATACTACTGTTCACTATGCGGATGAGTATTGCCCCAGAGTTTCCCCATGTTCCCCATATATCTACTTGCTCTTTCTTATTTACACCTAAATAACAGGCCATTTGTGCAGGAGCCATGGTTATATTCTGTACCAATACAGTACCAAGCTCAGCAGTGTCTCAGTCCTTGACTAGAGCTCAAAAGGCCTTTGAAACTTGACTGTTAATGGTATGTGCAGGCACGATATCAGGTCATCGCACATAGAAGTATTTGGCCCTCAATAAGCTCTGGATTACTGTTCCATTCATGAAAATTCCCAATGTGGCAAAATATATGATACCAGCCTCTCAGTGGGATTACAAAAAACCCCCATGCTCTGTAGGGTAGATATCTCAAGCATCTGCTGTTACAGGGAATGCCCTTTATTTTACAGTAAAAATTGTATCCTTCCTAAGGAAAGCCAGAGCTCTTGATTATTACACCCACATGAAGCTCAAATTTTATAAAAAATCAGCTAATTTTCTTAAAGAAATTACACTAACACTTTTTCATTTCCTTCATTTTTGTTTTTGGTCCCATAATCAAGCTATAGCAGATTGTTTTTATGACAGTAACAACTGTACAGTGCTTCTCATTCTGAATCTAATTCTGGAAATAGGTCTTGTGGGAAAAGTTCAAATCTGAAACAACTGTTAGAGGAAAAGAGTGATACCAGCCAGACTTCAGTACTGTGAACAAAAACACCCACTGGACTTAGTCAAGTAAACTTTAGCTGAATATAGCATTTTTTCACATCTGCAGTTTTCAGATATTGCTGAAAAGTGTTGTGGTGCTGCAGTCTCTGCAACTCATTCATTCCTTAAATCTCTCATTCCCTGGGAGGGTCTTCTAGCTATGCAAGATGTAAGAAACTCGTTAAACCATGGTACTTCACATCATTGTCACCACTCATGCTTTTAGATTTTAAGTAAATTTGGGGTGGGGGGGAAGACTTAAATATTTGATAATCTTCCCTCATGGAAAAGACACTTCATAGCTAACCTCTGATGTTTCCTCCTTCTTAAAGGAAAAGAGGTCCACAACCAAACGGAAAAATAAAACAGATGGAAGCTCCCATGATGATCACCTGGGATGAGATCTTTGTAAGGAAAACAAAAATGATCAGCTTATTGCAAAGATAGTGTTACCATCACTAGATGAGGAAAGAGAATACACAATACCAGCCTCAGAAAAGAGGAACCTGATATTCAGAACAACCTCAAGACTAGCCAGGAAGTGTTGGTATTTTAAGGCACAAGAAATTGAATGAAGTGAGCGGGTGTAATGGTAAAAATATGACAAAACGAAGAGCAGAGAAATATACAGACTTCCCCCCAAAAATTGTGTGGGATTTTGGGTATCATTTACTTTGTTCTGTTACAAATATTAATAAAATCTGCCCAGGAGAATAACAAGTTAAAGGCTTCATCACAATCTGTCCCCATTTTATCTGCCACCATGGAACTACATCTTCTCCTGTACAGTCCCTTCTAGTTGAAAGAATCACCTTGTGAAATTTCTGCAAGCCTGACTCAATACCTGTCTCAAAACATTCCTTCTTTGTGATTTCTCCCTCAAACAAATCAATTTTTAAGTTGCTGCTACATTATCATCCTCTTTTTGGTTCATTTTCCATCTATTTACCTGCACCCAATTTCTCTATCCTGTCTTGACTTAAATAGGTCTTTGGGACCTAGCTTGCTTCTTCCCTCTGTGTTCATAAAGCATTTTTTTAAGGGCACAAAGCATAAGGCATAATGGGACACTGTCATAGGAATGTAACAACAGTAAAAATAATTAAAAAAATTAAATAAAAGGTGACAGAGGCTGATAACCATCATCAACTCAGGCTCTGAAAAATATGTGCCTTCCATTTTAAATTGGGCACAGTGAGAAAAGTGTATTTACTTGAATCAAGCAAAAGCACTCACTTCCTTCTTCCCAATTCCAAACTGAGTGGCACTCTCCTCTTTCTATCACTATGCCTCCTTTCTTCCAAGCAAAGAAAGGAGAAACAAGATGCTGATACTTTCCACAGTTCCAGCAACACATTACCATCACCACGATATTAATAAACACAGTGAGATGAAGTGTGTACTAGTTTGCTAAGGAATTGGGCTGAATTTTTTCCTCTAATTAATTCAATGAACTCCTGCATTTGTGGTAACTTAAGATAAAATAGCTTGTTCTTATATACATATTGTTTCAAATTTTACTTCTTTGTTTTGGACTGGTCACATGAAGTACGGGGGGCTTTAATGCAACCCATCGGTGCGGCAAACTTGTAGATACAAAACCTTCTAACAGTTGGCTCACCAAACCTCTGAAAGAGTCTAAACCATAATCAGAAAGATCCTTTAGTAAAATAATAGCTAGTTAAAAAGATACAATACAAAGGGTAGGACTAAATGGTCATTTTTCACAACAGAGATGCATTACTAGTGGGTATCCTACCAAAGTGCATGTTGGGATTTGTACTCTTCACCATATACACACCGATCTAGAAAAGGGGTGAACAACATTGTTGTCCACAATGTTTTTGGACAACACACGATTTTTAATTGGTAGTAAAAATTAGAAATGGGGTTAAATATTTACATATTTATCTCATGAGGTAGTGGCTGGATATTCACTTAAGATAAAATTCAGTGTTGACCAACATAAAGTCATGCATATGGGAAAAAATAATCCTAGTTATATACACACCCTGCTTGGTCTAAATGACTTCATAAGCAGAAGAAAGAAATCTAGTACTCACTGATCCTCTGAAGACAAAAGTTCAGAGTGATGTATAGTCAAAAAGGCAAAAAGAAGTCAGAAATGGTAAGGAATACTAAGAATCAGTAAGGAATAGAGAACAAAATGGAAAATGTTGGTAAGCAAGTGCGTGGAGCTCTCACATTCTGAACACTGCCTGCTGTTCTGCCATGTGCCTGTCCAAAAAAGATTTTCTCAAGCTAGAGAACATAGGCAGAGTGGTGAGAGGAAAGTCAAAGGAATAGATCTTACCAGAAGAGTGGTAGGTTATAAAGATAAGGAGTCCCCAGTTTAAAAAAGAGACAGTTGAACAGGGAATATGACAAAAGTATATAAAAAAGAAAAACATGCAGAAAAGTAAGAAATTTAAGAAAGAATTACTATTTCTCAACAGTGCAAGAACCACAGCCAGAGGATATATAGAAATTTCTTTAAATATGAAAGCAAACACTTTCACACAAACCAGATAATTATGGAATACATCATCACAGGATGCTAGAGATAGCAAAAGTAAATTGTGGTACAAGAAAAATTGATTAAGGGTTGAGTGGTGGGCAGTGACCCTTATCTTTGCTCTGTTCCTATAATCATGTAAAGGTTTGTCACTGGCCACTGTCACAGACATGATGTTAAGTCCGGTGGACTTTTAATCCCAAACTTGATGCAGTTTTTTATTATTTTAAGAATCCCTGCGCAGATAATGCAAGGAACAGAATGTAAATACCTTATTTGCTTTTCTAGCGCTTAGAATTTCTCACCATTTTGCATTTTTAGGCTACTTATGGTATATCAGACAGGATTAATTAGCTCAAAAATTAATTACTTTGCCCATCTATATTGGCTGTCTATGATATGCTAAAAGAAGACTCATAATGATTTTGGGGAAAACGCTTTAATCCAAAATCATTTAATAAGCATCACTGATTCAGCGTCACTCAGTCCAAAGATGTAATTTAATAAAAGCTCTACACAAGAAGCTTATTAAAAAGTCTGCAAATGTAACTGGCTTAATCCCTGTTTATTGTGTTTTAATATATTTTTCATAATTGTGTTGTAATTATTCTTTCTTTTACAATGAAACAGTCCTTGTCAATAACTGTGATGGATTTCCTCTCTTCAGCAATGGGTCCTCTAAGACACACGCCAAATCATACATCACACATCATTGTGAGAATTACACGTGTACAATCGTGTTCAGGTTTAGCCCATTACCTCTGGTTTACTATTGTACAAATTTGGTAGCATTGGGTATTATTCTAGTCCGCATTAAAAAATTACAAGTACTCCTTTCTGGTTTTAGGGTATCCTTTTAGGTCATTCCTTGAGTCTCCAATGCCTCATCTGGATTCTTTATGTTACTTTTCATTGTTAAAAAGTCCTGACAGAAAACAAGTTTTAGAAACCTGAGTATCTCATCCAATTCAACCAAAATGGTAAACTTCTTTAGGTGTTTTTAAATAAATATCATTATAAGTAATTAATTCTGCTTTATATTTCTTATCAAAATGGCAACACTGCATGGAACCCTTCCTACCTCTCCCGAATAGACTGAGACACAAACATGAAGCAACTGAAATCATATGAGGAAGTGAAACAGAAATAGTATGGCATAAGTGATAGTAAAGTTCTGCTCATAGCAAACTTCTGCCATTCAGTTTCACATCTATGTGCTTTATATTGACATGGAATAATCTCAACAATGCAATTTCACACTGACATTAAATTGTGTACTGTCAACACTCCATCAGACAGGAAATAAAGTTTGGAGAACTATTTTTAAAAGAACTACATTTTGAAGCAAAACCTGGCAAACGCTTAATAAAATGCTTTACAAGTTGTCCCCACTTCAGGAACCAGCACTTCTAGAAAACAAACACAGGAAAAGTAATTGTCAAGAGCATTAAAAAAGAAAAAGGCAGGCAGAATCCCACTGAATTGTGTTGCTCTTTGCTTAGGATCTCCAAGTAAGCAAAGCTCTATCAGGTTATTCTTTATCTTAAGAAGTCCAACATGTATTTTGTGTTGACATCACAGCAAAGTAAAGCTACAACAGTATGGAAGACTGATGTAGAGATTATGAATATTTGACTATAGCCAAGGGTGCATAAACCCTTTAACCTGAGTTTACAAAGGGGGAGTGGTGTATTATAATTTCTTTTAGGTGTAAAGCTTTTAGTATAAACTTTTTAAACAAAGGTGGAGGTTAACAAGAAATGGTTTTGATTTGTACTAGCATAAACAAAACCAGGTTTGATCTTCTATGTTTTTTACTTGCCTTTTAACTCATTGCATATCAGAACTTTAGTGGCTTTTTTGCACTTTGTTGTTACTAGTAGATTGGTTCATTAGCATCACATGAGAGCAAAGCAAAAAGAAAAAGTTATTTGGCTACGGCCCATTTTCAAAATGTCAGCAGTAGCTCACAGGTAAAGTATCATCTGACTTAAGAAACAGTGGATCAGAGAAGAGAGAAAGCAAATGTGGAGGGGAATGGGAAATGAGAAGGAAAAGACAACGGAAAAGTCAGGTACAGCTGCAATCACAGACATGCAGCTCATCTACTCTTGCTGCTAAGTGTTCTTTCTTGAATTCAGGTGTTCAGCACACGCTTTGAGATTTCCTTATCATTAAAAACTCCTTTTAATTTGTTTCTTAGCTTCTGCTTTGTACGAACTCTGACATCAGGTTATCTGACTTTCTGCGTCAAACCCAAGAACACCTCAGGTCAAGGGAGGCATTGCACTGACAGGTTTTTCTTTGCTGATGCAGTGGGTGAGGGGGAACACGGGTGACTAACCAAGAGTGAGAAAAAAAACTGGCGCTATGTGGTGCATCAGATTAATGTAACAGCATCGACTGGAAATGGACTGCCTCTTGTTTTAGCTCATAGGAAAAGTTAATTTTGTGGTTACAGTGGAGTTGTTGTTTGTCCACCTAAGTAGACCTCAATGCATTTCAGTTTGATTGACAGGCTCTTCAGGGAAGCCTCTAGGCTACGGCAGTAAAAAGGAACTGAAGAAGCTTTGGCAGAAATATATGTATGCAAAGCTCCCGGTTGCACTATTTCTGGCTCAAGTTAGTCACCAGTCTTGTCTTCAGAAAAATGCACCCACCCTTTAAAAAGAAAATCCAACACCCATCTAACCCCCCAACAGGAGAATAAAACAATAATGAGATGTGAGCAGCAATAGTTTTCAGAATTTACCATTATCTAAGTTTGACCATGACCTTGATTATTATTAAGTAATGAAAAATTAAAAACTACAAATTCTCTGAATTTGTTGCAAAGGTTAACAATTTTGCAATGAGAATTTAAATTAATCAAGAAAATAGGGAAAACAAAGTTTAATTGACCTATAGGTCCTCATGAATTGTAAGGGTCTATAAGAAAAATACACTCGGGTTTTTTTCCCCCACAAATGAATTAAGAGGCAAATATTTATGAACCTGTTAAGTTCACTGCAGACTTAGCTGACTGATTTACTTAGGTGATTAGGGCAGCCACGTGGAACTACTTGCAGGATGAAGATCAAGGTGCCACTTAGAATGTGGGAGAGGCCAAAGTATGACAAATCCTTTACAAGCACAAGATGGAACTCAGTAGCCCAGCTGGAACACATGGAGGCCAAAAATCATGGCGTGACAACAAACTGCTCTGTGCTTGTCCTCTCTTCCCAGGAAGAGAAGAGGAGAGCTGAGAGGTCTGTTATGGTGAGGAATGCAGGGAGATAGAGCAGATGGGAGCAACTAAATCAGGGCAGGGAGATGAGGAGTGAAATGACTGTGTTATACCAAAAAATATCACAAAAGTCTTTGACACAGAAGCACAGACTAGCACCCAAGTCTCCCTCAGCTGACTGCCCTGCTCACTAAACCAGCGAGTCATACTCTCTGATCCAGTCAATCTTGAATTACTCTCTTCAAAGCAGTGTATTTTAAAAGGTTCTGGAGAATTCTTTCTATTAAAAAACACCTATAACCAACCAGGGGATTAGGACCATCTGATAGGAAAGGAAATGGACTTTTACATATTACCTGACTGAGCAGGGAATTGACCCTGGATATCTCTTGATAGACAAAATCCTGACTAAGGAGAAGATGGAAAGAGCTGTGCTTGCTCAGCCTGGAGAAGTTTTGCAGGATTTCTTAACTGCAGTTTTTTAACTACCTAATGGAAGAGTACAGAGGAGAGAGAGCCATACTCTACACACATGGTGAAAGGGCAGGATACATTAGACGTAAAGTGCAACTAAGGAAATTATTATAAGACATTAGTAAAATCTTGTCACCATTGGGGTAGTCAAACAGTGGAGCAAGTGCTCAGAGAGGTGGGATTTCCATCTTTGGAGATACTCAACACCCTGCTAGACAACGTCTTGAGCACCTCGATTTAGTTTAGGGTCTGCTTTGAGCAGCAAGTTAGAAAAGATGATCTCTAAAGGTTCTTTCTGATCCAAATTATTCTAGGATTCTCATGAAATGTTTTGGCAATAGGGCCTTTTTCATAAAAGGAAGCCATAGGGATTTAAAGGATTACAGATCTGAGCACATTCCTCAACTGTGCCTCTTCTTTGGAACAGTCCTACACGTGGGATGCACAGTCAGGACCATAACAGGAGAGTACTAGCAAAATTACATACATTCATATAATTATGTCAAATATAGATTCGTTTTAGTTACATATTTCATTTTTTAATTTTTATTTTTTGCTGCTGAGCTTGTGTAAATATTTTTCTCCATAAAGCTTTTACATTAGAGAGATAGTTATACTCACATTGAACTGTTTAATGAGAATGTGATAATTTTCCATGAAAAAAGGCAAATTATATTTTTATTTTCTAATATTGTATTAATAATGTACATGTTCTCATTTTAATGAAGATGAAATGTTCCATTTTCCATTATGTTTGATTTGTATTAATTTCTACTACATTAATTGTACATAAATGTAAAATGACACTACACTACTTTAAATGCTTTCTATTACACTATTTCAACTTTACTGAAATGAAGTATTTGAAACTTCTGAAGAGGTCCTTTTCTGAAATGTATGGTCACAGGAGAATTCTACACCTGAGTTGTCCTTTTGCCTGAGGATACCTTTTTCTTCCAGAAAAAGAAATCCATTTTCTTAGCTAACTCTATTAAAAACAGTAAATTAAAATTTACACAAAATCGGGACTTTCTCTTTTGGTAGCATATATGCTATTTTACTTATCTGTAGTTAACAAGAATACCTAGGTTCTTTTGTATGCAAATGAATACACATACTGAAATCCGTTTTAAGAGATAACACTTAAAAGAAACAATTTAGATTAATGAAAGATGTGCATGTCATATCGGGCACACAGAGAGAGATATTTCCTTCATAGTACTGTGTAGATGGGCATTAAAGACTCCGAACATGGCGCAAGAATACCTTATTTATAACATATTGTTTAAAATATATATTTTGCATTTGACATTGCAAGTCTTCCCCTTTGTCTCAACAGCTTTTCTTTTCCTTTTTTTCCTCCCCATCATATATTCGTATGATCTGAATAAAGAACTAAACAGACAACACTGGGGCCTACTCAGGAGGAGGTAGCTGTGTGATGTGCAGTGCCAGACAACATGAACATGAAAGCTTTTCACAGAACTACATTCACGACAGATTTTGAAATTCTCTTCCTGAAACTAATTATCATTTTAGAAAAGGCTGGCTAATGATGAAAGAAAACACTGTCTTATCCCACAGCTGTCGGTTTTAAGTAGAGCCTCAAACTCCAAGGGGTGGTGTGCACTGGAGGTGCCCAGAATCCCTCTGCTTTCACAAGCCAAGACAAGAGTCAGTGTTAAACTGATGCAAATTTGTTCTGGGGTGATTTTCCTCACACCAAATTGTCACCACATTCTCAGAGGTGTTCTCAGCACAAGGAATTAAGGAGCTGTATGGCAGATGTATCTATTGTGTGGTAGTTTCATCATCTTCTCTTCCCACTAGCCTCTCTCTTTGAGATTTGCTGTGAAACTCTAAACTCCTTAAGCATGGCCAGGCAAAAGTTTACTTCTTTAAAAGTAAATCTGCCACATAAGCGGCTTCTTCCACAAGCAGAAAATCCCTAGCCCCACGGTGTGTCACCACCTGAGGCTGAACTGTTACTTTCCCTATAGGGTTAAAAAGTTTTTCTTGCAAGTCCCAGTGAAGGAAGCAGATTCCCAGATTTCTACTGAGACTAATAAGTTCCTTCTAAGCTTGCAGAGGCTCAAGTTAACAGAAAGCAATAGTAACTGTGAGAGTTTTAAATATAGGAAATATTTTTCACTCAAAAAAAGGAGTTATTTAGGTCTGTGCATAGGTATCTCTCCCACTAGACAGAAACTAAGGCTTTTGGCTTTATCAGTATAAGGACATAAAATATGGTCTAAATAAACTGTTTAAAGTTCTCCAGAACATTCCTTATAGGAATTATCTTACCATATTTGCTATTTAAAAATACGTAAATATATTGTATGTGTTGTATATATTGTATACATACATGCATATATGTAAACTTGTAACTGAATGTATGTACTGGTGCAGCACCGAACTAAAAGCAAAGGTTTTGATAGGCTTAATCTAACACGACTCATTCATTGCCTTGCACCTCCCCAGGAACAGAACACAAAACAGCCAAAGGCTTTTTGCTGATGAAAATTTCTATTATATTAGTACAGATGTTCTGGTAGACACATAAGCACCCTAACCTAGCTACTACATAAGTCCTGTAGTGGGAGGCACTTCCTCAGCTCCTGCTGTCTTGGTCAGACAGAGTTCCTTGTGCACACTGACTTTCAAATCTCAGTTCTATACTTCCTCCTTTGAATAGATAATTTTTGCCTCTTTGCATCCCAACACAGGCAGTGGCATGTACAACCTATTTCTAATGCTGGTACGGAGCACTCACAAACCTGCACATCATTTTTTCTGTACTACCTACACTCCCATCTCCATCATGTACCTTTCACTTTTTCAAGCAATTCACTCCAAGAATTTTGTAATATTCAGTACACCTCAGCAGTTCAAAACATCCAACTGCACAGGGTTTGAATCAGACTTTTAGAGGAGTCTATCTTCCTTCTCTGCCACAGGAAAGAAGAAATCTTTCTCAACAAAAGTCACTGACTAAAAACTCAGAAGAGACAATACACAGTCATGTAAGAAAGAAACTATTTTCTTTCCTAAGGGGCTGCTGAAATTGGGCCATCCCCTTCAGGTGGGTAGGATAACTACTACGATGCATGAAGATATACCCAGAACATAGTTTTCTTGGTAGAACGCTAATTTAACAGCACTCTGTGCTCACTGGGGGAAGGAAGGCACTAAGCAGTGGTACTTTAATAGCACGTAGCTCGTAAACCATTCAAGTGTTCTCCACAATCATGGGTATAGTATCTAATTGGCAGTGGAAATGGGGTGGCAGATGGACTGCTGGTAATCTAAACCATGTCTACAGGAGGAAGTGGTCCAGCTGAGACCTTGTGAGGATAATACTATTTGGTCAAAGATACAGCTGCACCCTCAATCCAACCTATCCCATGCAAAGGAATGTGGCTTCTGGGAGAAACTGGCATCTGTCCCCTTAATAAACAGCTAATGAGGTTGTCCAGCCCCTACTCATCTCTTAGCAGGTACGTGTGTTGAGGTCTTTGGTCCTATATTCAATCGTTCATAATGAGGATGTTAATATGAGGCTTGTATGGCAAGGAAAGTTGATTAATTTAGGGACTCTTTATACTGCTAAGGAAAGGGCAGCTGATACAGCTACATACCATGGTGGCTTTAAGTGTGAACATTTCAAACACTTATATTTAGATCCCTTCATTTCTAATTCTTGCAAACTTGAACCTATTAACACCAGAGGCTTTCTTAATTAAAAGATGTAAGAAAGGTGTCAAGGAAAGCTTCTCCTAATCTTCCTAATACAGTTTCATCTGAAAAAAAATCAGTGTAATAGCCACAATAACTTTAACATTTGAAAAGAATCTTAATTCATGATAAAATAATGATTTTCACCCAGAGCTTTGCTAACCACAAGCAGTATGATAATCCAAAGGCTAATGAATCAAAATTTTTCCATGACACCATACTACCTTGAAGTCTACACCTCAAAACAAAGAAAGGTCACAGAAACACTAAGAGAAAATGAATGTCTTGTACCTCTGCTCAAATGTAATTCTAAATTATGTGAAAATACACATTTAAAGACAGAAAGACATCTTTTGTCCTCGGAAAAGGAAAAATCTGTAACTTCTGAACAGATCTTGCATGGAAAAAATTCCTTTTGAGCAAACAGATTAAAAGCTATAAATAATGTCATAGTCTTTGCCCTGATTAAATCATCCATTACTGTTAATACTAAATGTATTAACAGTAGTTGCTAAGCACTGTGCTCTTCTTCAGAAGGCAACAACCCCAAACAACCAGGATAGTACTACATCATTAAAAATATCAGTCAGTTGGAATTTGCAATTTTAACAGTAATGATAGCTGATGTTCTTACAATACACAGCCCAGTGCTTCACATATATTGGAATATTACTGTTTACAGTAGTGATGTAATACAGTAAGTATAATGAGTTTTATAGGGATGCAGAGACCTCTCCAAAATGTCGCAATGAGGCGGCTATTAAGCCAGAAACAAAATTAACAGGTTTTTCTGTTGAAAACGACAAACTTTGCACTCCTCTAATAACAAGCAACGATGAAGTTTCAAAGATACAATGTGGTAGTGCTAAAATTAACTCTCCAACTCATTATTTACAGAGGAAGAATGTAAACTGTGGCACCTGCAAGGAAAACTGCTCTTTATTTGTTAATAAACAAAACAACAGAATTTGATGACGAAGAAAGCAGTACCTCTGTAACAAAACTTAAAAGAGTTCCATAAAAATTATTTGGTACCACCCCTCAATAATTTAATGGTTATTAATATCCTTTCTATGAATTTATTGACTAATCCAGCTAGCACAGAATTCTCTATTAAAGCTCTACATGATTTTGGAGATGATGCTGCCTCTTCCAAGGAGCTCATGGGCTCCACTTTTTCACTTGTGCGAGACCAAATGTAAAACCTAGTTTCTTCCATGTGCTAGTTCCTTCAGCAGGAAGAAATTAAATAACTTAAAAAACAGATGAGTGGACATCTGTGCAATTCACTAGGGACACCTGTTCACTATTTAAATACTGCCTTCCTTCAAAACATTGTAATACTATAAATAACTGTAACTAAATAAGAGCAGACAGCGAAATTGTAAAATATTTTGACATAGGTGAATTACAGGTGAGGAGAAGCCAGTTCACTTTAGATGAGAAGTTATAGTAACAGGAAGCTGGATAAACAAAGAGTTTTCCCAAAATCCAGACTCAGAAATGCAGGCTGAAGGAGACATGTGGATACTTGGTTTGGACACTTGGACATAAGTTTGGGTAGAATTTTAAACTGCAGTAGAACAGTATTTCCTGTATAGCTGATTTCAGAAATTAGGTAAAGTTTCTTAATTATTCCATTTGCAGGTAAAACTGAAAAAAATTGCTTACCCTGCCAGAAATAGACAGTTTGCATAATTTGGAATATCTCTTTTATATAGCAAAACAGCATATGGATAGGGATGTATTAATATCATGCCCTGCATCTGATAAGGATATCTTATCTCCCCACTGCAGTCCCAGCCTGAGCTTGTCACTACAATGATCTACAAAGTTCATGTTCCTACACAATGTAAGACTCTCATGCTATTTCCTCATTTTATTAATATCACTCCTTTCACCTGAGGAGTTTTAAATATTTCATGTAGTTTTACTAATTAAAACTTCCATCACTCTCTGTGATGGGAAGGGGACTGGCAGAAACCACTTTGCTCCTCAGTACAATGGATGTTGGAAGGAAGGCAGCAGTAGGCTGACAGCAGTGTTGCTCTTCACACAGAAGATGGAAAAGACTATTGTAGTCAGCCAACAGATGAAAGGATTTCAGTAGGACAAATATTAATACCTGAAAGGAGGGTTGGTCCAGAAAACAGAAGTTTGCATTTTCAAACAACTTTACTCATGAGCAGTAGAATGAACAGATTCCAACTTTCTGAGGATTAACATCCTGTGTTCCCTAATTACTGTGTTCCCAGCTTTCCTTTGGGTCCCCAGCACCTGCTCCACAAAATTTTCCAACTACCTCTCCTACCTGTATAATTAACTTAGTGGCATGAGTTGCTAAACAGCAAGAAGGGTAAAAATAGGATGAAATTTTAAGCGTCTCCAAATGTCTGTAACTTCCCCTTTGAAGATGATCCCACAGATGGGCAGAGTGCCCCCCAGTGCTGCACGGGGACAATGACTCAAAACAAACTTGTGGCTTAAAATAAGTTTAAAGATAACTTAAGATTGATTCAAGATTATATCTAAACATGCTTAACTTCAAGCAATCATGTAGTGACAAGGCTGATGATAGTTACGGACTGCTCTTACTGACAGACTGGGAGCTATTTGTTTGGTGCTGTATCCCCTCCATTCAATGCCCCTCTCTTAACTTACTCTGACCATTTTTTATGTCTGGTTTTTTTGGATTTCAGGTTCAGCAGTGGCAAGACCTTCACTGAATTGGTGTTTGAACACCTAATGTGAAAGTGTGACATGGAACAGCTTGAGTGAGTTCTTAAGATATTTTTTTACTAGAAATTTTAAATTGAACAACAGGCAAAAATATGACAACAGAATATGAGGTAAGCTCAGTTCCCTCTGGAGGTCCTCATCACTCTTCAATGTCTTGAAATGGAAGAAAGACACAGTAATATCTTGTATTATGTACATTTACTCAGGATTTAAATAGATTGAAAGAATCTGACCCTAGTGACTTTAGTTGACATAATTTGGTACACCAAATGAAACATGTTTTAAGTTTTCCTAGTCTGGGGCACATCGGCTCTTAACTGCTAAAAGTAGTTCGGGGCTAAAAGTGGTTTGGGCACAGAGAGATTTGGGCACAGACCTATTAATTATATTGTTATTTTGGCACTTGTTACAACACTTTTCCTTTAGCCGGCAAACAAATCACCATGACTGCTTTAGGTGAACACGCTGTACTAGCGCTTCCCTGCTACTAAATCAGGTTGTAAGAAACAGGCAGAGTAACTCCTGGTAATTGTACTCAAAGAACTACTTTGCATGCACAACCACATCTGAAATATTTTTACCTGCTTCTTGGAAATTGTGTCTTATACTACTTGCAGGTACTGCCACGACCACACAAGTCGAGTCATTAAGAAGCAGAAGGTAAAAATATAAAAAAGCAACTGCACAGTTTCTTCTTCACTGTGTGCCCTCATCACACTGTCTTTCGACTGGTTTCAGAAAGAAAAAGAAGGGGTGTAATGGTTAATCTATTGTTTATTCAAAACCACCAACAGAAGTTAATAGACAGTTATAAACTAATTGAGTGCGTCTGTAGTGCTATCTCCTCATTTATCTCGCTTATTCAATTTAGCTCTGTTAGTGTTCCATATGGTACAGTGCCCCTGCTGCTAGGAACAGTCATTCATTGCAAAAAAAACCCTGTAACAACAGGAAGCTAATAGTTTAACTGTTCCTCTAAATTTGTTTGACAAAACTGACATTTAGTACGCCACGTCACGTTGTCAGTAATCTGCAATTTACCCTTAGGCAGGCAGTGGATGCTCATTTTATTTACCTCTCATAGTTAAAAGCGTAATTAATATTCCACTCTGAAACAAAGATTAGAGATTTGACAAACATTGCAATTTAAATTCTCCATTATAGCAAACATTAAAATCAAACATCTTTCACACACCCCATTGCATAAAGGACACGTGTAGCTGTAATTTAACTTTGTAGTTTTTAATACCACAAACTAATTTCTGCTGTCAGTTTAATGAGGTGGAAAACACAAATCTTGTTGCTCTCTGTGTGCACAGGCTGGGACAGTTAGACTGCAGAGAGCTTGAATCAGTTTGCTTCATAATGTTGCAGTCAAAATCCTCAGATTATTTTAAGTCTAAAAGATAAAAAGTCTAAAAAAAGAAAAGTCTTAAAGACTTTGTTTAACAAAGGGCTTCAATAAACAAATACTTCAGGAACAGAAAAACTGTAACACCCCAGGAGTTTTTGGGAGTGCTACAGCATTGCTGAAAAAGTCCACTAATCGTGGTCCAGGCTGTAACTCAGCGCTACCCAAAGCACAGAGCCCAGAGAAACTCTCCAAAGACTGTGTAAGGAGGACATGTTTCCCTTTCTCAGTGTTTGACTCCCTTATCCTGCTTGCACCCAGTCGAGGTATCACTAGTCATTCCAACCATTTAATCATGGGCTTAAGGCAGAAGCGGTTTGCAGTGATTTCTGACCTGGGTCAGCTCTCAGTGGCTTGGCTGGCATTGCCACTGCCACTTCCCCAGTCCCTCTGGGGAGAAGCTGGCACGGTCCTCCTCCTCCTGCTCCTTTGATCTCCGCTCCGTGCCCACCAATTTTACACACATAGCAAATGCAAAAACGTTTCCTGTGCTTTCCACTCACGGTAGTTATGCTGGTGAAAGACCCATAGGCATAAACTCGGTGGTGTCTGCATTACAACTGATGGACTGTGCCAGATTCGGTGACAACAGGGCATATTATCAAACTGGCAAAGTAGGGGGAGCTCTCAGAGAAATAAATGACTGCGGTTTTAACTCATGCTAATTTCAATTGGAGTTCTAGCTCCATAAATTCTGTGTGACTGATTAAAATTATTAACATGTGGAACACCTTTAGGCAACCATGCTGGCTCATTAAACATGGAAGCCTAGAATTATCTCCGCTGTAACAAATGTGTGTGGAAATGTCTGTGTTTCAGGGACATATATCAGGAATTTTAAATTTTTTTGGAGGAGATTTTCTTCACAGAAGCATTGATCAAAAAAAAAAAGGCATAAAAAAAGGGCACAAACTCAACAAAGAGGCTGCTGTTACTCTCTTTTCAATCCATCCTATGTAGTAACCCACTGACTCCTGACTCCTTCACAAGACTTCATTAGTCACTGCCAACTTCAATCTGCTTCAGTTATTTTGCATTCAGCTCCCAAAGGAAAAGCACTCTCCCCACTGATCGCAGGCTAAACTGAAGATAAACTGGCTTATTTTATAACACATCAGGCTAACATGTCCTGAATCACACTGGCATCACAAACCAGGAAAGGAATCTCTGAATATATCTAACCCTGTCAAAATATTAAATAAGAGAGATGCACATTTCTACAACTGGCTCTCCAAGGCAGGGATTCAAGTTTTGGATGCAGGAAGATTAGTGTGAGCACATTATTTCTCTCCCAAATGTCAGGGAATGTTTTCTCTTTCATAATAAATGTCTGCACATAAAAACAAAAAAACCCTTAATAGTAGTATTACACTTTAAAAGACTGCTTGATGAACAGTCTGAGACTCTGTGAACAAATAATTTGAATACCTCTGTTAAGAGAAATATTTGAAAAGGTTATAGCAACTGAATGAAAGTTACTTAGATTTTTATTTTACTCAAAATGAGATGCAGGTTATGGAAATGTATAAATCAAGAGATAAGCAGCAGAGCCACAACGGTCAGAATCACAGCTGTTGATAAAGAGAACCTCATTAATCATAGCATACGAACTGCCATATTGGATTAGACCTGAGCCCAACTGGTCTCACATCCTGTTTCTGTGAAGTTCTAGAAAGTACAAATGCAGCTGTGGAGAAAGCTGTTTCCAATTCCCTAATGGCAAGAGATTGCATTGAATTTTGAAATATGCCTTCCAAAATGCTTTTTAGCAGTATTTACACATGAGTTTTAATAATTTTACCTCTGCATATTCTTTAAATCTACAGAGATGTCCAGTTCACCTTTGAATCTTACTAGAATGTGAGCCAAGCAGCACATGGTGATAATCAATTTCAATGCCTAATTATGCATTATATTAAAGTTTTCCCTTCTATTTAAATGCAAGTTAATTCAAAAATCTGTTCCCTGTATAATTTTATTAACTGTCATGAAGAATAAAAATTCTTGGTATGACCTGCGATTTATTAATTTGTTTATTTTGATTGCGCCTATTTTTATCTTTTTCTTAAATCCTTAAATGCTCAATGCCCAGTCTTTCAGTCTCTGCTCACGTATCTTTTTCTGTGCCTGGCTGAAATTTCTCTCCTCTTTCAATAACCTTTTTTGGATGAAAATTGACCATATTAAGAGCAGTTTAGAGGTATACAACTTTAATGCACATTTGCCTCTTCTAGGCTGAATTCTTTCACTACTTTATTCTAGCTCAAATTCTTCCACTTTCTTATGAGACTGAATGCAGTGCAGACTCTTGTGAATCTGGCTGAAAGTCTTGTGTTTCTGAGTTGGTCTAACAACTAGGGCTGAGTTTTGTAAGAGCAAATTAAGGGAGAAACTTGCACGACAGGAGGATGTATTTCCTTCAAAAATTCTAAGTAGCAATGCTCAACTCGACACTCGGAACTTTTCCTTATCCAAGTAAATGGAAAGCCAAGGTGGCCTTCAAGGAAAATAGAAAGGGCACAAGCACACGTTGGTAGCCCTCAGATGTAATTAGTGTGCTCCATTAGCTTCAGCATTACCATAGCAAGAAGAGGAAAGTGCTTCTTCCCTTGGGAGGTCTAGAATGACATAAAATCCATTCCATTCTCAGGGCACCAAATTTTCCATAGACAGGGGAGAATGGGAAAGCCAGATTTTCATTTGAGAAGCTATTAAATGTACATGGAATGCTCACATTTTTCTTACTGTTGCCAAAAGTGAAGTCCCTAAATGTCAGCGGTCTGTAAAAATCTGTTTCATATCTGTGGTGGACACGGAGATCACAAGGTCTTCTGTAAGCTACTCAGAGCTGCTTTTGTCTGTTTGCCATCTGAATCTGTATCTGCACCCAGGGTCAGTCTAGCAGACTTCAAATATGAAGACTACCAATGTTCTCACTAGGCTCTTTGGGAATTCTGTTGTGAGGTTTGCTCTGTGTATCACCTGCAATTATTTTGCCTGAGCTTTGCACTCCTCTTGCCTCACTCCCCTTCCCCAAACTTCCTCTCTCCGATCATGCTTGAGAAACCAGCACAAGTTCTTTTACCCAGTCAGGACTTCTATGTAGCTCCATGAGAAGAAGAGGAGAAAAACCACACTGGATGCATTTACCAGTTGTTTTTTCCCCTTGCCCTACTTTTAAGAGAGAAATTAAATATACAACAATTGCTGTGGCAACAGAACAGCAATAATTAAATCCTTGGCATTTTCATGCTCTTCTAAGTGACACGCTCTAATCGAGAGACCTTTAACTTCAGTGAGAATGGTCTTCAGAAGAGACAAAGACAACTGTGAGCAAAACATCTAGCTTGAAGGTTCCACTTGAAATGCTCCTATCTTTGAATGATGTTGAAGGTTTGTTTCAACATTTGCACTCTAAATGCTGAGATGAAATTTATGAAGAACAGTTTGGCGGATTCTAATTAACAAAGTTCTTTTTTTTTTCCTAATTTCAACAGCAACAACAAAAGTGTGTCTTATTTCCTGAGGCATTCAAGAAGTTCCTGACTCTACCTGTGCCACCCTTTTGAGGTACAATCAACAGAAAACACAGGAGTTCAAGACATTATAGAATTCTTACTGATAGTGTCCTTTTAGCCTAATGTGTGAATCTATCATCAAAACATTCTGTTTATTTTCTAACTGTGAGCCAGTGCAAATGTTTTGCTAAAACCGACAAAACTAACTTAGATTTCTAATCTTTTGCCATAAAGCATCTTCTCAAACAAATGCAATTTTCCCAACACAGAAAATGTCACCTGACATAAACTCCACTTAGGGAACTGGAGTTCATTATACACCTAAAATGAGGCTGTATCATATTATACACCGTACACCAACATTATGTCCACAGATGACTAGGTAGGCAATTATGAAAGCTAAGTGAATAAAGAGAGGAATTCATTTTTGGCAGTCTAGATCACAGCTAAAAGTGTCTTCTTTGTGATGTGTCAAATTATTTTCATGTGGATGTATAATATACATCAGTGTGCATGAATCTTTCTGCATTACCAGGTTAATGGTACAGGGCAATACAATATCACAAGACTTTCTGCATTTCTGTTATATATCCTCTTAACCAACAATTCTAACTATAAAGTCACATTATGTGCAAACAGACAGTTAACTGACTTTAACATTATATATTTGATTTGTTGATGCTTGGGGCTTCTTTTTAAAATCTTACCCACTGAACTAATGCATTCCATAAACTTAGATGTGCTCTATGACGTTACTGTATTGTAAATTGTTTATTCCTTTGGAAAAGTCTATTAAAAAATTGTGAATTGTTTCTGCCATTGACATTTGGGGATAATGAGTGAAAATCTTGCATTGGTAACTATGTGAGTGGGAGCTATGTGTGTAAATGCTCGACACATCTCAGAAGTCCATACCTCAGATCCTTTATGAGAAAATGTGCTTTTATAATACCTATAAGTTTATTGATTTTTCCTTACAATACTGAATTATTCATTCAGCCCACTTATCAATTCTTTTAGAATTTTTAGGAATTGAACAAAACTTTCCACATAGTCTCTCATACTCCTTTTAGAACAGATGATTTACAAATCTAAAGGCTTGGTGTGAAATGCACAGAAAGCTCTGAAGGGAATGCTTAAGATTCTAGCAAGGCTAATTTAGACATTTATCATTGCAGCAGGTAAGTCACAACTACTTATTCATTCTTCACAAATTTTGGTAGCCCCATGATTTAATCCGTTGTATCTCAAAAGAATGGCAAAATTAAAGCCATGGTATTATTTTAACACTTCCAGAGATGATTTATGTCAGTACAGATGTAAACAAAAAATTCCTCTTGATTTGTTTTGAGTGTGCAGTTGTACTGTAGATCCGTCCACTGATGCACCCTGAGAAAGGTGTGGATTGAAGCTGCACTGATTGGATTTGATATAGACTTGCAGTAGAAAGTGACATTGATAAAGTTTTTCATCAGAGGCCTCTTCTAGTGCAAACACTTTTTTTTTTTATCTCTAGGTGTTTCTAAAGTTCTTGGGATTTTGTAGTTTTCTAAGGTGCCTGGCAGCTAGTTGAAAGCTGGAAAATCTGCAGAAAAGCTCTTACCAGAAAGTCCGACTCACTTATGCTCTGTTCAGTTTGTGTATACACTGTGTGAATGTTTGTATGTCTGTGATGGATGAATCATTAGGTAGATAAAGCTAATTGAACACTAGAATTGTTGTGTTGAAAAATTTAATTTTGCTCATTTCAGATAGTACCAAAATGTATTTCCTTGACAAATGACAATGACTGTGAAGGTTTGGTATATAAAGCATTTCAGTCTTTAATGGATTCTGTATCTCAGGTCTCTGAATGCTACAACACTCTCAGCATGTAGGAACAGTCATAGTATTTTGCTCTTTTGGCTAGAATGCTTATCTAATCAACAAGCAAATTCAATAAACTGTAATCATTTAACTGGGCAATATTTGGGTCAATAACAGCAGGGAGACCACTCTGTAAAAGCAGCAGTAAAATTACAAGCAGTACAGGTACAAGCAACCTCAGAAATTAAGTATCTTTTGAAGTTTTAATAAAGTCTTTTTGAATATCGTAGCTATCTCCATTACTAGACCTGAACATTATAGATCACAAAGAACTGAAAGTATTCAAAGGAAAAAAGGTAACTTAGGATGAAACAATGTTGAAAGGAATAAATCAGCGTATATGGAATAACAGGGTGAAGATCATGTGTAGATATGGAACTTCCATTCCAATCACTGCTCTGAATTGGGTGCAAATACAGCTTTGGACAAGTTTTAAGTGAATTACAGACACCCGACCTTTCTTACCGTAACACCTTCCATCTGGCACACTTCACTGATGCAGAGCCATTTCCTTTCATCTCTGAATCTTTCTCTCCATCCTTTTTTTCTTCATCCTCTCCAGCCCCAGCCCCTAGAAAACTGTTACTAACGTGAAGGTAAGCTCATTCATTTTTTCCATCATTTTGTAGTCTGTAAGCAGCCATTGTACTTCCAAAACTAATCTTCTTTCTATTTATATATCAATAAAAAAAAAAAAGCCTAGACCGCAGCATTTCACTAAACAACTTCAGGGATTTGAAAAAGAAAACAAGCCTATTTCACTTCAAAATGTCAAGATTCAATTCACCCTACCATGCTATTCAGCACATACAAAGAAGGGATAAAAAATATCCCAAAGTGTAGTGAGTGACTACCAATCAAAAAAATGGCACATCTAGGCAGACAGCTATTGATAAACCTCTGGGAAGAACAGGAAGAAGTGGGTGCTAACGACAACAATTATACACAAACACACCCCAAGAAGAGGAGAAAAATGTTATAATTAAGGCTGTAATCTGTGTATCTAGAATAAATATTAACTGACACTAAAGTGACAGAAATGAGTTCACTATTGTCTTTGTTAGGCAGCCACAGCACAGTGATAGCATTTGTCTCTGTTCTCTTCCTACAAAAATAGCAATGGCAGCTTAAATAAGTAGAGAGACTGTTTGAAGAATTTTGAAGGCTTTTTTCCCCCCCTTCTTTTATTCTATCTTGGAAGAGTGCCTCTATTCTAAAGAGATGATTGCAAAATAATCTGAGGAGGATACTTTCAACTTCAATACCAGCCACTAGAATTCCTCTGTGTCTTTTTTCTCCAATTTTCATGACAGTATGTTTACTAAGAACAAATTCATAGAAATAAGCCAAGAAAGAAGAAATCCCTCCTAGATATAGAATGGAGGCTGGGCTTGAAAGCACATTTTTCAACAGTCTGCAGGGAACTAAACATGGAAGGACTGCCTTTCAGCCACTAAAGGTATGTTCTACGTAACTTGGACTATCTAATTAGTTGCCTATTTATCACAGTGCCAGCAGAAAATTCCACTGCTTTAATGCAAAGATATTTTGACTGCACAAAATCTTTTCAGTACATATCCTGTAGCACTCAGGGGTCTGTTCTTTTGCTTGCATTGTGTTGTAATGACTTCAGGCAGTTCAAAGGATTCATCTAAATACGGCAAAGCACACACAGAGATGCACGATTATTTTTTGCTGTCAAAGTATCTACCTTTTACTTCACTTTAGATTGGCACGAGGTTGTACGCACACCTAGGAGAAACAGAAGAGACTACGTGGAGGAAGATGACATCAGCTAAATTAACAAAGATGGGATCAGTGCAACTTGCTTCCATGAGCCAGTTATGCTCTATTCTCCTCATCACTGAGAAACCATCTTGTCTGACCCAAGGCCGCACAGACAGTGATTACAGCCCCCGAGAACCCAGGGATCAAGAGCCAACACCGCCAACCAGCACACCGTGCCACCTCTTGGGCTCCTCGTTAGCAATTAATATCTATACTATGCATTGCTAAAAGGTCCTGATTATAAGATCGTGTACTTCCTTCTAATAAACTCCACCACCTCCTCTCCAGTGGTTTTGCCCTCAAGGTCCTCAGTTCACCCTTATTTCCCCATCCTCCAATACAGTTACAATGCTTGCTAACTCATCAGTAAACTTCATTAGCAAACTTCTATTTTTTTTTTTTGTGACATGATGAGTAATGGTAAATCAGAAAACATTAGTCTTTAGATTGACACTTGAGAAGCTCCTATGTCAACTAGTTTTGCTCCTGTCAAAAGTTTTGCCACTAATAAAACCAACCGTTGCCATCTCTTCTTTGATCTTTTTCTTATGTGCCCTATGATTTCTGTAATAATTATAATCTTGCTTAGTTTAATGAATACACATCCAAACAGCACTGCACCTGTTGCCTTACTGAATTCCAGAGAGACACATCAACTACATTCCTGCTGTGCAGAAGATAATTTATTTTATTACACAAAACATATCCTATTAATTTGGCCTGACCTACCCTGGTAAATCTATTTTCATATGATTCCATATACATTTATCTAATTTCCAAATTATTTTCTTCAAAAAAAGTTCTGAAGCCTTGAAGTAAGATTATCTGAGACAATAGTTACCCCTGTAGTTTTTTTCTTGAAGATGGGTACTACATTTAGTGTTCTTCAGTGATACAGAATCACTCTGACTCAACAGTTCTATTAAAGATTTTTGCTAGTGGATCTGTCATTTTATCTGACAGTTCTTTTGGAATTTGAGAAGGTGCATCATTTGATTCCTCCAGCTTGGGTGCATCATGAGTTTTGAGTTTTGCTTCCACCTTACAGGGGTAATTTCCATTTCTATACCTTTATTCATGTCAATCATTCTTCCTGACAGGCATTTATCCCCATGTTAACCACAATCATATGAGATAAACATAGTCTCAGTTCAAGAAACCCCTTTCACCGTGGAGGCCAAGAAGAAACAGCGTAAGAAGGGTAAATGATGAACAGAAAACAGGTACTATGCCAAATGGCTCAAATTATTCCATTCACACTTTTGATGATTTGCTTGGTGAGTTATGGAATAACTGAACCCTCTGGCAATAACCTGCATAACCAGAGCTAAAGGAAATTATTTTGAAGAATGCTAGTTGTGTTGAATTTGTGGTTTCAATCATACCTCAGCCTGATTACTGGTAAAAAAGCAAAACAAATACATTCCCTCTAATGCTCTGATGTAAAATATCACATTCTCCTGTTCCAAAGAGGCACAGAAAGCCTGACTTAGCCCAGGACATGCAGAAAGATTTTGGCAGAGCCAGCAATTTTAATGCAGCCTTTGGACCCCATTTAAAAATAATCCATCCTTCCTATTCTTACTCTTATTAGGAGTAAGTTACACACATACTCCCAATATCAGGAATTTCTGGTAAAAGCTGAGACCACATTAAATGGAAATGACGGAGAAGGCAAAAGACCTGGGTGTATTATTTAAAGCAATATTTTATAAGCCATCAATATGATGCAGCCTTAAACAAGGAAATCCAATTCTAGGTTATAACTGGACAGCCATTTCCAGAGACAGAGGAATACTAATGCCAGTATGAGGCACTGGCAAGACCTCATGTGGACTCCTCCAGATTGTCAAAGAAAATTAACTCAAATTTGATCAGATACAAAGGAGGGCTTCTGAGTTATCTAGAATGGAGACCTTATTTAACAGAGAAGAATTTTCAGAAAGCACAAATGAGGACATGAGTTCCACCAAGGACACATACAGACATGCAGATGGACATATTAAAGCCACCTGTAGCTAGGTAGAACTGTATATCTGCCTTAAACAATTAATAGATTGGAGATTAAAAGAACCACATAAATTAGAGGCCAATGCTTGCACAAGAAAAATTATCTATAAAATACACGTGCTGGAAGTAAACATATATGGACCAAAGTAGTGCATGTATGGACCAATGTTCAAAACAGAGGAAGCCTTAAAATAAGTATAAATCTATGCAAGTAATTTTATTAAATTATTCCTGAGAAAGTGATTAGATCTGATGAGCCTTCTAGTCTTAGAAATTCATGTGCTGTGATAATCGAAATAGCAGTGGCAAAATTTTCATGCATGACATTGCACATGTGGTTTTGTATTGATTTATGCAGCTTGGCAAAGTAAGATACCCATATTGAGATGGGAGGTGCAATTTTCTGTACAAAATATTTATGGCTCGATAAATTGGATGCTTATCTGTTGGAACTGGAATGAGGACCAATATTTAGCTGTTAAGCAACCATGCAAACCTGGTGTATGTTAACTAAGTTTTCCACTCTTACAAGTTATTTTTTTGACAGAACAGTCAGAAAAAAACCAACACCCGAGATGGGCCAAACCTTGCTACCACATAATTAATAAAAAGACAGTCAACAGAAGTTCCAAAAAAAAAAAAAGTGAGGAGTGTTTTTTGGGTTAAATGGAGATGCCATCTTGATTAAGTGGAGTATCTTTATGAAGCAAGGGCAGATGCCACCTACGGTTCTACCCTGTTACTTGCCTTGTGTGATTTATTCCAAACAGATGACTTGTGGCTGTGACAGATTTCAGCAGAAACATTACTGATTTGTAGATGGACATGCAGTCCCAGAAACAGTAGCAGACATAACCAAAGTATGAGTTGAGCAATGCTGATCACACATAAGGTTTAAATTCAGTTCAGTTTGCTCCATAAGGCAGTACTTTAATGTGGTAAAACCCTGGATGTTATGTACTCCTGCGTCTCATAAAACACTTGCCTGAAAGTTCAGGACAAGAGTCTCTACTCTTATAACAGATCATATTGTACTCTATTAGAACATGATCTAATATAGTAGTATTTTTTTTAAAAATTCTTTCCCCCTCATTAAGTGCATAAGGCTAAGGATTGCAGATTTACAATAATCCCTGACCTTTAGTGAGAGGTGTACACCCTCAGCTCTCTTGCAGTGCTGCTGCCTGAGATAGTGAGTGAAGGGAGTCTGGTGATTTAGTAATACTGTAAAAGAGAAAGCCAGAACAGAATCCAGCCATAAAGGAACAGAGTGAAGCTCAAAAATGGGCCTGCTAAAGCTGAATCTTTCGTGTTTGGTTCTACTTTCAGAGTGTTTTGACTGTCTCGAAGGGCTAAAGTGAATTTAGGATGTATACAAGATATGATTTAGGTCTTTCATGACTAAGTTGGCTTATTTTTTTTTCCCAGGAATCAAGGAGAAAGTTCTCTTATTCCTCAGCAGTAGCAGTAGACTGGGAGGATATTAGAAACAGAACAGACTTGTATTTCCATTGCCTTTGCAGTGGACAAAGAGAATCACAGCTAAGGCTGCTCGTAAAGACTTTACTTCTAAGATATCTCACTTAGAACAGCTAGATCAATACATTCTGGCTGTATTTCTTCGCTTTAGCAGTGGAAAACAGACATAAAATTGAGGTAATCAGGTAGTTAAATCCAGTTAATAGCTTATTTGAATTGCCAAAGTATCCAAAGCAGTTGGAGTGTACTAGTGAATCTGGCCTTTGCAGTTTTATTTTTGTCTTTAAGAGCAACATTCTAAGGAGGCTCCCCTATATTTCAAGTATATTCATTTTTAACTTCAAGTCTGTCTTAAAGTATTTTGGGGAAAAATTATGATGTTAAATTATATTTTGAGATTTTCAAAAAATAAAAAAAAATCAAATAAATTTAAATTTCTCTTATGAAGCTTTTTTTTTCCCCTAGTAAAGTTACATAGTCCATATTTTATGTACACAAAGCAATACTATTTTTCAAGTTATTATTTTCATTTTTTCACCACTTTACACCAATTGCAGTAGCAAGTAGCTATTCAAGTAGCTATTTTTTATGGATTCTGCAATTTAATGTTGAACAAAATACCAAGCGCTGGATTAGGGAATCTGAGGGCTCAGATACAAAATGGTAAATCAGTTCTCGTACACGTAATTAAAAAGATGGTCAAAAATAGCCCTTAATAGATGGTTTATTTAAAAAGTTACTTATGAATTTTATTTTAAAGGCTGCAATTTTTAAAGGTCAGTGCACATTGGTCTTTAATAAGTTTATAGCAACTGGGAGCAAACTGCAGAGGCAAGACAAGATGCAGGAAATCTGCAGCGCAGCCTGGACAATGAACCCTGAAAACATCTTGTCACTTGTCTGCTTGCATAATGTATTGCCATGGAAGGGTCATTTGCAAATCAAAAGCAAGAAAATGCTGATGCTACTCAAAACTGTATTAGCAGAATCACAAGGCAGCATGTGGGCCTATTAATCTTATGAACTCAGCATTAACATATTACTAGATTACAATGTAGATTACACACTTATGAGCATATCAACATCCAATGCAAAGTAAAATGTGCCCCTGAGGCGCCTTTGAGTGTAATTTTCTTCTACAAATAAAAACAAAGGTTTCAGAGCAATGGCCAGTAGCATCTTCAGGCTCAACAAGAAATGATGTGGTTATATTACTATCAGTTGCCACAAATAGCAGCTTCAAAATTCTATCTCCAGTTTCAGATTAAGCTTTTCATTACAAAGTTAAAACAAGGGAATGTATATACAAGGATTCATTTTCTATACAATCCCCTCTCAAGATTTATGCAATTCAGCACTTACCATGTACACATGTGTTGCTACCTTAACATGCAGCGAGTCAGGAGGCAAGAGTGACACACCCTGGATTTATTTCTCTGTGCTGGTAGTACATAGTTAAACACTGAAGGAAAGCATGACAATATGTACCTTTACCACTTAAATGGTTGTTGTGGTCTAAAATAAACAAGCCATAAAAGCACCTTGCCTGCCATGGTTGAACTGTGTGATTTCTAACATTGCTTATGGGATTGGTACTGTCCAATACTACTTCCTGGCTTTACTGTGGCTGTAACTGAAATATTCAGAAACTGGGTAACAGTATCAAATCAAAGGTTGATCAGGAACAAAATTTATGAGTCTGGGATTTTACACCATGCTTGATAGACTCTTGATATATGTTCTCAATATGTCTCAATACATAGATACAATAGATCCTTCTTGCTCCATTAATTCTAGTAAAATGATTTTCACTATTTTCTGATTCAAAGAGACAGCCTCTGTGCACAATGTATCTGCTTTGGGAGTAGGTCACTGAAAAATCAGCATTCAGCCTGGCTTTGAGAATAGACCCACTTGACCAGTTTCCAGGCCCACAGCTACAAAAGGCCCCAAGATGTACCCAACAAATATTCAGTAGGTCTGACAATGACCTTGCCAAACACACGGTTTGCTTTGCATGAACATACTAACTGTGATGGAGTGGATTTAGTGTGTCAGGAACAATCGTGCTCAGTGGTTCCAGAAACATTTAGGCAGCCCAGCAGCCATGAAATAAATTCACCAGTGTCAAAGGGCCTGACACAACGTAGAGCTGGAAAGTTATGTCTTGTCCTTACTCTAGTTTAACACTCGATGCCCGTACAGTACCTATAAGACACTTCCATCTAGAGCTGATACTAACTACCGATTAAACAGGAGACTTGGAAACAGTTTTTGGGTCCTGGCTCCTTGTGCATACCTAGAAACTATACTGAATTAATTTCCTTTCACCCTTCATGACCTGGTTTTCATGGAAAGGAAATATGGAATGATCCGGGCCCAGGGCCTCATTGTGCACGCTCCTTCAAATCAGCTTACATATTGCCAGTGTGGTTTAGTACTGGCAATAGGTTTATTACTTCTTCACTCTGAGGATGGCAGAGCCCTGGCAGAGGCTGCCCAGAGAGGTGGTGGAGTCTCCATTTCTGGAGACATTCAAAACCTGCCTGGACACCTTCCTGTGCAACCTGCTCTGGGTGGACCTGCTTTGGCAGGGGGGTTGGGCTAGATGATCTCTGAAAGTCCCTTCCAACCCCCATATCATTCTGTAATTCTGTGATTATGGAGGGGAATACTGGCTCAGGGTACAGCTAGCCCAGAAGTGTGGGAATGTTAAGATAGTTTTTCCAGCACGCTGTCACAAGAGTTTCCTTGAGCACATATAAAGGGTTTGCTGCATAATTGCAACACAACTGACAGATTTTTCACATTTCATTTTGTGAAAAAGATTCATGTAACTCAGCTCCAAACTGATGACACAGCTCACTATCTAATAAACTTAACAGAAAAAATAAAGGTTGAAGGTACTCTTTATGAGGGATAAGCCTCAAGAATTTCATACATCTGAAATGCAATTCAAATATTTGGAAGGTCATTCAGGAAGATAAAAAGTTGGTGAAGTTATTTCCTGCTTTCTAAGTATCTTAGGATGTTCTGCTTACAAAATGTGTAACACAGCTGCTCCTACCTTTTGTCTTCATGATTTACTGTACCAGACTCTAAGCATCTGTGACTGCTCTATCAAAGGCATTTCTGACTAGACAGGACATTTTCCTAGAACAGACCCAGTGTCATCAGACCAGATGCCCTAACAAGGTCCCTTCCAACCTAAATTACTCTGTAAGTCTGTGTCTGCTTACCCATGATACTTCTGATGCCTGGAATAGCCCGAACTCATCAAACAAATGGTTACAAGTAAATGAAGAATTATAAAAAGGCCTATCAGGAGTTCACTGCTCCTCTCTAGAGGCCCAGCTACATGGTAGGAATTTGTACATAGCTGGTAGCTCAGTCCTGGGGGTGAAAAATACTCAGAAAAAGAATCCACTTACCTTACTATTAACTAGAAATACTCTGCTAAGAAGCTCTTGTCCTGACTGTGCTCGAGCTAAATATTTTTGATGTAGTCACAACCAAGCAAGAATTCTACTAAATTTTGTTTTCCTTCAAAAATGGAATCTTTGCCTACTAGGGTTGATAGTGCACTTAAATACATGCAAAGACAGAATGGGCAGAAAGAAATAAATCGACTCTTCCTTCTAGCACCTATCTAAAAAATAAAAAGTGGACTTGAAATGAAGTGACAACATGACTAGCCTGGAATCCTTTGTGGCTCAAATATTATAAATGAGATAATGCATCATTTCAAGCCTGTGCCACTAACACAGTAGAGTGTAGGAAGAGCCCTACTTCTACAAAATAAATGGTTTAAATAAAGCACCCAAAGGTTCTGCCATGGCCTAGAGTTCCACATTGACACTCATGAGATGGAAGAGGTCGGCAGGTATCAGCTGCTGTGGTCCCTTCTTTTTGCCTATGCTATTTTCAGACTGAGTAGGCAAGGAGTAACTCTGCTACTACAATCACAGCAAATAAACAAGGCCCAACAACTAACCATTGCTGCTTGAGACACGTCAAGGAGTTCCTGTTCATGAAGCAGTTTGTGCATATTTTTTCCATCCTGTTATGCCCTTGTAGTTCATAACAGAACAGACAGAAAGCATCCTACTCTTTGCTGAGTTACTTGCTAATAGGACAGGTGTTGACTCTGGTATTACACAAGTTTATGAAACGTAAATTGATTTATTTTGGAGTTCTCCTCTTTTTGCTACACATCTGCTGACATCCAACACCACAATAAAATTCTGTGCTAAAAACTTGGTTTCCACTTGGCTGACATAAAAATACAAACATATTAGAAGTGAAAACAACACATATATGCAAGCAGTCTTCAAACAATTAACTGTTTTGCGAGAAACAGAAAAAAATAAGCTCTGTGAAAACACTGCAGCCTTACTGCATCACCAAGTATTGTGAACAACTGCAAAGTAAAGTGACGGGTTTAGCAAACAAAAAGGATATGGAATGAGGACTAAGTACAGCTGGAAGATGAGATACAGCCACCCGACTTCAGAAATAGCCTTTTAACTGCCAACTGTATAATGAGAGTAAACATCAGGTGAACTGACAGTTATTGAGAGAAAAATAGTTGGTGTCAAAACAAACCAGTACTACAAAATTGTCATGGTAGGCTGCTTTTCTTAATAACTTGTTCTAGCTGGACTCAGCTTTTCTGAAATTTAATATGTCTCTCAGAAAGATGGTATGCTTCTCTGCTAAAAGTAACCTACTGAAGAGCTGGCTGAATGCAAGGGGTTCACAAGTTCCCATTTGTTTATCTTAGATCTGTTTGGCATAATTGCTTATGTGAGAGTTATCATTAGATGTCTAAAACAGCGCTGCATCTATTTGAATGGAGCAAAAAGGAAGAATCTTCATAAATAATAGTGAGGTACAGTATTGATGGTCAAGAATTCTGTTCCTGGAGTCAATGGTCACATAAATTGGATGAAGATTGAGCATTGAATAGAAGAAAGCCACACATACATTAAAAATGAAGAGCTGAAGGCTGAGGGGCACGTTTGGCTCAAACACTCTTTTATGTGAACAGCAGACTGAGATACAGAATGCTGCTTCTAGCTTTGTCTCTGATGTTCTTTGTGAAACGTCATTCTTTTTAAAACCCTCAACGGAATTTGTTCCAAAAATGCGGCCTTTTATAGTGCTACATCAACTCAACTTTCGGAAGCTGGTTCATCTATCACACTTTTAACCTTATTATCATGTGTTACTAAATAATGACAGGAAAAATGCACTTCTGAAAATGAACAGCTTCAGCTGCAGGATCACCGAAAGGACTAAAGTACAGTGGCTCTTTGCTTTCCTTATGGCTGTGCTGTTATTTACTTGGGAACAACTCATCCTTCTCACTCCTCATTAAGTCATTTGCCACCTGAAAATGTCACAAGAATATGATTTGGTACTGTTATTGTTCCACGTCAACATGAAAATACCATTTCCTCTAGCACTCTATATGCTGTCCAGAAACACAAAAAAAAAAAAAGATTTAGAGGCCTGGTTCAGTATAGAGTATCAGTATTCACATGCACATTTCTGGCAGAATTTCCTGCAAAATTATAGGTTGGTTTAATGCTATGGAATAGAAAAATGGCAGCTGCTGCTGCTACAATAAAGGGTGGCAAAAATTCCAGCTGTGGATATGCAAGCCCTCTCAGTGTAATTCAAAAAGTGATATTTCCTGTGACTAAATGCAATGTGCAACTTTGGCTTGTTTCTCTCTAAACCCATGTTTTCAGCTACTTAACGTTCTTCAGGATTAAAAAAAATAGATGCTTAATGCACCACTCCCACAAACAAAAGTATCTATGGAATAATTAATGAAAGCCGTGTAATTTCTTTTTTCTATTTGTGAATCAACCCGTAATTTCAATCTCTTCTGATTTCTGTATAAACATTTATTTTTAGCTTCGGAGATGAAAAGCTGACAGGCTTGGTAAAGAGACATTCAAAAGAGATAAGACACAGGAAAATTTTAATAGCTATTAGATACAAGCATAAAAATGCCATCTGTATATAAACTCCAAGACACATATAGGAAGAAAAAAAAAATGCAGCTGACATGTTTAAATGTCTATATTTCACTGGTAAATTAGCTACTGCAGTAAATTTTCCAGTATTAGTAATAAAAGATATGACACTGTCTTGTAGTGGAGCTGACTAGATGGTGAAGGAAATATAATGCTGTCCCTTTCCCTTAGATTTGCAAAGGCAGAACGTAATAACAGAATGTCATGTTGCATTATGGTATGGACTAAAACACTGAGAGCTGTGACTTCAAATTTGGGCTGCCCTGAAACTCCTGTGGACCTCTGCCACCTGTTTCTCTAAAGCTTTTTATGACATGTGGAAAAAGAGCAAGCCACGACGGGTGACAAGTCTCCAGTTCCTGATGTACCCATCTCCATTTCCCCAATACTAGCAGGGTGACCGCCTGACACAATGTTGTGACAAGGTGTGTGGGTATCAGGGCAAAGACCAGAAGGATCCCAGCAACTTTTCCTCCCATGGGGTATCTTTGCTGCTCCACTACCAAGAATTATAGTCCATGTGGTACCAACTAATTATGTCTTAGGTCAAATGGATACCTGTGGGTGTTGTGCTGTGAGGGAAATTTGTCATCACCTGAAGATTTTCCATGTTTTTCTTCTACCGAAAGTACTGCCTTGGTTTCACAGAGATTTATTTTCCTTAGCTGTTCCCTTTTGGGGCACATCTGTTCCTTGGTAAGAGTACACAACTGTCTCAGCTCATACCAAACTGAGGAACCCAGGAGTGCTCATTAGCCCCAGCGCCCAGGTGCATGCCCTGACTTAGTCATCCTGACCCTCAAGAGAAACTGAGAATGATCATCCCAAAGCCCAGTGATTTAGCTTCCTGGCAGATCCAAGTTAACCAACATACTCATGAAGCTAGCAGGTATGATAGTGTCCACCTGTCTTGGAATGGAGTTCCCACAGGGGGACTCAGTGACGCACTGGCCTTCCAGGAAGGCTTCAGGATGTCAGCAGGATGACATGGCTGTTATCAGTTCACAGCCATTTATCTTGCCTTAAAATATGGTGTCTCTTCAGTTGTGTCCTGCAATAGAACTTGTAAGCAGCAAATGCCTTATGTCTTGAGACTCGTAACAAGCAGAATTAAGCCCCCTGAAGCACCCCAGCACAGGCTTCCAAATTTTCTGCTCAAAAAGTTGTGTTGCGTTACAAGACAGCAATGTGAGGAGCCAAATGGCTTGCTTTTTAAAGATTATCCATGCCTGATTTAAAAGAGTATGAACAAAAGGAAGGGGAAAGTTTGTTCGCAGACGAGGTCATAGAAGGCCACGTGTTCCTCTGCAGTAAAATTTTATAGCTTGTTACAATGTCTTAAACCCACAAAAAACCTCATTTCAGAAAGGAAAAGTGTATGTAGCCCACATTGCATTACTTCCACAATAACCTACAACAATAAGGTTATGAGAGAAAGTCAAAGGACTAAGTTAATCCCCTTAATTTTGAAAGCTGGCATACACATTACATCATCAAAATGTCGGTAACTAGATATTAGTAAGACTTCACCCAAAAAAGTCTCAGATTCTCTTCTTCAAAGATTGATAAAAACCTACAGCTCCAAATCAACAAATGGAAAAGATTTAAAGGAGGCATTTATTTACTAGTTCTTGGGACAAAAACCCGAGGAGGTTTGTTGTGCAGTGCAGGTGTACACACCCACCTACAGGGCTTTAGATCACAGCTCGCATAGAGGAACAGAGGTTTGAAATACCTGACATTCATACTCCAGCACTTCGTTTCCTTCACTTCAGATACATCCTCAAATGATATAAAAATAGCCTAGCATTACTTTCTGACATGACTAAGGATCTTCAGGTTTGATCTACATACAACTGCATTAATAATAGATTAAGGGTTGCTATCAAAGCACAATCACATGCTCCAGAAGGAAGAAACTCAAAGTACAGCTGTCAAATTACTCTCACTAGCTAAAGCAAGGGCAAACTAACCATATAGGAAGTTCTAGGACATTTGCTAGTCTATTCAGCTTCTCTTTAACATTTCATTCCTGAGCATGCACATGACACAGACTAGTGTTCTCCTTCTTACTGACCTTGGACAGACAAGGAAAAGAAAAGAGTTTTTCTTTAAAGGTGACAGTATCATTGTAGGACATCATGCAATAAAACAACAGCCTGCAGAGAGTAGGAAGAACCACAGCATTAACATTTAGTGAGTTGATACTGAAGAAGCAGCATGTGGTGTAGGTTTATTTAGTATCTCAGTCCAATTTCTCATGGATTACTCAATGTTGAGTGGATGATGCCACTTCAAAATGCATAAACTCTGAGTAATCATTTAACTGTTTCTGGTTTCCTTAAGCTATAACACCCTCTTAGACATGCAACCTAGTCTGTTTGGATGAGTGTTTTTAAAAAAGTTCTTTTGGTTTACCATCTGACTGTAAATTATCCAAGAGTATCTGACAGCAAAATAAGCAACAAAACCAGACACCCCATCGCTGTCTTTCCTCAGAAAGGCAAAGCCATTCTGCCCCAGCCCACTGTAACATCTGCAAAGGGGACATTCCTTGACATCAAATAGAAACCAAGCACACAGAAGTTAATAAAATGCCAACAAATGGCTAATATGCATGGAGATCCCCCTTGTCACAAATGGAGAAGGTCTGCATGAATATTTATGGAGAAGATCCCAACAGGAAAATCCTTGATCACAGGTACTGCGGAGGCTAATGAGATACAAGAGAGATGAAGACAAGGCCAATTTAGCTTTGGACTTCTAGTGACTAATCAGCAATCATAAACCAGGACAGTGACCTTTCCTGCTGTGTTTTCATTCCTGGTTAGTGACTCCAATATATATGTATTTCTTGACTCTCAGATAATGAAAGACAGAGCAGTTTTTCATTCACAGCAAATTCACAAGTACCAAAATAACATCTAATGACTTCTTATTGGGTTTTACAACTTTTTGGACCACTGTATTTTCTGAGTCATGTTAAAGGACCTTTTTGAGAAAGAGAAACAATTAGACTATGAATGTCTAGTTTTTCCAGGATTAGTTGAATGCAAGAGATATATTATGAAAAATCTACACATTTAGCCTGGATTTTCAGTAGACACTGACTCCGTCAGGGCACAGCAGGAAAGACTAGGCTTCCCAGAATGTCCAAAACTGGAAAGAGATCCAGCATTAAAAAGCATGTGACCAAAATGCTAACCTGGTGTCAAGATTTTTAACCCACCAGGCAATAATGTAGTGATTGGAAACACCTACGAGAGATTAGGTGATGTGGAAAACAGCACTTCTCAGACAAATAGGTTTATAACAAAATATAAAACCAGTGACAAATTCAAAAGGATATTTATGGGGTAAATGCTAGGACTGCAGCTGGCAATTCCTGAGTAACTAAACAGCAGTGTGAGTTACAAGGAAAGGGAAAATAAGTTTTAGTATTTGGATCCTGTATTAAGGATGTGCATTCCTCTGAAAATAATCAGAATGGCAGTTACATGCAGAGTCCATAGCCAAGAGTGAAAGATGTGATTAACCAAGAGCAGCATATCTTGGAGTGCTCGCAGTGGACAGTAACCTTTTATTTATCATTGAGGTTAATTTCCCTTTCAAAGGGTCACTAACTTGATCTTATTTGCTTGACTTACTGTTGATCTTCTTTAATCATAGCAAAAAACCTTTGTAAGTAATGCCTGTCTGAATGCAGCTAATTTAACCATATGACCTTTTCCATCTTATTTTCACCCTATGGCTATCTGACTTCTAATCAGACAGCAAATGATTAGACTTTAAGTGTTATAGTGCACTCAGTTATTTTATTTATGCATTTCTGAAAATCATGAGATGTTAAATTATTGCATTATTCTGTTTTATTGTTTTCATACCATTATCCAAGGAACCTACTACTGCAATATCTGGGTTTTAAATACTGATTTATTTTTTTTTTTGTCAAAAGAGTAATCCACGTGCACAAGAGTTCAAGCAGTAAAGCTCAAACACTGATTACTCCTTCTGTGAGAAAGGAGGCAGCTCTGCAGCCACTGAAGCGTCAAAGCAGCTAGTGTCAGAGAAAACACTTTACACCTCCCCTGGTGCTTTTGCAAGGGCTACTCATAAGAGAACATGTGTTTCTGCAAGTATATGTGGCTACTCCTGCCCTTGCTGGTGATGTCTCCATCAGTGATTTTCAAGTACTAATATTCCAACAACACATATTTTCAGGCAGTGCTGGCTTTCTATTTAAAACCACAAAGATCAAATTTTCTCAAACCTAAGTGATGATAAAGAAAGCATAAAGTATTTTGCTTCTCTGATTATCAGACTTGCAACAGACCTGATACCACTGCCTTGCAGCAGTTAATAGCAATCAAATTTAATTAGTGTGGAGAATGTGACACACGAAGATTTAAGAACTTCATTAGCAAGTTGGTGGCAGAAACCAGACCTCCAGATTCCCATTCTCTTTCCATCTCCTGTTTGGAAGCTTATTTAAAAAGTGATTACTATTATTAAATTTTTATGCCAGGAAGAAGCAAGCATCAGATTTTCTGAAAGGATGACTTCAAAGAACTGCAAAGTTGTAGTCCATTCTAGTGTGAAAGGCTTTAAAAGGTATTTAAATTACGAAACCTCTAGCAATTGTGGGGAAACTGTAGCCCTACAAAGACACCCTTCCACTGAATAGCCAAGTATTTATCTGCTGCCACAGCTCCATCACTCACCAGTTAACTTCTCTTACTGCATGGCAGCAGTCATGGCACTAGTTAGAAGTAATCAAAACCTGCTTTAATCAGCTGTTACTGGTATCTGAGAGAGGACAACAATGTCTGTGATGACTTGTGTATAGCCTTGCCAGAACTACACCTCTCTTTGCTTTTAATAACAAAATGTACAACTGGACCACAGATAATTTTCCCATGTCAGTATGTAGGACAAAATAAATTCTACAGTCTACCCATGTATGCCTTGCAGCATTACATATTTATATGAAACACAGTAAAACAGCTAATTCGTTACACAGCACAAGACAGTGATTTATTAGTCCTTTGTTGTGCTGTGAGAAAACCTGGAGTCTCTCGAATTTGAGCCTCTTGTAGTTAGGTATGGCAGCATCCTAGCAATTCTGTTCACATGAAAGTAGCATCTGACCCCATGAAGAACACATTCCTCTACTCATTGGGCAGAGAAAAGATGGATTCCTATTCTTTAACCTTTAATTATTACTTAGCTGCATTATGCATGCTGAGGGCAAGATTAGCCATAAACGCTTCCAGGAGGACTGTATAGTTACTAGTAACCTCTGCACGTATAAAGTATGTATTTCACCCAGAACCAGCAAGTGGAAAAATATGTAGCAGTGAGGGTTGGACAGCATGTAATTAAACTCACTTTGCATATTAGGTGAACAACTAAAGTAGAAGCCATTACTCTCTGTCTGCAAAGCAACTCCCAAGGTTGTTGCAGGCAGAACTACAGAGTATATGTCTTGCAATCGCAGGTACACACTGCATACGACCAGTGAAAAATAAGCTTTTTGTTATGGTGGGGCTGAGCCATCCAAATGTGGGACCAGATTCTGCAGAGTGCTGAAGTCAACGGAATTGAGGACATTCAGCACGTAAATGGATTCGCACAGCAAGATATCGGAATGGTCCTTGTTTTAGATGTTTTAGGCAATCAAATTTAAATGGTTATGCTGAGTTTGTTTTACTTGTTTCATGTTGGCTTCATCGTGTCAAGCTTTTAAAACAGTGAAGCTTTCCACTGTCTAGTTAAATTACCAGATGTAAATATGACATTTTCTTTTAAGGATATGATTTTAGGGAGCATGCTGATTTCATTACAATATACTGTGGGGGAAAAATGTATTTGTAATCTTAAAAACCTCATCTAATACAAAGCAATCACACGCGAAACAGCTAAAGCAGTAGGTTCTACTGAATCGTTCTGTGATTTTTTCACAGGTATGTCAGCACTTCCTAAATCTGAAAACATCATCATAGTCTCACACTCACTAACTTAAGCTATGAACATTTTATGTGAACAATACTTTCTATCTCTAGGCTCCATGTAATTGAAAAGTCAACTAATAACGATGCTTAGAAATTAATTTATTTCAGGTATGCTATAACAACCATAATCAGCTATAAATCCTTTTGCCCTATTTGCATTTACTGAATTTGCCTTAATTATACTGGCTGCCTAATTATGAAGCTCAGTCTAGAGGGGAACTCCCAAGAAGCAATGATGCAGAAAGTAGAGGCCAGTTTATTCCACTTCATGGATTTACAACTTTCTACTACTGCAAGCCGTTTGGAACAGACTCTATTTGTGAGGTCATTAACATGTAAACAGTGTCACACTGAAGATGCATGGCAATGACCTACCATGCTAATGAAAAGTGATATCGAGTTTACTAATTCAGATAAGGGTACACAGATTGCCATTTCTCTAACGTGGAAAGGCCTGTCACAGAAATAAATGCATGGTCCTTGTTGCAATTAATTTGATTCTTGTACTTTTAAAGCTTTACTTGTAGATTTAATTAAAGCTTTCATGCAGCACACACTTTCAGGAAGTATCTATGTTTAATGGCTTTTTCTCCTAAATTAAAGAAACGAGTGAAGGTTATGATTCAAAGAACAGGCAATCATAAAATGAAAAGCTGTTCTTAATACAGTAAGCATTACCTTGTTTTGACATAAGTAAATACACAGTACTGTAAGTACTCTTCTTATAATTAATGTTATATTGCAACTTCCATGGTGACATCATTTGCCATCACTTAAGAGAATTCTTTTGTTGTTTTTTGAATGTAAAATATCGCATGCTAAGTTTCAACCTGGAGATGAATATTTTTAAACCCTTTGCAAAATCAATTTTTAGATAAGAAAAATTGAGCAAATACAAACAGTTTGCTGAAACAATCCCCAATGGAAAAAAACTTTCATGTAGACATGTAACTCAGTCTTTCCTTAATTTTACACTGTTCAACGTTCCCACAGACTAAGTCTATCTAAGCAATAGCCCTTGCTTTATAAAGAATAAAAGGAATTACACAAAAAGGTTGCACAATAACAGAAGGATATTCTGACATTCTAAGATTTGCCTCTCCTTCCCTTCTACAGGTTCTAAGGAGAGACATGGTAGGACATGGAACAAGAACAAATGACGAGGCAGCCTGCATTAAGTCTCAGGAGACAAAGCAGAGTGTAGAGAATGAAAATAAGGCAATTTGAAGGAAATATTTTTCAGGACAGGACTGACAATACAGTACCTCAGAGGAAAAGAAAAGTGGCTAAAGGAAAGGAGTAGTAAGTAAAAGGAGAAGCAGAGGAACAGATCAAGAAGGAAATGGTCAGTAGAATAAGAAGGCAGGCTTAAGAGCTGGGCACACACATCAGTGTTGAAAAAGAAGCTGGAAGGAAGCAACAACAGTAGGATCTAAGGAATGAGTTATATAAAACCCTTCATGGACAGAGAACTGGACAAGGCACTTGCATGAACACACAGTACTCCTGCCTCAAAATAGGTTTACAGTGCTTTGGGTTCCAACAAAAGGCAGCTGAAACTGCAATAACCTATTCAGCAAAAAAATAAACCCATTCTTGCTTTCTTGTTGGCAGCTTGTACTAGGACTTGAGGTGCAACCAATGCATCTTGTTCTCCTTTACATTTATTTTTCTTAAGCATACAGTAAGTAACCTCTACGGTTTACTGACACCCTTATGTGTTTCTCTTTTTTTCTTAGTTTAAAACATCTGCTATAATGTTCATCTGGCAAATACTAAAATGCAGACATGACTCTTCCCTTTAGCCAAAACTAAACTTCTACTGCCAGTAACACCTGGATGTTATAGCTGAAGATCAGGGCCTTATTCTATGATGTATCATAAACAGGACAATCTTACCTTAAAAATTTCAGGTGATAATAATTCAGTATTTCATCTGCTCTTGGAAATACACTGTAAGGTATGAACCTGGTCCCTTTGAAGTGACCCTGCCATGGACAATTGCCCAATAGGACCATAAACTGCAAAATACATTGCATTATACCTGAAGCATAATCCAATACATATCTTTAAGCAAACTTAAATGTATCTAGCCTGCCTAAACCATTCATTACCAATTGCATCCCATACACATGCATTATTATACCCAAGATGAGCATGTTGGCCAAACCCATACTGGAAGACCTACTTTTGGCTACGGACATCACTACACAGGAGGGAAAGCACATGATCACTTTGCAGTGGGAGATGCAGAGCAGCGTAAATGCTCTAAGCCAGCTGATCCTCTCACTCCTGTGCAACTGTGAAATGTACACATTACTGAATTCTTTTGCTTTGCCTTTCCTTCAGACACACCAGAGATGCCTCTGGTAACTCTAGCTTGTGTCTTCAAAACCAGAGGAATTAGGGAATGAGAAAGAAAGAGAACCTAACTCCCTCTGTAGCTGAACTGAGTATAATTTAGATGCCCGTAGACATTTGGTTTAATGTCTCATCGAGGGATCTCGTATCAAATGCAAAAATCGTCCTGAGTTTCAAAGCTAGAAAGCAAAATAAATATGCTTCTTTATGTTCACCACCTAAGTACTCACAGGAGCAGGTAGTTCATGGCACAAGTCCTCTGCTCTGCTCCAACAACTACCTCTTTTTATTTGTTTTATTGCTACTGTCTGGTTGGCACAGAAACTAACTACCAGAACTATGCAAGACTTTTTCTGACAGTCCTACAGATTTCATTCTGTAGCATCCACTAAAAGCTACCGTCTAATAATAGAAGCAGTTGTGGTAATAAAAACTTCCTTGCACACTTGTAAATTAAATAAGGCCAAAATTCTAATATCTACGATAAATCTTGTACAAGATTTTCTTTTGCAACAGTGTGTCTGGGACTGATGAAATGCCAGGCTTTGCTGGATTTGTAAGCAGACAACACAGTCCATTCCTCTGCTTCTTTGCTTGATTAGTTTTTGTGAGGCTCAATTTTGCAGCTAATGCAATCTTCCTAGCTACATTTTGCATGTGAGCTATTGCCCTGAAATTAGGAAGGACCCTAATGAGATAGAATCCTTGCACACACTCTAACAAATGGAGGCAGAGGGCCAGAGTGACCAGAAGTGTCAGAAAAAAGCAATTAAGGGATGGTTCCTTGCCTCTCATGCCAGGATTAGGTAATTTTGTTGCAGAAAAAACAATGACCAAAAAAATGTCAGAAAGAAAATTTGGAAATGAATGATGATTTTGGTCAGGTAGATGCTATGGACACCGAATGGCCTCTATTCCTCTCTCTGGGGATATGGCAGTTTAGACTTTAAGAGAGCTAAGGAATTCTGTAAATAAGAAAGGAAATAAAAGGAGAAAAAGGAAAAGAAACCAAGATTAGAATGTTTTCATTGTGAAATCAAGAGTGAACAATTACAGATGCTACCTTGAGGTAGATTATCATTAACCTGGCCATAACCCCCACAGATAGGCTCAACAAAGGTTTTTCAGCCAAAGCATCTCCCACGGGATTCAGGGAGCAGAGAAAAGATTACAAAGAAGCTCAAACAAAAACATAATCAGTGAATAGAAGTTATTGCAATACTAATGACTACAACACCTCAGTGCCCTCGTTACAGTTAGTTTTATTTGCATCACAGAAGTGACTAAGCCTGTGGTTTACTGGAGTAAAAAGTTCTGGCTAGATTCATCATATGATTTCTCCTACCCATTTTTTAAGCATTTTTCTGCTGTTTCTCCTCCTTGAGTATAGGAGAGATACACTGCAACATTCACCCTTATAGTCCTACCTTTTGTAGACATCTTCTGTTGATCAGTTCAATAGTTCATTAAGCCATTTTGAAAACTAACACTTCAGTCTTTTAGGAAAAATACAGGCCTTTAGCAACATACATTATGAAGTGAGTTTTGGTCTTAATATGCAGCATAGCTTCTTTACAGTTAACACATTTACAGTCACACAAAGTGTAATGGCAGGTTTGGAGTTTAAAGAAAATAAGTTTCCAATGCCATTACCCATCTACAATAAATACTAATACTAAAATGAAGAAAAATCCCTTCTTTCTATTTGGATATTTAAAATTAAAGAATCTGGACTCAGTTTTGAGCTATCTATCTGCTGTGTACACAGAAATATAATTTCAGGGTAAAAAATGCATGAATTGCCCCTTTTTTCTTAGAGAAAAGCCTTTAAAAAAGTGAATGAAAATGATTCACCTTATATGCTCTTTGAAAGATTAATTCAACAATGATGGTAAGTAATGGAAAAGTCTCAGTGTCTGGAATGACCACTGTTGACAGCAAACATGACTGATTTAGGAACCAAATTTTTTAGGGAGCTACAAACAATGTCAATGGGTGAATCGAGAAATTAATTCAACCCACAATTCTATAGAGAATTGAGCCCTCCCTGGTAAACTGGTAACATTAACTGAACAGGACTCAATATGGGACAGCAATAGAAACACTCTAATACAAAGGTACAACAACCATTACTAAACCATATCTCTAATACCTCCAGAGATGGTGACTCAACGACTTCCCAGGGCAGTCTGTTCCAATACTTAGTAACCCTTTCAGTGTCAAAATTTTTCCTAATATCCAATCTAAACCTCCCCTGATGCTGCTTGAGGCCATTTCCTCCTGTCCTATCACCTGTTATTTGGGAGAAGAGACTGACCCTCACATCTCTTTAACCTCCTTTCAGGTAGATGTATAGAACAATAAGTCTCTCCTCAGCCTTCTTTCCTCCAAACTAAATAAACCCAGTTCCCTCAGCTGCTCTTCCTAAAACTTGTGCTCCAGACCCCTCACCAGCTTTGTTCCCCTTCTCTGGACATGCTCCAGCACCTCAATGTCTTTCTTGTTGTGAAGGGCCCAAAACTGTACACAGTTCTCATGGTGGGGCCTCGCAAGTGTCAAGTACAGAGGGATGATCACCTCCTTAGTCCTACTCACCACACTGTTCTTGATACAGGCCAGGATGTTGTTGGGCTTTTTGGCCACCTGGGCACACTGTTGGCTCATCTTCAGCTGGCTGACGACCAACACCCCTAGGCCATTTTCTGCCGGGCAGCTTTTCAACCACTCTTCCCCAAGCCTGTACTGCTGCATGGGGTTGGTGTGACCCAAATGCAGGACCTGGCACTTGGCCTTGGTGAACCTCATACCATTGGCCTCGGATCATTGATCCAGCCTGTCCAGATCCCTCTGCAAAGCTTTTCTACCCTCAAGCAGGTCAACACTCCCACCCAACTTGGCGTTATCTGCAAACTTACTGGGGGTGCACTCGATACCCTCATCCAGATCATTGATAAAGATGTTAAAGAGAACCTGCCCCAATACCAAGCCATGGGGGACACCACTCATGACCAGCTGCCAACTGGATTTAACTCCATTCACCACAACTCTCTGGTCCCGGCCCTCCAGCCAGTTTTTCACCCAGCAGAGAGTACTCCCATCCAAGCCATCGGCAGCCAGTTTCTGCAAGAAGATCCTGTGGGAGACTGTATCAAATGCCTTACTGAAGTTCAGGTAAACAACATCCACAGCCTTTCTCTCATCCACCAAGCAAGTCACGGTGTCATAGAAGGAGATTGGGTTTGTCAAGGATAGACCTGCCTCTCATGAACCCGTGCTGGCCAGGCCTGATCACCTGGATGTCCTTCATGAGATGCATAATGGCACTCAGGATGATCTGTTCCATGACCTTCCCAGGTACTGAGGTCAGACTGACAGGCCTGTAGTTCCCTGGATCATCCTTCTGGCCCTTCTTGTGGATGGGCGTCACATTTGCTAGACACCAGTCAGCTGGGACCTCCCCAGTCTGCCAGAACTGCTGGTAAATGATGGAAAGTGGCTTGTTGAACACTTCTGCCAGCTCCCTCAGTACCCTTGGGTGGATCCCATCTGTTCCCATAGACTTGTGTATATCCAGGTGTTGGAGCAGGTCCCTCACCATCTCCCTTTGGATTATGGGGGTTTCATTTTGCTCTCCATCCCGATCTACTAGCTCAGGGGTCTGGGTGCTTAGGGAACAACAGGCTCTACTACTAAAGACTGAGGCACAGAAGACATTAAGTACTCAAGCCTTCTCCTCATCTTTTGTCACTATGTTATTATTAACATGGAAAGAAACAAGATGTCTCTAGACTGCATAAGCATTTATTCTTCCTACAATTACATTGGTTCCCACACTAAATGTCTGGTACCTTCACAAAACAAGCAGTGTGAAATGCAACTGCCCCTTTAAGGACACAAAAATCTCCAAACTCCAGCTCATCTGCAAATTTACTGCTTGATACTGAGGAAGCAAGGACAGTGTGACTGTGTGACCAGCACAGAAGTCAATTACTTCTGATATGTCACCTCACTCTCTCTGTAGTACCCGTTTATTTTGAAAAACTCAAACTTGCAGCACATTACAGACTATAGTTTTTCATTCAACACATCTGGGCTAATGTACTTTTGAAAAGTCTAGGTAACTTCAGAAATTTCTATGGGTTTCTTAAGTGTAGGTACTGGAAAAGTAACTTGAAGTGAGTATCAAAACATGCCCAGGAAAGCAGAGATATTCCACCATATGAATGATCTGATCACGCTTGCACCTCAAGAAAGCTATTTCATATTGTCAGATCACTGCCCTGGGGGGCCCACATACTTCAGAAAGAGCTAATAAAATAAAAGGATTTACTTACTGGTGGTCTGAGTGTTTAGGATTACTTACAGAGAAATGGGAATGTAAGCCTTGGCTATAAAGCAATACAATTAGATCCAAAAAAATCAGAAGATAAAAGGAATCAGTGTAAGAAATAATGATTCAGTCTAAGAACTAATGACTTCAGACAGATATTAAAAAATGATGTGGCACTTTAATTAAAAAGAAAATTCTAATTCAGAGTTTGCTTAGTATCTCTGCATGAAAGCTAGGTATCATACCTCTGTACTCAAAGTATATGGTACACAGCCCACAAATGTATTTTTCAGCAATGGTGATTTAGTAAAGCACCCTCCTTGTTATTTTGGGCACTGCATATTATCCAAAGATTTCAATATTCTAGACTTTGCCAGATGCAACAAAACTCATGGGACATCTAGCTTACAAAACAATTACAGAAATCTGCATTTATTTTGGGTTACATGATTCTAAGCTACAAATCTGTGTAACTACGGATATTTAAAAATTCAAAAGAGATCGTAAATGTAGTCTAACGTATCCAACCCATCAAAGGGTTCAAACACATTCATGTTTTTGTGTTCAGTGCTCTTCTCCATCTGCAAGATGCTACCTGACTCTGGTTATTGCAAATCTGCTAACCGTGTGCTTTCTGCCATAAGTACAAGGTCAATTGCAATAGGAGTGGAGAAATGAGCCACAAATGAAGTCTCTGTGCAGAGCCCCAGAAGGCAACAAATTTCCTAGCAAAGCAAGAGACACAGAGATAACTAAACTGAGAACAGACTCACAGGCTCCTGAGCTCAAGTTAGATCCACATGAAAAGTGTACTTCAACTGGGATACAAACTATCAAATTCTCATGAAAAGAAGGGCATGTTTTTATTCGCATTTATATGAAAAAGCTAAATGTTGGTACAATTCATTTTCATGTAGGAGGAATTTTGTCCTCTTTGAGACATACACAAATTACCAAGCAATAGGACCTCTACTCTTACATAGTCCATTTTTTTTGTTTCAACATTGTATTAGGCTTCTGGATTGAGATTTCCATACAGAGGACGTACCTGTGAAGCACTTCTGTCCTAAGTCACCCAACCAGATAATCAGTGCTGGGACAGAAAATATCAGATTTCATACTATTACGAGCTCAACATGATAACTATGTTATAAGAACACTAGGCAATAATTGTCTCCTATTTCCCTACTTCATATTTCACAAGTTGAAATGACTTGCGAAAAGGCACAAAAATAGAGTAACATTATGCACCTAACTGCTGTGCAGCCCTCTTATTGCATAAGTACTTAATTTCAATAATAATCATAACATACTATTTTGATATCAAGTGAGAGACAACATCAAAAGCTACCTTCGCAACTTTATATTTTAATTGGGTGCTCATCCTACTCATAGCAATGTAATGAAGCTTTTTCTTGAAAGCAATTTGTAACAGCTACAACCTGTAACTATCTGCCCCAGAATTTGGGGTAAACCAAATTCCCCAAAGTCTCTACCTTGAGTAAACTCAGATGCTCCAAACACTCATTTTGTTTGTCTGATATTTGAATTTGCATTAATCTAGCTATGTTAGCTGACTAATGATTAATGATCTCTGAGGGCAGAATCTTTATCAAAATTAAAATCTCAAATGTGAAAGCTAATGGCCATCGGTAAGCACAGTTGTGCTTCCTGTCAACTGAACAACAGGGCTGTCTAGCTCATTTTGCCATAGTTACACAACAAACTACTAATGCAGATTTCCTTCTCTGGCCAATGTTGCAGGGGTTTGGCCCACCAGAAGACTCGTCAGGAGAAAGCATTCATGCCAGCACTGGCTGCCATGCTGGGAAACACCAGTCATTACAAGTGTCACTAACAACACTGTCTCCATTCTTCTCTTTTCCCACCTGGAACTGACTGCTAAGTCAAAAGACCTGCTGCAGAGTTAATGAGCACTATTGAATTTGCTCTAATCTTAAGAACAAAAGACCTCATAAAGGACTAACTATGGGCAGACAAAAAGAAAATCTGCTGCCTGTCTAAGGTGAAAGGTAAAACTGTGTCAGTTCTCAGAGAAGCAAGAGTGGGAGGAAAGGCTCTTCCAGAGGCACTTTAGCCCATTAAAACTACATATAATTCTCAACAGTGGTACTCAACTTCTTTTCTGTCTCTTGACTGGCTAACTAGTAAACACAAGATAAAATGGAAATAATTCTCTGCCAAATATGCACAGCTGTAGGTCCACCTCTGATGATTCATCAGCAGCTCCAGGCATCTGCCAATTTTTTCTTTTTTAATTTTAATTTAGGATGGCTTTAGAAGTGGCAGAGACTGCAGTCTACCAGGGAAAAGGAGCCCACGGCACATAAGGAAAGCAGCACAAGACAATAGTAACTATTTCAGTGCATAGATGCTCACTTGGATGTTACAGCTTGCATTCACAATGACTAATCAGTAAATTTGAATATGGTACTCAGTATAGAAGTGGTAAATTAGCAATGGCAGAGTACTTCAAATTATGTTTCTCAAAATACGGAACATTTTATAATCCATACCAACTTCCTCTGCTAAAAATAAAACTCTAATGAATTCTGCATTCATCTAAGATTTCCACCAATTTCAGTGAAATTGCACAGTCCGTAAACAGGTGGAGACTTTGGTCCAAAATATTTCCTCCTGCTCGGGGCTATTCTTGTCTACTCTTTTCAGGGCTCTTACTTCCCTTGCTTCACCAGACAGGGAGCAAAACAATAGAAGGTCAAGAGCACACAATTTCTTTCGGACGCGTTAATGTACCCAAACTACAAAGTTACGGAATTTGTCTCACACTTAGAAAAAGAAAAATCTTTTCTTGCAGTCACTGTGAAAGTATTCCAAATAATCACAAGAAGCCCTACTATATCCAATATTAACACTCTCTATGACAGCAAAACTGGGGACAAAACCTGTTTGTAGATCTTCTAGAAACATTTCAATTCACATTATTTTCCATTGTCAGTGGAAAAACAGGAAAAAAGATACAATCCAATTTCTTTGAATAATGAAACAGCGTTTCATTTAATGTTCCATTTGTTTCCATTTTTTTTTTGACTTAGCCTTGAGACATGAATTATATTAAAGTATTAATTTAAATATATTTACTTATTATGGCAACACCGTACTATATGACTTACTCTATTATAATCTTTTGACATTTTAGAAACAACATTTAAATGGTCCCAAACTGAAATTTTTTTGAGGCTTATTTAATGGAAAATATGGTCTTTTCATCTTGGGAACAGAAATAAATTTTGAAATACTCTACCTGTGGAAGAGATAATTTTTTCTGACCTTCACATAAATATAGTACTTTAAAGAACAGTTTTTTAAAATTGCACTATATGTAAAGTGTCAAATAGTGTAATACAAAATCTAAATTACTAAGTAAATGAGCAGTCTTATACTCAGAAGTCTTAGGGAATTTCAACTAAGAGGCTGAATTTTTAGTTGCTTTAATTCATTTGAAGCATGGTTCTGCTAATCAAATTGTCAAGTTAGAAAACATGTACTAATTCTTCCATGAATTCTATAAATGAATGTTCGATGCTTTTTCAAAATATTAATTGAAAAAATATTTATTTAAAAAGTTTGAAGAGCAACTAGAAAGGAACATGAGGCACTTAATATTGTTTTTAAATAAAAACATTACTTAAATATGCTCCTTTCAAGAGCATGCTACTACCATATATACCTGAAAGCTAGTCCTAGAGTCCGTCTCATGCAAGTAACTCTCCATTTTCTGTAATTATATAAAAATATCTCCTAGTTTCCCATGACTTTTAAACCTGAGCTTTAAATAAGACAGGTATTTACTTGACAGCTGATGTTTGCTGCTAGCCAACAAGATTAAACAAACTGTAATGCATCCCATTTCACGACTAAGCAAGACCCTTAATATTTTGGTAATCCAAAACCTATCATGTACTCCTTGCACCTAGAAAGGAAGAAAAGACGAATAGCCTCAGAAAGGGATTTGCTAAATTCACAGAAGAACCCTTCTCATTCATCACCTCCTGACAGCAGGGAACGAAACAAAGGCTTTGGGTAAATAAAGAATCATATAAAGGTATTACTAAGGACTGTATTAAAATGAAAAGTTATTACTTACTGAAAGTTACACTTCATCTTGCCCTCATTTTTTAGTGTTTTCTCCTTTGAAATCCACTCCAGTAATGGTAACTCATGGTGTTTATGCATGTTCATTTTCATGAAAAACTAGTAATATGTACACAGCAACATGTGGAAATGCTTGTACATTTCTAACCAATGCTATATTTTCAACTGAACAAATGAGAAAGAAAACACTATATAAATCCTAAAAATAGTTACTTAGGCATGAAAATTTCTCATAGACATTGTAGTGATATTTTTACCTACTACTTTTCAATTAAGAAAATTCCTTACATAACGATATTCAATGGACTCTAATTCACAGTATGAGGCATAAGAAACTGCTACAAAGCTAAGTATTTCTTTACGTTATTGGCAATGTTGTTTTTAACCTGGTAAAATTTTGCAAAGTTTGTTTTTATAAAGGAACTTTCAATATTAGCATTCACTACTTATGCATGGAACAACATGGCAGAAAGTGTGTCTCTGATGACAAAGAAGTTACTTACAGGTAGTAAGTGTAGGAGTGATAGCTTCTTCTGCCATGATGGTGGAAGGTTTAGGCAGTGGTGGAAAAGATGAAATGGAAGGAAAGAAAAGCCAAATATTAATGTATGAAAAATCAAGATGAAACTGAGACCAGAACTGGTGACACAAATGAAAGGTAGCAAGAATGCATATCTGGGCATATCATGCAACGTGTCTGGAACAGAGAGATGACATATTGAACCTCCACAATAAGTTAAGCAATAGAATATATAATGCATCTCCAACTGTTAAATCAAACCACCTTAAATCACACCTACTATCTCAGTAATATTACATATTTAACATATATTTACCTCTGCATATACTACACACACAAACACTCCCAATTAAAGTGATAAACCACCACCAATTACTCTTCAACTGCATTAGGAATAAGTATATGGAGCTTCAGAACATTTATTAAATAGCTTCTCTTCCTGTCCTAGTACTGTAGAATCTTTGGATATCCCTTTCTTTACTTAAAGAAAAGTTCTGCAATTGACAGGACTAGAAATTGTTTCCAGAGGGGAAAAGTCAATGGCCACAAGCTTTTTTTAATATCTTGGTGTTTATAACAACCATTTAAATCCTGAATTAAAAAACTACTTCTGGCCACGCAAATAAAAAGGCTATCCTCGCTGGCTAAAATTATTTTGGTGGCATTTCCCCATGGGGCAGTGAAAAAACACATAAGAACTGACTCTGTATCCCTGTTATTTTTGCCCACATGACTGTCACAAAGAACAAGTTGGCCACCTAGCCACCACCATCTTGAGAAATACAGACCCAGTGAGTCCTCCTGCATCACCTCTTCCACCGTCAGATTTTCCACTCAGACGTGCTTGGCATGAGCATAAAATACGTAAGCCCTTCCAGCTACACTCTTCTTGCTTCACATCCCTCCTTCCTTCAGTCATGAGCCCACTACAAGCATGACTGCAACTCTCCAAAAGGGGCAAGTTCCAACCTAAATGAATTCCATATACTGACTGCAATTAAAAAGAGGCTGGCGATCTTAAAACATCTCTGAGCACAGCATCAAGTAGCATTCGCGTGTTGTAAGATAAAAGACTGAAAGGAACCGTGTAATTTTTACAGCACATGCATACAGCCCTTAGACTACAGAGGAAACATGTAAACAGGCCTTGCAAAGGCCTGTAACTCACGTTAACTTGCCTCTGGCTACATGCTTCAGGCATCCCTTTGAAAACTAGGCTTTCATCAAATTTTCTCTCTCATCTTCTTCGTGTGAAGATGCCGTTAGAACTATTTTCCAGTTTTTATTCCCATTTTACTGATGCAAACAGTATTGTTCAAACACAAGAGGCTAGATACTGAATATTTAATCACATGGCACGTCTGCAAAAATGCACACCTGTTAAAGTTGAGTTTTAAAAGATATCTAAGCATAGAGTGTGGAAAAAGCTGCAAACAGTTATATGCTTCTTCCACCAGCACATACCCCACTGCCTTCAGGAAGGAGCACAGGATCAGGTCCTATCAAAGTTGATCAACTTACCTGCTCTATTAGCAAGGGGTCATTTTCTAGTTCAGTCATAATTATATCTCCCCCTGCCCTTCTTTTCAGAATTACTCATTCTCTCACTTTCATTTAGAATCCCGTGACACTGCCAACCCTGTTTCTTGCCATATGTTGCCATGAAAGAGATTTAATGTAATTAGTACAGATGTTCTCATACTTCTAGAAGATGTATAATAATCTGAGAAACAACAATAAATACAATTAATCAGTGAAGTACTGCCGGTACTTATATACAGAATTCTGCCAAATACGTTATAGAGATAAATTATTCCTTATGAAAAAAATGCTGAAAATCCAGGAGCTTTAATTTGTGTAAATGTTCCATTAAAAATTTGTATAAGATGAGAAAAATTAAAAGTCTCAAAGGCTTATATGATTTTTCATGAAAGTCCTTGAAAGAGAGCATTGTGTTTTCTGACTCTCAAGAATACCAGACACTGAAAAAAACAGTTTAAAAAAAATTAAAAACTTACAGAAAGTTTTAGACTTGCAAGTCCTCAGGCCTCATGCAAAATCACCATTCATAACTGAAAAGAGTTAGCTTTTTTAAGAAATATGGAGAAGTTCCATTTCACTTCCCACATAATGTATACAAACTTACTCTCTCTCTGTGCATTAAAAGTCCTTTTCTGTTAAACAGAGTGACCCAAAGATTTTGGCCACCCTTGGCCTAATCTTCCTCTGTGCGTGGCACATCCCACTAGACAGGTTATTTTATATCAATGAACTCTTTCTGTGTACAGTGATAACATAAAGTACTTCAGGAGTGAAGACTTTAAATAAATTTAATAAATATCACTTGTAGAATACTGCTCCACTATAACATTTATCCAAACAAGCACAGCTTGCTGCAGGAGGATTCTCCCACTAGAAGGGAAAACTGGAACTATCTAATTGCCACAGTGATTTCTTTCATTGTCTCTCTTTTGTAGCTGGCCTAGAGGGAAAACAAGGTTCAGGAGTAGCACTGGGAGAAAACTGGAGTTCTCTTCCAGCCCTATTATCTCCAGTTTCTATCCTAACTGTTAAAAACTGTGTATAACTGAAACAGCCTGATTTACTGTCAGGGAATGGGAGTGATGCATTCCCAGCCCAGCTTCACCGAGCCCAAAAGCCTTCCTTATCCACTGCCAAGAAACAGGGTCTCTGACTTAAACAGATGCCACAATTACATACATTAGAAACTACTGGAAGGCTCAGACACAGGGACAGCTGAAAACAGAAACTAAAGATAGGCAAAAGTAAATAACCTTTTTATGGGTAAATGCAATGATCAGAATGTTCCATTCTACAACTGCAGCAGAGGCTGGTGTAATTAATTTTTAATAACCACTTCCTTGCTGCACTCCCACTGCACCAGCAAGAGGGTAGCCCCGAAAGAAACAGCTGCCCCAAAGACATATGTGCTTTCTAGCAAACCTTGGACCAATAAATGTTATTTCTTGACTTCTGCATATTTTTATAAACTCAGCTGAAATAAAAAACTAAGAAAAAAAAGAGAGAGATAAAAGAATAAAGCAGTAAGGTTCTCCATTTTCCAAGTCTTGATTTAATTAGTATTGCTTTTCAAAAAGTTGTGGGAACAGTTTTCTCTTTTTCACTCCTCTACTTTAAGATGACCAAAAGGTGGACTTAGTTGCTAGGTTTTGGGGTTTTTTTCATATTTTACAAAGTCCTATACAGATATATCAAAGACTGGCAGAGATCAAGGGCCTTGTCTGAGATTTAATATTCAGGACCAGATTCAAAATACATTTTATTGTGGAGCAATATTGTGGAAACACATGTTATCAGGTTCCACTGACTTTGTATTAACACTTCTGTGAGAGATTTGGAGCACAGCAGAGAGGAAAACGTGCTGACATTATTTGGATGGCACAAAGAAGAATCATCTTATTGATATCACCACATTAGTATTAGGAATAGCTTGAAGGTTGCTAGTCTACCTTACATGATATCTTTCTGCAGGAATGTGGTTGAATGGACAACGAAAAGATAGAACAGAACAGAAAAAGAACTCTGAACAACCAAATGGGGAGAAAAACTGGAAAGCACTAACAGTTTTTCCCAGACCCAGGTGACATGTATAAATCTGGCTTACTCTAGTCAAGAGTAAGGGTCCACATACAAAACGTTTTAGTGTCCATGATGTACCTACCCTCACTAGTGACTCCATATGATAATACACTCAATAGTCAGGCCACCTAATCTCTCTGTGATGCAGTTTACAATATAACTTCTTCAGAGGACTGTTATATAATGAAATTAATGATGGCTAATGACTATAGATATTTCCAGAGCTTCTGTACCAGCTGCTTTGACAGTGACCATATCCAAAGCATGTCTGTGTGGCACTGAAAACTCTGTTTCGAGTCTTGGTCTTGTCTACTGAATTAAAAGAGATAGATCTGTGAAAATACGTGGTGCCTGGCAAGGACCAAGCAAAGAGTTGTTGCTGTTTGAACTGAGGTGTCTATTTAAGGTATGTGCTGGATAAAGGCATGGTTATCACCTACAGTGAAACCGCTTTCCAAATCTCTTGACAGTGGAAAGAAATGGTTTGAAATTAAATTAATTAAGCACTGTGAAGCCCCAGAGGCAGAGTAAATCTACTGGTGAGACCTAGAGATGAAGTCTGCAAGGACCCATTTGTGCGAAAGGATGAGTAACAGACAGTATGTGCCTTGGGATGTGCTCTGGGGTAGTGGAATGTGACTGGGGTATTGCTGTAGCCAGCTCCAAGGCAGAGAGCTTCAGAGCACGTAGACTCAGCATAGTGAAACCCAGCACTGTAGCCCAGAAAGTCTGCATGTAATAGTGCAGGGAGGAAAGTGGTTCTCTGGGGAAAGGTGCCACTGAATTACAAGGTGCTATTTTATTTTTCACTTTGCTCCAGTAAAACTCCTGATAAAGTAAATGAAATAAAATGATCAAGTGCAGTAGTCAAATGACATGCTAGCTTGATAAGATTGTTTCACAAAGTAGCACCTAAAGTATCATAAAACTGCAAAAATGCTACTGTTACACTAAGCTTGCAGAATGATTTATACATTTTCTTCAGATGCATAATGTAAACACAGTAACTGAACCAAGGTGAAACTGTAGGGGCTCTCAGCAGCATAGTGAATTAATGCATCAATAACAATCTATTGAATAATTGGTTCATCTTTTGCTTAAGTCATGAGTGTAATTGTATTCAAGACCTTCTATGCTACAGCATCTGCTTTAGAGGTCTGGGACACAATATACCCACCTCCTGAAACTCTCATTAAAGCCTAGTCACATCCTGTTACACAGATGAACCATTCTTACTTTTTAATATTCACTTCACCTCATTGCACAGTTTGTTTTCTTCAAGGCTGCAGCATCATTCTGGGATATGTTTAAGTTATTGGTATCATTCTTTCTGTACTACACAATGAAATTGTATGTATTCGGTACCAGAGTTCCTGGACTTGTACTTTCAATAGTTCCATCTCTGTCACAAGCAGATTTATTCCAAACCCCAAAGAAGCTCACATAATGCACTTTTCTTCTAACAACAGAACTACTATGAATAATAATTACTGTGTGGTGGTAGACAGAAGGAATCAAGTATCCTTCTGCATTAACATGTGAACACTTAGGATTCGAGCCTTCCTGCCTCTAACAATTAGATTATCAAAGAGCTTTTCCCTAGAGAATGAAGCAAGAGCTGGTATAGCATCTATTTAGCCAGAGACCCTGACACCTTATTTACTTTGAAATTATTTGGATCGTTTTGCAATGCTCTCCCTTCAAGACTAAGAAGAACTTGTCTCCCTTGGGTGAATATATTTTCTCTTTGGCGCAAAGGCTTAAGGAGAGGCTCAGAACTGGAAGGGAAAGAGTGATGAATGCTGGTTAGGAAACGTGCAAAGAAGGATTGGCCAGACAATGCGGGAAGCCTTCCTCCCTGCATGGCAAGTGCTGTGCCTGGCCCTAGGGAGAAGGTTGGGAGTTCAACTGTTAAAATTGAAGGTATGAATGATGCAAAAAATCAGAACGTGGGAATTAAAAAAGCACTGCAAAGTCAGAACAGATTTTAACTCTGCTACACTGTACTTTATTGAGAAGATTTGTTACCGGGTCAATTTCATTGCCCCAGCCCCTGGGGCTTAAGTCTCAATCTCTTCTGTATGGCCGCTTTTGACTGCTTTAACTACCTCTTGTCATGACCTAGCCCTCAGTCCTGGGCACACAGCTCCCTGTTCTCTGCATTGAGCCCTTCTAACTCGTGGCCCTGCTTCTGTCTTCAAGGAGAGTGAAAGGCAGCTACTTCTGTTGCCTGCCCTGAGGCACTGTCAGGCAGCTGCCTCTTTAGCTATGCACCTCCACTGTTCAAATTCTGGAAGAAAATCAGGCAGCTCAGGGGTTTGGACTACCTCAGATCTGCCCGACTAGTTAACATACAATTAAATCACATTGTGTTGGGGTGAGCAAAATCCAAACTAGATTACTTGCCAAGGAAGAGGGGATAATACAGGGTGAATTGCAAGGAGGTGAGGGGTTATGGGACAGCAAGAAGGCTAAGGTAGATGTGGAAGGAGATTTCATGATTCGGCCCCCCTACACTGCTCACATATTCCCAATCCCACCTCTACATATTGCTCAGGGTGCAACTTAAAGCCTTGATTCTATTTGCTAATGAATTTGTCCCAATCTAGATTTTGCTTCCATCATCACATGGATTTTTGTCTTACCCATGCCACCTCCCTAGCTATGAAACATTTTCCCCTTTATTATTATTCCTTCTACAGCGTTGACAAAGGCAACCAAGGTTTAAAAGCCTTACACTTCTTAATGTTGTAGCACTTTTCCAATTATTTTCAAATCAGTCTCGATGCACGTGTGTGTTGAACCAGCTTTTGGAAACATCCACCACCACTGTAACATTTTCATTTGTTTTCAGGGAATGAAGTTTATGCAGAACAATACAGACCCCACTCTTAGCACAAATTACCTTAGCTCTAGTTTCTGTGTGACTGAGGACTTCTTTTACATTCAAGAATGAAACTACATCTAACTTTCAGCTGATCTGTTGCTGTTCTATTATTAGAGTCCATCATGCAGTACTAATGCATAAAGTGCTAGAATCATTAACCTCCAGTTGTTTTTCTTCTACAACAAAACCACAAACACTAATTCATAGAAAATGCTGTGGGATGAAACAGAAATTGTAGTTTTACAAGAAAATGCAAAGATTTTGGGGGTGGGAGGGAGCAGTTCCTAAACTCTGTGGCAAAGGGTGCGAAGGTGTCTGGGTACTTTTGCCAATACCAAACTGAGAACTGCTGCAGGAGATGCTGCGATATGAATACATACATAGAAAACATCTACTGATTGCTCACCTTTTCTTCATTACCAGCACGACCCCCAGAAATATAATGACGAACAGCAAGATGCCTGCAATGACTCCAGCAATTTTAACAGTATGGTCCGTTTGCTTCTCAGGTTCTGGGTCCGGTTTTCGAGTGGCAGCCCCTATGGAATCGGTGAAAGGAAAAGAGGAGAGAGAAAAAGAATAAGGATGTTATGCTTTCAGGGTTTATACATTTAACTTACCGATGTCATTAGTCTTATCCAGGGCCAACAGATATCAATGCTTGATATTTTAAAGAAAGTCCTGCTTTCATATGCGTTGACAGCAGTGTAACTCGTCATATTGTTCCATGACATTTCGCTAGACCACAGCACAGGTGGGATATCACAGGCAGTCCTGACCCTTTTGTAAGAGCCCCTTCACAGATTCACAAATTTCTGTATTTCTATTATCTGTGCTGGCTCCCCTTTTCTTTCTGCCATTTAGAAACTTGCTAACAACACAATAACTATCCTAAGCCTTTATCCAAATTTGATTTGCTGGAACATTTTCCTCAATTATTTTTTATAAATGAAGCTGTAATTCCATAACATATTAGCTTAAACACCTGGAAAAGTGAGATAAGCTCATTTACCATGCATTTTACCCACAATTGTTTTTTACACAATAGACTATTTTTTTTTTTTGCCTTTGGAAATCTAAATCTAGGTCACATCTGGTAGGCAAAAAGACTCCTTCTAAGCAATTTATTCACAAAGTGGGAAGCAGCTGATGATCACACCACTGGCACCCACATTTAATATCTGTTTAAATGAGATAACCAGTGCCTTACAGCAGCTACTGTCTTAGCTCTTCCAGCTTCTCCATTTAAAAAAAATAACATCGTTTGTACTGTTTACTGTATAATGTGATGGAACGTCAAATCCATGTCTAGTGAAATATCCATTTCCTCTGCTAAATGAGTTCAGGATGAAAAATGTTAAGGAAGCACCATTAAATTCACTAAACTGATTGTATTTTTTTATGGACTTCCATTTTTTTTTTTTTTTAATTAAAAAGTGACAGTATTCATCATTTAAGGCACCATGCCATACAGTGGACATAGGGATTTATGGGTCACCTTCCTGCTATAGCTTTTTTTTGGAATTGTATTTTACCAATTACATTTTACATGTTTCTTCACTTTCTTTTTTTGGAAAGAAAGCAAACCGGTGATCAATTTACATGCAGAGGTATCTTCTGAAAAGTACAATAAAAACTTCTCCAATGTTCTTTTCAGGATATGCTGAGATGGTGAGAACTTCTGAGCACCCACAGTTATGCTTTTGGCCCACATCTTCAAAACTCCTTACCACCAGGAATGCCAGGAAAACCTGGTAATTTATACTCCTACCAGAAAAGGGGTTAGTGTTTAATCAAAATGCATCTAGAGCAAAGTGCAGGAGCCATGTCCTTTGGAAAATTCCGGCCATGGTACTTTGTGTGAGTGCTAAGTCAAAGAAGATGATCTGCTGAATATCTCTGTGTCCAGTCTCACTGGAATATTAGTTCAATAGCAATACACTGCAATTCTGAATTATTAAAATTTTTACTGCATAGGAGTAAAGGGAAGAAAATCTATATTTTCTTCAATATCGGTGTATGAAACTGTTATAAACTGTTCTAGTTTCCTTGTGCCATATATAAAAAAAAATCTTGTTGAACTCTACATTGCTATAATCTGCACAGCACTCAAAAGTATAGCAGATATTTAGAAGACACCTAGAGTTTCTTTGTGCAAAAGGCAGCTGTTAGTTGAACCTGGCAAACAGGAAGCAGTGAATCGAGTATGATGCAAATGGTAAGACATAACTATAAGGACTCTTTTAAATGTAAAACCCAAGCAAAGAAGAATGCAAAGTCAATAACAAGCAGTATCTTTTCAGATGTAATTTCTAAGACTGGTTCCTTCCAAAGTCTATTCTTCATTACCTCCTTCAGGCTACATCATGCTACTGGAATACTCATTGGAAACTTAAAATCAAATTTTGCTTTCTGGCTTCATTCCTTCAGTTAAGGCTCCCAGTGCCAGTTTTGGGATCATGAATGCTAAACCTTAAAAGTAAACGAAGGCAGCCTTGCTACATTTTTGCATACAACTCCAACTATCCAGTGTGCTTTATCTCAGTGCCATGTCTCTCTTTGACAGCACAGGGTCCTCACTTCAGCACAACTAGTGAGACTTACACTAAGCAGAGAAGCTAATATTCAAATAGTATTCATAGCACACACATTTCCTGCATATCATGAAGCACAACTTCCATGAAATGCCTTCAATGACACAAAGCCATGTGTCACTCCTGGGAATCATGGACAAGCTGGGGAATCCATCACTATTGCAAATTCTCCAAAGAAAGCCTACATGAGGAGAGATACAGAGCCTCGTATCTGGGCACTGAAACTCCTGTATTCTCAGTCATCTCAAATGGTCTAAGTAAAGTGCACGTAATGCCACCTTGAGTTAAAAACAGAATAAAGCTTGCTGTCATGATGGACTCTACCTGACTCATAATAGAGATTGTCTTAAACTGGAAATACTATGTTTGACATGCTTTAAAAAAAACTCCTACCGTTAATTATTATAAAACCTAAAATATTTGCTTTACCTCAATTCTCCTTTAGTTCCATTCAACACTTCATTCATTCACAGAATCACAGAATATCAGGGAATGGAAGGGACCTTCAAGGATCATCTAGTCCAATCCCCCTGCTGGAGATCATGTAGTCCAATCCCCCTGACATTCCCAATGTTGCTTCTTTTTTGGTGCCAGTGGGTTCCAAAATCCATGGGCAAAAGCAGCAAATTTGCCACCTTTCTTGAGTCTTTTAGTATTGGTAATTCTGGAACAACTTTCTTCATTTTATTTAATGGTGTTTACTCCTTTAACATATCACAGTTTTTCTACAACAGGATTTTTTTTTAAATTGTTCTGTTCTACCCCATTCTTTATCTCCCTTAGCATTCTGTTTGGTTTTATTTAGATATTTATATATCAGATGAACATCTGAACAGATCATTGTTTACAGTGAAACCTGCATTCCTTTCTTCAGTGTGGTGTCCAATTTTGAACTTTTCACGAGTTAAAAGTCATTCAAGTTTAGCTCTTCTGAATGCTACAGAGCATTTATCAAGACTGAAACCTAAGTAGGCACCATCTCTTTATGCAGTTTGCTTTTGTCCTGCTAATCCATATCATCTAGCATCATACACATGAGCTGATGCCTCAATGCTGACTATTCCATATATTTAATAAACATACTGTGCAGCATATAATATTAAACCCTTAAGTGCATTAGGTATGCTGAAAGCTGGCAGTTTGCTTCTTTCTGGTTTCTGTCTGATAGATTTTGACCCAGACTAATATTTGTCTTTCACTTCATAATTACTCCTTAACTGACTTTTAACTTATAGCCACACAGGCAATTGCATGGGCACCATGGAGAGAAAGGTGAACTGTGTGTAAGGGGATCCCAGCAGGTAAGGACAGGAGTTCTGAGATTTGTTTTGCCACTTGATATACTGCAACTTCAATTTGCATTTTTAGTTCCATTTTTTTGTTTTCAAAAAATTTGGAAAGTTACTGTTACAAGTCTAAAAAAATGGTGTCATGATCTCTCTTTTATTCCACTGTACTGACATACACTAAAAAGGTTGAGTGACATGTAATCTTTCTTTCAGAAATAGTGTTAACTATACACTATTGTCTCATGATATTATAGTCCTAGCTTTTTATTCTATTTATTATTGTTTCAACCAGTTTGTCTGATATAGTCATTTTCATTTCCTTGACCACCCTAGAGCCTTTAAAAATGTACAAGACTAGTGGAGTTTTATACCTCCAGTAAAATCTATGTTTTAATGACAGACTGGATATTGTTGCCAACAGCTGAGCTAAGCCCACTGCATTTTTTCTCACAACACTGGACCTAATGACTTACTGGGTTGGTTTGTTGTTTTTTGGTTTGTTTGTTGTTGGTTTTTTTTTCCTTTCCTTTGTTGTTGTTGCTTTTGGTTTTACTTTTAAGGCTCTGGTTCTATTCTTGTACATGGAAGCTTGACTTTAAACCTTGCACAATAACCTCACTTCTGTTTTCTTACTGAGACTGTCTGGGCTAGTGGAGTTAGAGGAATCAAAGCCAAACCCAGACATATACTGTGGTCCACCTCTAGAAAGGCAATAGGTCAGTAAAGAGCCGTAAGTGCAGGACAGCTCAAGGGAGCTGCTTAGAAAATAAAAGGAAGAGGAAATGTTTCCTGCTAGCTTGAAAAGGATTAAGGAGCTGACTTTGGAAAGTCCTCACTTGCTGAGAACTGGAGTGTTTCCTACCAGCAGTGAAAAACAAGAGCTACACTTAGAGATAAAACTCCAGTGTGCCACAAAACCAGCAAAGTATTTTCACAGGCTTCCCAAGTTCAATAAAGTGGAAGGCAGTAACATTGTTTCTTTAATTAAGCAGACTGTTCTCATTTTATTTCTCCCACTCAAGGCTGACCATAGTTCTTGCATTTGTTTAATTTCCTTTCTGCAACTTTAAGCTCTCAAAAGTTACTTGATTGGTAAGTCACTTGCAATCCTTTCCAACTGTATTTCATTCACAGGTGTTCCAGTGACTGATGTAATGGGCTAACTTTAGAAAGCTTTAAAGTAATATAACAGTTGGTCTAGATCATACTGGTCTCCAGTCAAACTTGAGACTAACTTCTTGTGGTAGCAACCAGCACGTGATTTTTTTATACAGGCAGTGCGAATTGACTATCACATCTCGGCACCTAATTTTAACTTATTTCACAGAGTGAGCCAGGAAAATGAAACAACCCTGTGTGGCAGCTGCACTGTGATTAGGAAGCAGAAATCATGCAAAACCGCACAAGGGAGGCAGAGAGATGTGATGCTTCCTTGGAACACCCATCACTAGAGTCCCATTGTCCCCGCCACAAAGCAAAAAGACTGAAAAGAGCAGAGAACTTGGCTTTAAAGACTCTGCCCACATTCCCCAAGGACAACACAAATTACAAAGGCTACTCTCATTATTACTCTCTATTGTTTGTACAATAGTAGGATCTAGAAGCTCTAAATCAGGTTGGGAGCCTCGCTGTGCTAAGAACAGTGCAAGCACACAGCCAAGCAATCTTTGCCACTAAAAGCACACTATCTGGCTGAGCGAGGCTGCAATAGGCAGGTGTAGCCATCGTAGGTGGGAGAGAGACACAAATACCCCTAAGAAAACTCATTTCCAATACTCAAATAAATGAACACTTCTATCCTTCCTGCTCTTTCAGCCAGCTGGTATCACTCAGCATTTCCAGTTGTGCTACACAGCAGAAAGAGATCTTAAAGAGAAATGTTTTTGGGGATGATGTTTTTTCCAGTGTCCAAAGGAAGGAAGTAACATAAAAGTTCATAAAGGTAGGGAAAGCAGAGGTGCCAAAAGTAAAGAGCTGGCATAAAGTGCAGAATGCCAAAATGAGAAAGCGCACAAATTAAGTCTGTGCTACTGGTATGAAAAGAGGTGCTCCACTGAGGTAGATCCTTCTTATGAATGTCAAACAATCCACAAGAATTCCAATCCTATATCACATTGCAAATCCACCTTGAATAGGGCAGTAGTGCAAAATTTCCAGTTTTCCCCTGAAGTTTCCTCAGCATTTCTACCCCCATCTCCCCACAACTGCAGAAAACGGAACCTTCATTTTTTAAGTCTGTAGCAGTATTACTGGTGGTTTGAGAAGACAAGCCAGTCCAACGTGCTTTTTATTTGAATTTCGAGTTGATTCCAGATGCCAGGATTTGTGACTGTCTTGGAGAAAACCCAAAACACATACAGATTTGTAGATTAAATGAATTACCACCCTGGCTAGTCTGTTTATACTGTAAGTGACTGGCATTCAGTCCTCATCTGCTAGCCAGCATGTATTCTGCTAACAAAGTCTTTGTTTAATTACTCCTGGTAGAACTCCAGCTATGGGAGAAAGTTCTCCCTCCCATTCCTCATTGTTAGCTCTCAAATCAGTATTCCTAGTTCTCCTTCAAAACTGCTTTTTTTCTCCATATGGTAGAAGTTATGAGGTGTTGTTGGGCAGGGTATAATTTGTGACAGAAGGTGGTTTTGATCAGTATTTTTTTCAGCTTTCTCTCTACTCCATGCCTTGAACATATTAGTTTTGTAAATGCCTCAGAGTAAGGTCTGCTTTACTTCTCTTTCTACAGTATTTTTCCTTTTCTGTTCCTGAATTCTTTTGGAAATGCTCAAGTATAAACTGCTTTTTCCATAGGACAGGGATTATCCTTTCCTTCTGTGTTGCTGAGCACAGGAGCCATTTAAGTGCTGAAATCAATGTATCCTGATTTTCCCTCCTATGATGTGTTAGTACTCACTAAATCTATTTTTTGAATGTCCAGGAAAGAGGGCAAACAGCATTTATATTTTCACAGAAGAGTATCTTCTCTGTAATTTATAACGAGTACAATACATATCGCTGTTTACAGATCTTTCTTTCCTAAAAAAAGATTTCTACACTTCTACAAGACAACCATGCTGATTTGGTACATTGTTTATTTGGTGTTTTTTACATGCAGGAAAAACCAGCCTTGTTAAAGATGCATGCTAAGAAGGGACTATCAAAATAAGGCTACACTGTGTAACAATAATTATGAATTATTAATTTTGTTTGTGATATTCTTTACGAAAATGTAAATATGAGCGACAAAGAACTTCATGAAAAGAAATGCAAAGAACTACTTCTGTGATGAATATGACTCATTTAACTGACTACCAAATGAACTGTATCTCTCACTGGTGGATGATTCATGTTGCTGCATGTGAGCAAAAAGACTTTTTTTTGTTAAACATCTGTGTTTCTGGTTGTCAGGAACAGCAATATTCTTTACAAAGCATGCGTAAAACAAAGTTTCCAGTTTGACAATGTTTTGGTCTCATCACAATGTATTTTTCAAGGGGATTTTAATCCAAGAGCCTCAGATTAGATTTTATGGGACCCTGTTTTGGTTTGGTTTCATTTGGGGGTTTTTTGGGTTTTTTGTTTTTTTTTTTTTTCGCATTTTAGAGGACTTAGAAGAAAACAGGCAAGCAAACATTGATACCATTTGCTCCTTCGCAACAAAATCACCAACTCTCCTGCTAGCTCTTTTTTACCCTTTTTCTCTTAATCAAGGAAATGTAAATAATTAAAATTCATAACAATTTTCCTCTCCAGCAGACAACCAAGCAGTTGGAAGCCCTCACTCGTACTGGAAGGAAGGAAGTTAAAGCCCTCAAACTTTAATAGCACTGAGACCATTAAGGAATGTTTAAATTACGCTCAACAGCTACACCACAACCAGAAATTAATAACAAGCCTAGAGTACGCAGACACACTGTATCTCTTTCTTGGAAATGAGTAATTACCTAAGGAAAAAAAATAAAGTCTTTGGAATCTTAAGCTTTCAAATAGCCCTAGAGGGAACGCATACACACACTTTAATCTGTTTTATGAAGAAAAAAGTCCAGTTACATATTTATAAGTACTCTGTGTGACCAAAGAGGCAGCCACAATGGTGCACATCACAGACCTCTGCATCAACAAAGGGAAAGGTCATGGCAGTATATTTGAAAGACAGACCCCACTATTGAAATAACAGATAAAGTCCTCCTTACTACTATGGAAAGAAGAAATTAAGACTTTTTCACAAATCTGCCCTCTTACTACCCAAATATGACAAAGCTCAATATGACTCCATGAGAGGCAAATTCCTGATCAAGAAGGTTGGCTGAGGAGCAGTGAGAACTACTTGTATCAAATTAGCTGTATACATGTAGGTCTCATATTGGATAAGGTTGAGGAGGTCTGAGAAGGTGGCACCAACAATGGCTGGAACTGCAAGCACCCCAGTATTTTGAAATGCAGGGCTGGTTACGAGCTGATGCTGTGTGAAAAGAGGTCCCACATAAAACCACTGGAAGGACAACAGCATCTTATAAATCCGACTTCTGTGAACAAGTTCTAGAGGTACAATGTACAACAACATCTTAGCCCTGTGATATTTGATTTTATGGTTCTCTGCATAACCCCAAGCCAACAATACTCAGGTTAAAAGAGTGACTCGCAAGTTAGCTCTAAGGAAATGAAAGCAGTCAGGCCAGACTGATCCTGTCCATACATAATGCATTTTTTATCAAGTCGACACCACTTTTTAGCCACTCCTATAGAAGTAGCAGGTAATTTATCATCAGCCTCACCAAGGACATTTGAATTTCATTTATTGCTGAGGGAGACCTCTGCTTGAGTCTCATGTTTTCAATACCAGGTCCTGCAACTATACTGAAAAGCGTCAAGACTTCTCTGCATGTTTATTTCAACTATCTTCAACAAACAGGAAAGGTGTGGATTTGAAGCCTGAAGAGGATTCTACCCTCTTCAGGGGAGGTAACATGTACCTGTACTCAGCTGGCTCCCACCAGGCAAGGAAGAAGTGAAGTTAGATCAGAGTAACATTTCTGGAGCTGACCTACTCATGGTGAAACTCAGCTACAGAACTAGATGTACTTGGCATGGACAAACACAAGTGTTTTCATTTCCACCCCCAAATGTAAGCAATCACATCCAGCATAGGGACTGAGTAACCTGAAGCTATGGCTAAGAAGTAGTGGAGCGAGGTACTTACTGCCTTCTGATTCTGCTGGCATTGAGGACTTAACTAGAGGAACACCAATGAACAGCTCCAAGTGGAATGCCAGTGAAGACCTGGTTATTTTGCCATTAGGAGGAACGGGGGAGAAGGGTAATGGGGCAGAAGGACAACATAATAGAGGAATCTCAGTGGTAGGTCTTCACAGCTATGGATTTTTGGCCTATGCTGCCACTGGCTCATAGATGAGGCTGATGTTCCAGGTGACTTCCACTACCAGGTACCCCAGCCTCCCTCCCCATTGTATCCTTTAGGAAGGGTGCTTCAGATATCCTTCAAAAACAATCACACTTGCAGAATTTACTTATCATTACTCACTACCTACCTATTTTCTTGGAGGAAAGCATAACACAACTCATTCTACTCAAAGATAAATGGAATGATACATGCAGAAAAATAAATTTGTGATAAATTTATAAAAAGCAGGAAAAAAGACATAAAACTTTTTAAAAAAATATTTCCAGCTTCAATGCTGTTTTAGGGCAAGAAGGTTGACTAGAGGAACTGGGATGGAGAATCAGCATGAGAAAGGAAAAATAATACTACAGAATTCTAAATCTGCCTTTGTGTCAATACAGTGTAGCAATTCTTCTCATTTCAGAAGTGTTTACTGTTCTGCCAATAAAAACCCCCACAACCCTGCCTAAACTGAAGCAATGTTAGATGAGCCAAGGTTCTAGTACAGGGACAAGAATAGACTAGGCCTCCTCTGAATGGTTGTCACTGACTTCCATTTCATTTTTCATCTATTTCCTGTAGGTTTTAGGGGTTACAGAAAAATCTCCATCTGTCCTATTTGATTAAGTAAGACTTAAACAGCCATTTTTCTCATTTGTTCTTTTCATACAATTTTTAATTATCAACACATTTGCTTATAACCAGAAGCTAATTCAATGGCAGCATACTGAAAAATGCAAAATACAACCATTTTGCTTCAAAAAGGTTTAATGAATAGCTTGTTTTCTTTTGACCAATGACTATTTACCACTTTTCCTGCTTCCCTTTGCATTTCCAATGTGAACTCAAGATGAAACAGAACCTGAAACCTGTATTTCCCCTCTTGTCAGCCTGAAATCACGTGAGACAGCAACTTCCACTCACTTTTATGCAAAACTGTAACTCAGCTTTCTTTTGCATGGGATTTTTATATTCACACTAAAAACTTGTAAGTGGTCAGCAATAACAGAAAATTAGATGAAGGGAAGGAAATGAAAATTCAAACTTTTGGGAAAATAAAGATTTGAAAGTGCACATGTGCCTTTCCCAGAGCTCTAAATTCATTGGCTCTTGCAGTCAAACTAATATTACTGCAGAAAATGACATTTTCAATATAATGTATGGAGAAGCAAGTGTTAAAAACCCATCAATAACTACAGTCATGGCTTGCATAGTGTTATTACTCCAAGCAAACAAACGTTTAGATATTTATTAATATTTCAGTTATTTCAAGGAATCTAAACTGCGTGAATTGCTGAAACATTATTTTGCCCAAGGTAGTATGACAGTCTGTGTCTTTTGATTAAAGTCTACTGAATTACACTCCTCTTTGCTGCACTACTCTAAGCGTAACACATTTTAACATTTACCTATACAGCACCACAGAGTTAATCCATGTAATATTGCATTACATATTTGTTAAACATTCCAGTGATACAAACACCAGATTTGCAGTTCCTAAGAACGACAGGTTATTCTACCCACAAGTGGTCCCACATTTTCTTTCAAATTAAAATTCTAATTGCTTAGCATTTTATGAATTCAGTCAATAACTACAGATGGAAAACATTGAAATTCACAGGGTTTTTTTAGTTACTAATTATATCTCTGAGTTTCTCTCTCTTCCCCTGTCTCTCCTTAATTTTTCATTGTGGTACATGCAAAACACGTTCTGCTTTGAATGTAAAAATAAGAGGCATATTGTTTTAATACAGAAATTAAAGAACATTTTATATGGCATACAACCACGCTCTAAAAATTACCATGTTTTAAAAATGTGCTTTGTTTTATATTTTCTGTCTCTCTGTAGAGTGTTGATGTTGAAATATTTTGGACTAGATGTCATACTGTCCAGTGCCACACAGGAGGAAGAGATTCCTCAGTTTGTTAAGAATTTATCCTGGTCAGTTCATTCATATTTGTATTTTCATGATTGTTTTTTATGTTTCCATTGTCTGTAATGAGATTAAGGAAAGTGTCCTCCCCTCCAATCCAACCCGAAACAGCCTCATAGATTTGTTCATATTAAGATTACACATTCTTGAGCAAATAGATTATTTTTCAAGCTAGGATGAATGGAATAGACTCATCTTTAGTAGCTTAAATAAAATTTTGTTTCACTCTCTCATGAAAGAGCCATTTGACACTGACACTTGAAACCATATTCTTCTCTCAGCTATGGATTGGAACATTCAAATTTCCGAACTAGTTGCATCCTTCACGGCTCCTGCAACAACTGACTATTAACTCTGTGCCAACCAACTGTTTAACTCCTCTGAATAAAAGACAAGCAGTCTCTACAGTGCAAAACATACCTAATTAGCCTACTTATCCTTCCTAATGGGTAGGGAAAGATTGATACTTGCTTCTAGGTCACAAGACCTTCTCCAGCTGTTCCTGTCCTTGTCTGTAACACCACTGGCTCTGGCGATACAGTGTCAGGGTAGCTGATGAACCCCTACCTCCTTGGCCAACCATGAGCATCAATCAACAGTTCAAGCTGCAGCAGAACTGCTGGCGTGAGACCCTCTGCACCTTATCCACCCCATTCTTCTGTCTATGCAGAAGAGTTGGGAAGGTCCCACTGTCACCAGCCCAATCCATTCAGAGTGGGAGGAGCTGAACAGGAAGAGGCCTTGAACCCCTGATCAGAGCCTCTGGCTTTTCTGCAATGACTCAAACACGTTAAAAACTAGGGCTTGTAAGTCCTTTCCAGAAAATCTTGTAGGAATTCTTATGAGTGTAAAACATGAACTGGAGCACTTAATATCACTAACGGCATCACACTGGTAACTGACCTCAGGTTCTCTATTGTCTACAGCTGGAAAGGGCTTGTATTTATATTAGGTGTTATTTAATAATTTGTGAATTGTTATCAGCATTATTTTTAGGCCCTCTTTGTCTATTTTTTTAACTTCACCTCTTCTTCAGATCCTCCATGGAAAATGTACTTATATTTAAAATCCTAGATGTGTTGGCTTCACTGTCTTAAAAACTGAAAACCTGACATTTGACTCTGTAACGTACTAGGAAAAAAAAAAAAAAGGAGAAAAGGAAACAGTAGCTCCCATGGCACTCCTGTATCCTCTTAACATTTTCTTGTAACTATACTGTTTTATAGATGAAACTGTCACTGCAAAGATGACAAATCTAACACATAAAAGAACAAAAATGGGCAATAAATCACAAGTGACACTCCAGCCCATTGAAATGCATTCAGCCGGTGCTGCAGAAAGTAGGAAGATTTCCTCTTGCTTTGCATTCTGCCTGGCTGAGCAAGACAACCAGAATCCTTGAAAAATTGGTACAACAAACGCTGGGGCCATCGTGTAAAAACAGGCTTAGAATTTCACTTTGGAGACTCGGATCCATCCTCACTCTGCTTTCCTTGTCACCCAGCCTTGCAACAGCTTTGACATTACACCACAGAGGTGCTTGCTCTCCCCTGGATCACTGAACACAACTCCCACTGATGTAAATGCTGTTCAGAAGGATCAAGAGAAGAATAAACTCCTAAAATGGTGTATTCAACCTGCAGACAGGCATATCCACACACACCTTAGTTATTACAGACAACACTGTAGTTTCAACTAGGAAATCATGGGTTCTCCATTACCCAAAATAGCACTTCAAGTCTCAACATGTCAGAATACATCTAAATCAATGCTACGTGGTTCAGGATGGAGAAAAATGAATGTGAGTGTCTGTCCAGCCTGTGTTGCTATACTGCAATTGCATTACATTGTAAAGCAGAAACCACAAACACCGATGAAGAAATCAGCCCAGTTCTTTCCAACAAAGTAAAACAGGAAGAAAACCCTTCTCAAATACATGCTGTTGGTTTTTGTGTTAATAAATAAACCGTGTTCTCAGTAATGCAATAAAAATAAAATCCCTTGACCTTAAAGAAAAGTTGTGATTTTATCAATCAATGATTTCAGTTGATTATTTCACTCTTAGAGTGGAATGGCTGAGAACAGAATCTGACCCAGCCTATTGCAATAAATCCTGCTATGTATTGAATACATGTCTGAAGAAATGTGTGTATTTTATTATGCTGCGGACTTCATAAGGGAGGAGAAACCAATTGGGATTATTTTATGACTGTTTTTAGCATGGTTATAAAATGTGCTGCTCATCTAGACCTTGAAGGTATGCACCGTAAAAATCATTTAAGCTTTATGAATGTCACTTTTAAAAAAAAATTCTTCCCAATTCTTGAAGTATCAGTTATTCCACAAAGCTTCTAACATATCTTGTTGTATCTGATTTGTACCAAGAATTTCATCGATGAAGAAAGAGTGTACAATTCAGAACTCTCCTTCCAGCTGCATGCATAATTAACAATGGGTAGGGAAAAGGGCGTTCTATGGAAATCAGTCTTAACAATATCCAGTAAAGTAATGGCTGCCCCACTAAATCACAAATGGAAATATTTTAATTTAAATATAAGTAGCTCAGACATATTTCAACAATTAAGAAAATGCCTGAAAGAATGAATGCCCTAATCGTAATTCCAAGCACGCTATTATATCAGAATGCAGACAGAACAAAATAGATGAGGGCCAATGAATACCAAATATGGCAAATTTAAACCTATTACATGAAGTGTCTCTTAAAAAATAATGAGGCAAACTACAAATGCTTTTGGGCTTTCTCAAAAACATGGATTTGTTGTCAACTTTAAAGTCAAGGTCATATAGGCACTTATGTGTATGATAAGTTTTTTTTTGTTAACCTTCTACATGATTTCAACCACACTGTTAAACCTTGTTTGTTTCTGAAAACATGGAAAAAGGATCACGAGGAGTGTTATGCTTCCTGTATAGAGAGTCTTCTCCTGGCTGACAGATTTCAGTAAGTTATATGTTCTCCCTGTCTGTCGGAGGGTAGGGTCAATTGAGTGGACTTGAAGTTAGTTACTTTTTGTAGGTAAACACTGAAAGCTAACACTATCCCCCAAATCTGAATTCCTTAGTGACTAAGTTACTGTATCAGTGATAATAATGTATTCACTAACACTAACAAGACTAATTTGCCTATTTCGGCTTGTAAGAATCAAAATCACACCGATGCCTTTACTACATCTGCAAGGAAAAGTTTCCTTTGCTACAGGCTGCAAAGGAGTCCTAAAGCAAGGAGGAGTGGCTGTTGATATTCAGGGTAAATAGCAGGTAGTCCTCAGATGGAGGTCATCTTGTTTTTATATGAAAAGGAAGGAGAAAGGAAGGACAAAGAGGAGCTAATAAGGTTTATAAACTGCACCAGTAAGGCCAGGATGAGTTGATTGCTAGGGTGGAGGAAATGAATGGAAATAGAGTTGGCTTGAAAGCTTGTTGGGGGCCCAGTGATTAACTTCACTTATAAGTAGTGAAATATTTATTAAGGTGAAACAGTAATTTAGCAAAATTAGTAGTAAACATGAGAGTGTTTTAAGAGATTGTATGGCAAGATACACTTGATTATTTACTGCATAGAGGACAGGGACAGAACTTTCTGATTATCGTGACCTTTCTGAAGAGGAAGACCTTTCAAAATTGGTAACAATATTTAGGAATGCAGCCAAGATTTTAAATTTTCATTATGCAGGAAGCATCAACCTCCCACCTGAAAAAAAGAAAATCCCAACCCTGACCTTTGCACTACCGGTTATGTTTCTCCTCAAATGGGAGAAGACAAATGTAATTTCTTGATCTTAAATGTAATTACTTTGGTGCTCAGCAAAGAAGTGAGGAAAAGATACTAAATAGAAAATACAAGGTAACATTATTTAAAAGTTAGAGCTGTAGGGCTTGCAGTAAATGCAGTTCATAGTAGTCATAAAGAGGACATAAAGAGGTCCTCTGATATGTAGATCCTTCCCATAGTCTGGAATTCTGCAGGAAAAAAAAATAATGGGGATAATGTGCATCATTCCCTGCTTCTTCATGTCCACTCCAGCTCCTGTACGTCTCCTTTAAGAAAATCTTTGGGTCATGGATATCATAGATACCATTACTGCTATACTGCCCTGAAGCTGAAAAGTCTGCCTAAGGGACCCATACACAGTACTTCTCTGTACAAAACCTTGAATTCCTGTTGCTGTCGTGGGACCAACCACGTGGGCTGGGTGAGGACTTTTCACACCTTAATGCAGTTGCACCAATAAAGAAGGAGGATGCTTCTTTCCTTTTGATCACACCATCTTTCAAGCATGAGAAGAGGTTGCAAAAATGATGAGGGGATTTCAAAGGGTTTTTAATACATTTCGCAGATAGCCATAAATGCTGCTTGCAGATACCATTTGATACTTCTTTTTAACTATGAAAATTAGTTTCTAGTAGAACAGATTTTTTTTGTTTTGTTTTATAAAGAAAATAATGTCAAAGATCTGACAGACAACAACCGACTGCCAACGCTATGAGCCAGCAGTGACAAAGCAACCAAATACTTTGCTACCATCCTGTTCTAGCCACACCTCTGTTCTTTCACTGTTAAATGCTACAGCCAGCTCCCTCTTGTGGAACAGGTCTATCTCCACTGTTTCCTGTAGCTACCCAGTTTTGTACTAAAACAAAAAACAAAATGAGAGAAGAAACATAGTCGGTTCTCCATATGGAAAAACATATAAGCTTGTTTGAATCCTGTAATGAAGAAATCAAAACTTGCCGCAGTTCAAGGCTGTGGAAGAGATGCTCCTTGTCTCTTCAAAGCTTAATTTGTATTCTCCAGTAAAAAAGAGCTATAAAAATGTATGTGGACATAGCTTCTGACAAGCAGCACTAACAAGGGCAAGCTACTACTTCCTGGCATTACCTAGATACGTTTTTCTGGTTAGTTCATATGTTATTACATAATACAAAAAACCCCACATCAAACAATTTTGTCTTCATTGACGTGGCAACTTGGACATTATGGAACCCGCAGCTGTGTTATTATAACACATACCCTAGAATTAAAAGCTATAGCAGACATGTCACTAATCCTCTTAAGCTGAATCATTTAACTGTCTCTTATTGATTACAGGAGTATCCAGACACTAAGTATCTGAACTCTGCCTTGTCCTTCAGAACACCACAGTAGCACCATATACGTGCTTCCCAAGTAACTGCACCAGTATTCTTGGAAAAGGCAATGACTTTATCATATGCTAAATGCTCATGGACTAGGTCTAACTTCCCCTGTTATATATTCCATCAAACTCACCACATATTCTAATGCTTTTAATGCTTTCTCTTTCTGTTTAAAAATTAAAAGTCTTCCAAATCCCTTAAAAAGCTTTATGTATGTGTTTATTTTCTGACAAAATGAGTAACTTTATAAAGATTTTCTGGTACGTTCTGAACAGGCCTTCAAGCCACACACAGCCTAATAATGGCCTCACATACCGAGTTTACTTTGACCGTTAGATTTAAAAACCTTATAGTCCTGTTCATTCTCGTATGTCACATACTAGGTTATTCTGTTCTAATCCTAGAACTCATGTATGACATAATTAAAAAGGAATCAATTTTATTTTATTTTTTTGCATATTAAAATGTTGCCAGAAAATGTGATCTTATGATCTTCCCAACATTCTGTAGTCAAAAAATAAATAAACCATTAATACAAGATCTTTGTCCTAACTTATACATGCAACTCTTGAGCCTATATTATTTAGAAATTCTAGTCTCTTGATCTAACAACACATTAAAAAACTCCAACAAGTGCACAGGTATATATCTATATTCAAACTGTCATATAATTTATGGATGAAGCAAGACTAGACCTTTTTTACAATATCAGGCTTGAAGGAACATTCCACAGATCACACACACAATGGGCACATGCAGCGGAGTTGTACGTAGAGGGATGTGTGTGTGTAAGTTTTGGTGCCAAGCACACAATTTGATTGAATGGAGCTGAAGGAAAATTTATAACCAAAAAAAAGAAACTTTTAACAGAGAAAACTATTCATGAGCAGAGAATGAAGAAATTGTCAGGGAAAAGGAGCCAAAGAAAATGAGACAAAATGGGCATGATGACTTGTCTATACTTGAACATCTGACCTGTTAGTTGGTCGTCGCCTGCAGCAGGGGCGATGCGAATGTATGGTGTTGTAAGCTGAGTCACGATTATCGCAGCTAAGGCAAAGGAAGATTTCCAGGTCAGCATGCATGAGGGAAAAAAAAGCCAGACTGAAGCTAGGCCAGCAAGAGGAATCTTGGTCAATAGTTTATTGTCTGAACTTCTTACATATAAACCCCAAAAAACTCCCACAAGTTCCTTTTCATCTTCAGTTGTTAGTTTGGTTATTCTGCAAATTAATAAGCTTTTGTATGTGACTTTCATTCCAGAAGAGGACTCAAAAGCACATGATTTACAGATAATGCATTTGAGGAAACAGGAGACTCTTTGGCTCTGCTACTTACAGCACTGGGCTTTCTAAGTGAAAGTTAACTGTTTATTCAGATTGCTCTAGTATTTACTTCTCGAGGTAATTTGAACTAGCTTCACTTTTTGTTTTCCTTTTTTTTTTGTTTTGTGTTCAAAATAGTACATTTTTCCTATAATTTTTTTAAACATAATTTTTATGTAAAAAGTTTGAGCTAGCTGATTAATTTTTCTTGTACAAACTTGGGTCTTGCTTCTGAAAACATACAAGTTACACATATAATTAACATCCAGCACACAGGGAATGAAAGTAAGCACGCTTTCAGCTACCTATGTATGTAACTGTTTGAGGTCCGAGTTTCAAGTTCATGTTTTGTCACTAAGACAAGAAAAAGATCAAAAACCTGAATTGTTTGTGTGCCTGAAGTATTCAGATTTTTCTGTTGGAGCTTTAACAATCACAGGCTAATATAGATAACTATTACCATGGTTCACATAAATAAAATCTCATATTTCTTTGTTTGCCAGCAGTTCCATGACTGTCTCTAAATGGTTAAGCACACTATGATACATTTATATTAAGGAATATAAAAAAAATTAAAAGGTCAGATCCAACATGATGCAGCTGGAGAATGATGCAAAGAAAAAATATTGGAAAATTAAGGACAAAATTATATGAAAGATCACTCATTTACATAGAACAGCCTGGGTGCTATTAGAAATGTGGCAACGAGTGAGGAAAATAGATCATCTACCATCTGCAGACAATTAAACTCAAAACTGCTGCTGCATAATATTTTGAAATATCCCTCTGAAACACTGAAATGCAGTGTTGATAGTAGCTGCTAGAGTAATGTTGCTATTGGATTTAAAATATTATAATATCCTTTTCTCTCTCATAATTAATGAAAGCCTTCCAATATCGCAAAATTAGAACAATAATGTCTTCCTCTTGAGGACTGGAATCCTAGGAGATAACCAAGATGTTTCTATCCAGACAGTGTTGTAAGTCATATCAGGAAATACAGTCTTAATATAAATCACAAAACAGCACAAAGTTGCTAGCAATAAACTTGCCGGAGTTTTGGAATGTTTTCAACTTCCTCTGCTGAGATTTCACAGTCATTTAGCTTGAAGAAAGAGTCAGTATATGAAAGCCATATTTCAAACAAAATACGACAACCCTTATTACCACTGGTACAAAAATCTCTTCCTGATTTTTGTTTGTTTGTTTGTTTAATTATCTTGACAAAAATAATGGGAGTGGAAACCTGCAGTCTCCTTATTTGTATATACACCAAACTGTCACAGAGGTTCTAGAAGCCTTTCTCTACAGAAAAGTAAGATCGGAAGACTCCACGTCACAAGAATATGCTGTCTGACCCTTCTCCGAGCAAAGGCAGTAGCAAAGGCTCCCTTTGACTTCAGCAGAAGCAGGAGGAGAACTCCTAGCTCTACAAAACCCAGTATTCTGATCGTAAATTATACTTCCAGTCATTGCAATCAGGATTTTTATATGATCTCTAAAAGAACCCATTAGAACAGAGGTTTCATTTGTCAAAATGTAATGGTCATGAAACAAGAGCAGTTTTTAAAATGTTGTGAATTGAGGTTGTTCAAAACATACTTGATGGAATGAGAAAGTATTATCTAGCTACTGACCCTACTCATGCATTTGACCCACTGGAGTTAGGCTGTACTTTTCTAACAAGAAACTAGTCAGTCTTACAGGCTATCCAGCGCGCTTGGCTCTGACCCAGTGTCCTGGTTTCAGCTGTGATAGAGATCATTTATTTTCTAGTGCCTGATTTGCTTCAGATTTTGTATGAAAGGAATGTCATTAATGCATATTTATGTTAGTCAAGGACTTTTTTCGGCGTCCCAGAGAAGCTGAGAGGGATCACAGACAGAAAAATCTGGCCAGTGGAACGCTCCATGCAGTAGGTGTTCAGTGTAGAAATGTTCGTCTTCAGTATATAAATGGGGGTTGGCTGGGGGGGCCAGAAGTGATCCCTGCTTGGTATGATCTGGGCAACAAATTCACCAGGTGGTTGTTCTTGTATTGTTGTGTTGTATTACTTTGTCTTGTATGTTCTATTATTATTATTATTGCTATTTTCCTTTCACCATATTTGTCTATTACGCTGTCTTTATCTCAGCCCATGATGTTGTGAGGTTTTTTTCCTTTTCCCTCCTTTTCTCCCCAGCCTTGCAGGGGGTGGAGAGTTGCATGGTCTTAGCTGCCAGCTGGGGTTAAACCATGACATCCAGCCAGAGTTTAGACTGTGCCAGTTGAAACACATGCTTGACAGTAAGCACACGCATTATTCCTATTGACATCAACTGGAGTGTAAAGTGAAGTACCTACTCAAGTGTTCTGCTGGATATGGGGCAAGAACACTCTGTATCTTTATGTTATACTTGGAGTAATTTATTTTTATTTTAATAAGAAATAGAAAGTGGACCATGGGATGAACACTGCTAAACTCAGTGATAAAACAGAATCTCAGTGATTTTAAGAAAGTCTCAAAGGCACCGACAAATTTTAGATTATCTGGAGTTGGTATAATTAAAAGAAAAAGAGCTAGCAAATGATACAGATGTGCTCATGTCAGGTTCTTAGCTCCCTTATTGGTCCTGAGGGCAGACTTCAAACCAGCTAACCACACACCCTTAATACGGGCAATGAGGTGGCTTGGCCAAGCACAGCTGGCTCAGTTCAGCAGCTTGGAGGATGCCTTGGGTGACCTGGAACCCAGGAAGGGCTGCCAATGTGCTTGGTGCAGTTCCATGGGAACGGAATTGCAGAAGGTTTCTGCAGTCAGGGAATCAAGAAACAAGCCAACAGTTGGCTACATGGTCGCGTTTGTTTTACAGGGTATACTGTGTTGCACAGGCCTTTAGCCAGTAAAATACTTACATGTCCACTCTAAAATTGAATAGTTGCAATGTAGTCACTGAAATTATTCTTCGTGCTCACAGTTAGGTATGTAACTGACTTGATTAGGGCCTCAAAGCCTATGGTTTCCCACATACATACCAAATTCTAGAGTATGTCTACTAACTCAAATAGCTTACGTAAGACTACGTATTTTCAGGACTGGGTGTTAATTTAAAAGAAGATTGTATCAGTTTTATACATTAATGACTTAAAGCATTTCCTTTTAGCTTTAAAAACCACCAAACTTGAACTTTTAAAGATAACAGAAGCCTAGAATATAAATATTTCAGAAACTATATTACCATACAAAAACTATATGTTGTATCAGAAAGCCTTTGCAACCTTGTTTGTAGGAAGCACTATAATAAGCAGATGGACAGAATGAGCACATGGTGGAGCTCAGTTTACTGTCTAGTAGCTATACTGTAGTCACAAAATTCAGTGCACAATGGTGTGTGTCTGTAAGAGGGAAGGCACAGCGGTCAGAGCAGCCTTTGTTTCTTGGGGTACAAGCAATAAGAATGTTGTCACTAAGCTGTTTGGGGGGCTGTGGACAGAAGGGGAGATGAATGGGAGAGGAAAAGTCTCTGTCTTGTCCCACTGCAGGTGTGGTGACTTCTGACCTACATATACTCAGCATTTTTGTTATTTTTTCTAGTCCATACGTGGGAAGTCCAAAAAGGGCAGAGAACTCTGCTTTTCTCTCAGGTACTCAAGATCTAAAGGAGAAAAGTCTGCACAGGCAGGTATGATTAATATCATATTAAAGTATGTCATAGTCTTCATTTTACTTTTAAAAATTAATATAGTTTAAAAAATATAATACAGACATTCAGTTTAGAAGGATGGAAATCAGTGCTTTACAGAAGCCCGCCAAGAAAGTTTTGCACCAGGGATTATAAATGCCATTGAGGACATCACTGGTTTCAAAGTCCTCCCAACAACCCCTCACATTATTTTACAGGCTTCACAAAGGTACTAAGAAGAATTCTGAAGCATGTTTTCAAACCAGAAATGTATGTAGATTTGCTCAAAATAAAAGATGCATTTCTCCCAGGTCCATTGCCAAATGGGTTAGCTCAAAGGAGCTTGTTGCTATGGGAGCTACTCCAATCCATAAAGTTACCCTTGCTTCTCAAACAGGAGAGTAAGATTTTTTGAGTCAGTCAAGTAATTGAAATAGTTGAATATCCATTAGTGGTTAGGAATACAAATTTTCAAATAATTTAAAATCCATTCTTCTAATCACCTATTATGATTTCTGAGGTAATGTATTCCACTCCTGGTATCACTGAAACTACTGGAAAACACCAACACAGGATTCCATTTGAATCTGGAATTAATCTCTCATCTATACTTTAATGGGTTTTAGTTTAGGTAACTGAAAGTCGTCTATGGCTTAGTAAGTAGGCAGCAAACTAGAATTAAAGCTACTTCCTTTGGTTTGGAAAAAAACACCTCAAAACAAGAACTGATTCAAAGAGACATAAAAACTGTATTTGTTAGGGAGCATCCAGCCTTTCAACAGAGGCAACTGCAGGCTAACATTTCTGTTATTCTTAAGTAATAAGATTCTTAGCCATCCTATTTAGATTTAGTGGTGGTGGAATTGTGATGTCTATATGCAAAGAAAACCATAGTGGAATCAGTTACATTAGGGACAGTCAGTATGGGACGTGCAAGATCTCCTGCAATGAACAGGAATGAAGTTGGTTTTGTTTCATACTCTTACCAGGTGTCCAAATTGCAAGGTGGTATTACTCGTTCCTACTCACAGCACTTTCCTTCACCTGTTTTTTACAGTCTCTAAATAATCATACTATCCCACCACGTCTTTTTCAGGCCTCAAAGTTGCCATGAACTAGAGATACTAAAAAGGTGAGATTACAAAGGTCACTACAGACAGATCCTAGCCTCCAAAGTTAAATATATCACAAGGATGTTTATCTTTTCCTATCTGGGGATTAAACCTATAGCTAGCACTGCCTCATTTATACAAACATGTCTCACAAATGCTAGTATCATATGCTGACAGTCCAATAAATATAGCTGATCTGTACCATGAAAATGAAGAACAAGATTTTTCCCCTTTTCTTTGATAAAGCAATTAAGATAAGACAATTGCTTACGGGTAAGGGGTAATTCTTCAGCATGGATTTATAGGAAGCTGGTATGCACTCTGCAATTGGCAATTTTACAATTCTACTATATATAGAAAAGTCAAAAATATTTATGGTGAGATCATATAAAAACCCACACAATACACTTTAAAAAACCTGTGTTCAAGGAGATAACTAAAAATGAGTAATACACTTATCATTAAAAACAAACAAACAAACAAACTTCCTAAATCTCAGCTAGAGACACAAATGAATAATTTAAAATTCCGTAATAGGTTTTTAGCAATATAAACAGTTCAGGAAGTTTGCCAAGACCATGTGAGGGAAAGGTCAGCAGGCTAAAATACACAATACATGACATAATACCAACATACCTTTTGTGGCTACTCTGACGCAGTCGATTTTGGTTTCCTGTGTCAAATAAAGAGGAAAAAGGTCACATTCTGTGTTTCCAAGCAAAGAAAGTCATCCATGATTCTATTCTTAAAAGTACTGATAAAATGTCAGAGAATTGTTCCTTTCTTTAATGTGCCTCATTACATATTTAACTGCTTATTATGCACCTCCTATGTGTTTTCATAATATGGCCAAACACTGCGTGGGTATGATACATAAACATTTCACTTAAGACTTCTCTAAAAGCAGAAAATATCTGAAAAAAATATTCATAAGAGTACAGGCAAGCATTCAGCTTTTTTCACTTTGGCAACATAATGACCTTGGGAGATTTCTCTTTTTCTTACAGATAGTATAGTTCGAGGCATCATGCTAGACAATTTTAGAAAGAAAAAATAATCAATGGTGTTTCACTTTTCTGCACTGTCAGTGCACTGTGAAAGAGGGACCATTATGGTTTCTGGCAGAAAACATTTCCAGGCTGTCAGCGCAGACAGCCAAAGCTTATCAAGAACTGAAGGGCTCTGCGTAGGTCTGTCCAGGAAATGAAAAACAATTCCAGGAAGAATTACCCTGATGAAACATGATCTGCAAAGACCTTCTTATACACTTTTCATTTCAGTTCCATCTACCTATTTTTCTTTTAGTGTTTGCAGAAAGGCAAAAANATAAAAAAAAAAAAAAAAAAAAAAAAAAAAAAAGTGGTTTCTAATTCAGTCAGGGCATCCAAATGAGAAAATGGGAGTTCAAGACATTAGAAATCAAGGTAATTGGACTGGACAGGCCAAGACAGATGTGCTAAAATTCACAATCAAGTTTGGCTTAACTTTAACGAAAGAAATCACAATGCTCCTCTTGAAAGCAAGAAAAAGAAAGGAGAGGGGAAGNCAATAAGTACTATTGTGTAAGGAAAATCGTTATTTTTTAAACTCTCTTTTAAATTTCACAGTTTCTTCATTTTCTTGTTAGCAACTGAACTGGACACCTTACTAGTTGGTGCCAATCACCTATTCACATAGAAATACTGTATAAACCCACACCTATCCTAAGACTTACCCCATTGGCTCTGCTAGCAGCTTGAAAATAGATGCTGTAGCTCTTATGAGGAAGAAGAGGAGTGTTCCAGAAACCACTGTAGGTTTTGTTATCACCAATAGTAAAAGGTTGAGCAGCTTGTAAACCATTGGCTGGAAACTCTGCAGCAAAGTAGTACTGGGAATTCAAAAGCGAGGCATTCTGGAAATGAATGGGCACTGGGTAGCACTTCAGAATTTCAGTTGTCTTCTTGGTTCTCCGTGGGCGTTCTTCTTCAACAACTATTTGATAGACACTAAGGGTGTAGAAAGGAAAAAACAAAAGAAACACATGGATTATTTTAAGACTTGGAAGTCAACTCATTCTGAAACCATAATAGCACCCCAGTATTTATGGAAAAAAAGAACTGTTAAAAGCAATGGATACAGGGAGAAATGTCCTTATGAAACTCAGGTGTAAGAATTTGTGGAACAGATTTATGCTTTCAAACAAATTCATTTTGTTTTGGAAAAACAAAGCTAGCTATACACACCACAGCTTTTCATATAGCAAATGCATACAACGCTTTCTTGTTCAAACTCTTGTACAAAAAAAAAGCTTGCTTGATTAGTGTTTAAATGCACAATTAAATATTATTTTGTTCACAGAAGTAAGTACAAAGCTATGGGTTCCATCCCCTAACCTGTAGTAGTAAGATAAAAATGAAGAAATAAACTAGAAAGAGAATGGGGAACAGTATTTTCTTAAATAGTTGACATTACAACTATTTTAAAAAGCACACACAGGTAAACTACAGTCTTTAAAACTGTGGTGGAATATTGGCTGTTTCTGAGCAAGAATAAAACACTCTTTAACCCAAGTTATTCTTACTCAGCAAAGCACTTCTACACATCTTAGAGATAACCCCTTTTTTAAGCGCTTCTGCATTCTGCAAAGCAATTCAGTTTGTACTTGCATTCTTTGCTGTACAAATCCTCTGCAGGCAACAGTCCACCCCTCTCCACCATAAAGGTGCTATGGACCTTCAAGTGGGAACAAAGACATTCTGCTGTGTATGCAAATAGCGTAATCATTATACCCTTGCAGTTACTCTAAATGCCTGCGTCAGTGCTTTCAAATTTGTGAAGTGGGAAGTCCGTATCTCTAAAGAGGACTGGTTTGCAAGTTTATTGCTTCACTGGAGGCCAGTGTTTCTTAATCATTACTTGTCTCCTGGAATCTTGAATCCCAGTAAGCAAGTCAGTGTCGGTAACTGATGTTAAAGCAGCAATGTGTCCGTACTTTGGCACATCATCTACATCTAAAAACAATTTATGATCTTGCAAGCTGATAACTCATAAAAAGCAGGAATCTCTGGGCAGGGTATGTTCCTTAAAGATAAAATATCCACACAGTTTGACATGTTATTCCCATTCCATCATCTGTAGGGTTATGATTATGTTTATAGAAGAGTCTGCTTAAAGTACAAGCACACATGAGCTGGACTCTGCAGGTCTCAGTCTGGACCCAACAGGGCTTATTGTCTTAGTCACGTCACTGCACAGCTACGGCTACTCCCCTTCTGAAGGCAAATCTGGTTTAGAAATGGAAGAGATGACGTTGTGCAGTCACCCAGCCAGCTCATAGCCAGTGAGCTCCTGCATCTGCTGAGGCTCTCCTAGACTCAAGCAGCTTCCAGTGCTAGCATGGAGCTCTCCAGGTCTTGTAGTCTCTGGAGCCCTACTGACTCACTGCACCACCAGACTAACAAACTGCTTCTGCACTCAAGCTGCCTTTGCATGTTTAGTCAATGCTGTGTGCTTGAATGATGCCCCAATCAGTGAAACTGTTCAAGGTCAGGTCGGATGGGGCTTTGAGCTACTTGACCTAGTGAAAGATGTCCCTGCCCACGGCAGGGGCAGTGGACTAGATCATCTTTAAAGGTCCCTTCCAACCCAAACCCAAATCATGTCATGATTACATGACAGCAAGATGCTAGGCCTGCAGAGCCTTCAAAGCTGAGTATCACCAAGATATGAACGTCAGTTCTCCTACCCATCTTACATTTTTTTATCAGACCTACCAATCACATGCACCAGGCCCTGTTCGCTGTGTTTTCAAGATCTACACTTCCTACGCTCACAAAAAATGCCCAGAAAGTTAACGCTGAGAACACTTAATACATCTTCTTCTTTAGACTCTTACCACAGTGGAGGTTTAGTTTAATGTTAAGACATTAAAATATGTCTTAAATGAAAAAAATGAAAAATGTGTCTTAAAATATCTATGCATCTGCAAACTCCCATTACAGTCACTGGACAGCTACTCAGCACAGACCTGACCAGTGAGAAAGCGTCTACTTTTGGGTCATCTTACTTGCTTTATAGGCTCCACTGACTATAATAACTGAACACTCAGGTCACATGTAGATATTTACTAATGGACACCTAAGTTTAGATGTTTTAATCTGATGCTGAGTACCACACAGAAATCAAACCACGTATAAGTAAAATTTGGTACAGCCAGGAAGACAAAAAATGTCTTGAGAGTCCAATTCAAAGCCACTGTCTGTACAACAAAGTCTACACAACAAGCACAAAGATTTTCATTAGTTGATTAATTAATTCCATGCTGAGTAGTAAATGAAGGTCAATACATGGCAACCTTTCTCTGATCCTATGAGAATTGATCTGTAAAAACTAGCTTAAAAATTAATCACTGTCATAACAATCTTGGTTTTTTCTCTTCCAAATAAACGTTTGACATGATTTTAGCAGTTAATTTTCTAGAACAAAATGCAATTGCTTAGAACCAGGATTCCAAGCTACTTTGAAGAGAGTATGTTGCCTCCTCTATTAATTTACGTTGAATCTACAATAAATACTGTTTGCAAATTTAAATGGAACATTGGAGAAAAAGTAGAAGGTGATGTAAAAATCTATTCTGGCAAGGTAGTGAAGCTGGATACACTTGGCTAATACTGCAGCAAAGATAAGAATCCCTCATTTTCACTAAAGCTCGATGGATAGTAAACTAAGTTATTTGGCTGTTGGCTCCAGGAGAGTATTGTTACCTTTTTTTTATTGCAGCACAACTGAATATAAGAGGAACCTCAGACCAGACAAAGTAATATGACCTGTCTCTACTGGTTGAAATGAGGCTTCTTTTCATTTGTCACTCGGTGATTAAAGGTAAAGTTTGTAGTGAATTTAGGAACAAATCTGCCATTAAAATGCTCCTTTTCCTCTAGCAAATTCATGTTAGATACACTACACACACTCTTCCTTGCATATTACATTTTAAATGCCTGACATCTATTCATCTTCAGATACATTAAAGGAAGAACTAAGTTGACTGGAGCGATTTCAAACTCACAATGTCTTTTCATCCATTCTCCATGAGACAGATTAGATTTGCAAGCATCTAAACCTCAAATCTATTTGCTCTTTAATAATTTAAGCACTGAAAGGTCAAGCAGCTCTTTTCTGTTCCCCTTTATCAAAGTCCAAGTGCTAATGAAAAATAACTAAATCCTATCTGCTGCCCAATTTCCACACAGTGCTATTTCTCTGATGAAATTAACACATTATAAGCACCTGGGTCAATGAAAACACGACAGAACTTTATGAGTGATACGTTTTACATTTGTACAAATGAGATCATTTTGCTAATGAATTTTACAAAATTACCCCAATTACAATTATAATCCCAAAGCTTCCTCTAATTCTTACTGTTAAAATTGCTTTCTTTAATATACAACATCTGAATTGCCTACGCTGAAAAGGGTTCAAGCTTAGTGAACCGAGCTAGCACTGAACCAGGACTCTATTATTCCTCTTAGGTGTAAGTCAGATTTCCTGCTTGGTTGAAGTTGGATTATTCCTTTTCCACACCTCTACATTTCAGATAATAAAGTCTTCCTACTTGTAATCCAGAAAAATAAAATCTATATTATAGCAAAAGGTGCTGAAAGCATATCAACTATCTGTAGAACTTAAATTAACCTTTCTGAAGGAAAGAAACATAATTTAAGTTTAATTCAAGCTAAGCAGTTCTACTATCAAATTCCAGTATCTTAGAAATTGAACACAAAATCTGTTTTTATATAGATTGAAACTTAACGTTGCATCAAGAAAGGAATACATAGGAATTATTTTTAACTTAGGATTCAAATATTTCAAATTTGCTGATTAAAAAGGTTTCTGGGAAAAGAAAAAAAATATGTCATTTTAAAGATATTTTTTATTTTAACAATTCTAAAACAGTGGATTAAATAATTATGCAGAGACACCAATCTGAACATAATAAGGATTGCAATTTTGTGTAGAAATCAGCCATACTAGGCTTCTCAGATATTTACTCAAATTGGCCTGCTTAAATTAAAATGGTTTGTCAATGTCTGCTAAATATACCGACTTCTTGCAGAGTTGAAAAGAAGACATGAAAGAGGAACAAAAACATGTTAACACAGTAATCAAAGATGCTAAGAATATTTAGACAAATGAATCAATTCAGAAGAAGTTTTAAGTGTATATCTATTCTTAAATCCATCGAATTATGGGTTTTAGTAAATTGCTGAATCAGGACATTTTTCCACATTACTGGAATGCAGTAAATAGAATTTTAATTAATCAAAATCTCAACCAAAGAGACAAAATAATTTCCCAAGAAGGGCATATTGGATACAAGCATGATTTCTGGATTCTTAATGCAGCAGTCCTTAACACGTACAATCTAGGTATTTATCAGCTGAAACTTACGAATTTAGAATTACATTTCCACCAGAAGTAATTCCAAATAAAAAACAAAGGGAAAAAGAGCTTGATTGCTTCATTATTGAAATTTCAGCTCTATTTATTCTCTCTTACGTAGTCTTGATGCTTCACCTAACTGAAAGCAATTCATTGAAGTCATAAAGAATTTTTAAGAATTTATTTTACAGAAGAAAGATGGCCTGAGGACCTGAACCTAGACTAAGAGTATCTGAATTTATTTACTAGTCCTAATATAATCCTCACAACTAAACTGAGGAAGTGTGGCCTGGATGATCAGGTAGTAAGGTGGATTGTGAACTGGCTGAAGGAGAGGAGCCAGAGAGTTGTGGTCAATGGGATGGAGTCTAGTTGGAGGCCTTTATCTATCAGAATACCTCAAGGATCACTATTGGGACCAGTACTATTCAATATATTCATCAACAACTTGGATGAGGGAGTAGAGTTCACTGTCAGCCAGTTCGCTGATGACACCAAACTGGGAGGAGTGGCTGAAACACCAGCAGGCCGTGCTGCCATCTAGAGAGACCTGGACAGGCTGGAGAGTTGGGTGGGGAGAAATTTAATGAAATTTAACAAGGGCAAGTGTAGAGTCTGGCATCTGGGCAAGAACAACCCCAGGTACCAGTACAAGTTGGGAACTGCCCTGTTGGAGAGCAGCGTAGGGGAAAGGGACCTGGGGGTCCTGGTGGGCAGCAGGATGCCCATGAGCCAGCTCTGTGCCCTTGTGGCCAAGAAGGCCAATGGCATCCTGGGGTGTATGAGAAGAGGGGTGGTCAGTAGGTGGAGAGAGGTTCTCCTCCCCCTCTACTCTGCCCTGGTGAGACCCCATCTGGAATATTGAGTCCAGTTCTGGGCCCCTCAGTTCAAGAAGGACAGGGAACCGCTGGAGAGAGTCCAGGGCAGAGCCACAAAGATGATGAAGGGAGTGGAACATCTCCCACAGGAGGAAAGGCTGAGGGAGCTGGGTCTCTTTAGTTTGGAGAAGAGGAGACTGAGAGTGACCTGATTAATGTTTATAAATATGTAAAAGGTGAGTGTCAGATGGAGCCAGGCTCTTCTCAGTGACAGGCAATGATAGGACAAGGGGCAATGGGTGCAAGCTGGAACAGAGGAGGTTCCACTGAAATAGGAGGAAAAACTTCTTCCCACTGAGGGTGAGGGAACACTGGAAGGGGCTGCCCAGAGAGGTTGTGGAGTCTCCTTCTCTGGAGACATTCCAAACCCGCCTGGACACGTTCCTGTGACCTGCTCTGGGTGTTCCTGCTCTGGCAGGGGATAGGACTGGATGAGCTTTCAAGGTCCCTTCCAATCCCTGAGATTCTGTGAAAATCAGTAACAGTTTTACTGAATACTTAAGACATATAGAAGACACTGCCTGTGATAACTGTTGTGTGTGATCCTAGGCAAGTCAATTAAATATTTTTTGCCTCAGTTCTCCAGCTGTAAAATGAGAATTGAAAAGCTCCTTATTCCCTGTAACCTGCTTCAACTGTTCAAAATTAAAACCTTTTCAAGATCACCTTCTCTATTATCTTTGAAAAAGATGGCAAAATAAAGAAAACCAAACCTCACCTTGTTATCTCAGTTTATGTCCATGAAGAACTCAATTGCTCAAACCGTAACAGTCTACAGGGTCTCCACAATTTCAGCAATACTTGTGCAGACACTGAATGTTCTTCTATTGCATTGCCATTAAAGTCATAAGCACTTTTTAAAAATATCAGTTCATGTTTTGTATCCAAAGCTTCATATGTGTTTCTTCACAACATGTTAAGTAACAAGTTTATTATTTAACACTGTTTCTTTAAAAACACACTTTTTGGAAAGTTTTTTGATATAATCTGCAACATAACTTCCCCTTCATCCCTGTCATCAGCTGTTTCTGACATCTTCTAACATATCTACATGGATTAACACTGAGAGTTTAACCTATTTCTTCCTGCCCATATCTTGCAGTAGATTCTTGTAATCCATCCTGTAATTTAAATTTTTACAGTACTAGAAATTATATGTAAACCGTATCTTGAAATGGAAAAGAGAAATTACTCTTTAATGGACAGGAATGAATAATTTACAGTTAGCAGGTGAATAGAAGGTGGCTACAATAAATTGCCACTAACTCTCCTCTACTGAGCGTGCGTGTGTTTATTTATTTTAGGTGGCATAAAACAAAGGTGATAATGACAATCCCTGATTTATCAGGTGTCCCATCATCTTAGATACATAGGCTTTTTGTCAGCGGGTCAGGAGTTCTACCAACACATAATATATACTGAACAAAATATACTCCACGTGCAGTCATTTTTTAGTACAGATGTGAAGCCAGAGAACCAGCTGTCATAGAAGCATATAAATGTCTAGGTTGAAAAGGGACCTTTAAGATCCATCTAGACCAACCATCGACCTATCTCTGATACAAAACCATCATTAAACCCTGTCACTAAGCACTATGTCAACACATCTTTTAAATACCTCCAGGGATGGTGCCTCAACCACTTCCCTGGGCAGCCCATTCCAGTGCTTAATAACCCTCTGACCACTAGAGAATTTGTAGACTGGAAGAAGAATTGGGTACAGCAATAATTGTTCTTCGGGAGGGTATAGTCTCTGGACAAGGGCAGTCTGAAAGAACATGAAATGAGTACTTTATTTGGGAGGAGTGCCTTTTCTTGTGCAAGCGTTAGATGATTTTTGATCAATTAGCATTGTTACAGGTGGGACAGAGATTAGGTCAACGACTCCATAAATTTAGAGTTTCTGAAGTAGGACTAGAGAGTTTTTTGATTAGCAAAAGGACAAATGAGTATGTCTACTAATGATGGAGAAGCCTGTTCAAGGTAGCTCCCTCTATTTCAGGAACATTTTATTTAGATCAGAGATTTTCTGGACTTTAAGCAAAATACAGCCTTGCCTGTTATGGCTGCTAAAATGTGAAAAAAAAATGAAGCAGCTAAAAAAACCCAAACCTTGTATGAACATAAGGTTTAGACACGAAAAAGTAGAACTTAGAGTTAAAAAAAAAAGACACAAACACACCAAACAAAACCTCCAAATCAAGGCTGATGTTCCAGTGCCAACAAGCATTCAAATATTGTTAAAGTAATATACTAAATTCTAATCTATAAAGGGGAAAAATGGTCATGCATTAGGCAATGTTGCAATCATACTGGCAACACAGAAGCAATCAGAATTCTTGCAACCTTCACATTTAAGTGCTTGACATACCAGTATTAAAGGTGTATTGCCTTTTCCTTTTGTGAGTGGAGTCTTAAATCCTCATAACTTTTTCTTTACATTTTTCCTTGAAGTCAGGAGGTTTTATGCAAACAGAAGTTCCACAATCTTTGGCAGGGTTCTAAGCTTGCAAGACAGTGCTTCCAAAGTGCAGGAAAGGGACTAAGAAAAGACAATACTTGTGCTAGCAGCTTGTTGCAGCTGAATGAAATGGTTCTGCTTCCACATCTGGCTTTATTTACTGGCTTTGCAAGTCAAGGGATAAGTCTGGTTAGATTCTCCAAGGCAAGGTCTGTCTCCGTTCTTGGAAAACACTATTACTGGCACCTGAAATTTCCAGCCCATGGGAAAAGTCAAATTGCAGAAAGCCACAAATCTTTCGGAATCAGAGCTGGAGTGAACACAAGAGGGAGGAGTGTTATACAGCACCTGCATTGTCATGCAAGGAGCCCTATTTCTCAGGTCAATCAAAGCAGAAATACCTAAACAGCTGTAAAGGAGGAGATAAGACAGCTTAGGTTAGCCCCTAGAGACACTGCCAAATGTAAACTCTCAGGTGTCGTAATAAGCTTTATCTTCACAGAACCAAGTCCATTGGGGAACAGTATCTGGTTTTTAATGTAAAACTCCTAAGCTGCTTTGAGACTGTCCAACTCTTTTGTATGGATAGTCTCAAACCTTAAAAGTCAGTATTTACAAAGGGGATTTTCTGGGAAAAATATATCCAAGCAAACCTCTCCTTAGCATTCCAGTGGATTTATACAGGAAATCCCGACAGTACTCATACAGGGAGCACTATGTCACTGGAAGTCAAAGACACTTTGCTTGCTCTTTCCTCCAATGAAAGAGGATATGACAATGCGTTCAATTCCTTTGAAAAGGAAAACAGTTGCTACTTAATAATGTCTTAATTGCAGAGGAGTCAGATGGGCTCTGAAAGTGGTAAAGTAACGGCCACCATAAATCCATCATGGAATTAAATATTTTTTCTAAACACAGAAGAAAAGATACGTTTCTCATATGAGTATAGACTCTTGGATTTAAGGGAAACATTGGTCTGGGCTCCAAAAATTCTCAAAAGAAAATCTGCAAGAAAGGAAAGAGAGACAATGATGCATCATCCTTCCACCTTACAGTGTCCAGATGGGTGCCACCTAATCCTGATGACACCGTGTATTTAATTTTTTTTGCCTTATTTCCTGGTATATAGATTCACTGTTTTAGAGAATCTAAGCACACTATGTCAGAGGCAGAGAATGTCCTGTCCAGCAGATCTTCAGCTTTGTAATCAGAAGTGATTGTGTACCATTCACGAAATGTCTGTATAATGTTTCTGCCTTTGGATTCAATTATCATGAATGATGACTCAAAATGTAACTTTGTTGTGTTAGTAACTACATCAGAGAGAGGAAAAAAAAAATACTAATGAACCTCTAAGGCTTTCAGTTTGTAATACTTTCATTTTAGGATAACAAGAGTGCCAAAATGTAAGTGGTAGTAGATAACCTGGATTCTGTTTTCCAGCATACAGTGTGCTGCTGGACTGCAGTTTTAACTTCCTACAGTCCCTCCTTTGCAAAAATCAATACATTTAATACATATGCTAACCTACCCTTATTCAAAGCAAGCATTAGTTTACTACTGAAACAGCATATTAAAATTGGTAAGAACCATTTAATCAACACATTTGTAAGTGGTGTTTGGATATAGTGCCAACAATAACTGTGGCACATGAGATTGCTCTGCTGTTTACTGAGATTTGCTGACTGGCAAAGGAATCAGAACCGTTCTCTTAACCCTCCTAACCCCCCAGATCTTTGCTAAATAATGATGATTTTATTATCTTATTTCTCCCTGAGTACACAGCCTCATGGTTAATTATTTGTAATTATTTAAATACTAGTGCCCAAGCAGTACTTGGGAGTGATAATACCATACTGGTATACAAGAGCAAGAGATTGTCAGAATTGCAACAAACAGGATGCCAAGGACACAACTATGTCTCCACAACTGTTACATACGTTTCTATACTTGAAATTTCCTAATCCCAAAATAAAGTTTCCCCATCCCCACTCTCCAAGGAACTGACTACTACTCTATACTGACACAATCACGTTGATGACGGCCAATGTATTGTCAATTCTCCATACTTAGAAATAACCACATAATTCTACTTTCTTTTTTTTTCTTTCTAGAAAGATAAGCATATATGTCCCTTTGTCATTTTGAAGGTAAAGTTTTTGATGATTATTTTTGTTGAAAAAAGCAATATGTTCTAAAACATTGTAGGCCACAAAAACCCCTACGACTAGAAAAATACTTTTTCTGAATGACTTACAACCTTTCTGTGGCTTGTGCTCTCCATAGTTAATATGGATTCATACATTCGGCTGCTTTATCTTCAAACATGTAAATGTTTGCATTTACATCATTTAAACATTTAAAAGCACACACGTGAAGAAAATATATAGGTTTTGTACACATTCTGTAGTCCTGCACTGAATAGTGACTGCAAAATGAAAATGAAACTAAACCTACTTACAATAGTACTGTTTCACACTGATTTCCAAGGAATTTGGAAGTAATACAATGCAAGAGAGCATTTGGCTCTACAGTCATAAATTCTCTCAGCTGTTAACTGTGTGTTTGCTGGATAAGCAAAAAGACATCTTTGATTACAGACCTACCCTAATATAGGCTATACTGTATCAATGAGATCTAGTTACTGAATACAGACTAGGAGTGACAATCTAAGGGGAGCACCAGAAATTTGGCAGGGTATTCTTTTGTTTGTTTGTTTGTTTGGGTTTTTTTTTTTTTAGGAAAAGAAATGTTTACAGTGAAGAAACTGTAAGAACACACTTAAATAGTTTTAGCTTGCAGGTAAGTAACTCTGCATGTGAAAAGGCAAACAAAAGCTGAGAAAACAATAGCAGACAAAGAATGAAAAATTTACAAATACAAAAGACTACACAGGGTAGAAATGTAGAGAATGAGAAAAGAAGAAAATAAAAGAACAGATAATATACTGAGAACAGATTAAGAAGTACCACCACTTTGGATAAACAAGAAGCGAAAGAAATAGTAGGAGGGGAAAAGATAAAGTAAAAACGGTCTAATTCATATATACTTTAAACAAAGCATTTTCTAACAACTTAGCTACTTCTTGTAAATTACATACAATGTTTCTAAAAGGTGTTTGATTTCCTAACTATATTATTCAATCTAACACCTCTTCCAAGCATATTGCATGTAATTTATAAAAGTACTGTATTTCATACTATAGTTATGAAATTCCATCATATACTTCTATAAGCTGAGGGTTGGGGCAGGAGAATTGTAGCAGAATGACTGCTACAGGATCTCTTTGCACTCACGATGATTTACCGAGTATGTTTTTTAACTGCTCTACCAACTGATACTTGGCTTCTTCCATAAATAACTCTGTTATGCACAACTGATAATCTTTCTAATAGGTATCTCACCACTATATTTTTGACAAACATAAAACTTCTCTGCTGATATCTCTTTCATGTATATGGGACAAAAACATCCTATTTACATCAATTCAGTACTGGGTTCTTTAAATGCCATTTGAAACCAAAGATGATTCAAAGCTTTATACATAGACTAGCACACTACAAGTTTCACAGCAAGAATCCTGCATATATATATATTCCACATGTTGTCTCTAATACCCAGCTCCCACATTCAATATGCTCAGCTCCTTTTAGCACTTCCCAAATATTGGCTGGAAAATAGGCAACACGTGCTGTGGCTGTGGCATCTTCTGGGCTACATATTGGCTTGCTGGTACATGAATTATAGCTCTCTACTGGCTCTCTACTGGCTCAGTTTATTGGAACTAACTAGTTCATGGAGTAACATAACCTATCTTCAGTACAGATGCTAATCTGGGCCTCTGCTCTGTACCCAGAGACTGCAAAATGTCGGAGAAACTTACTATTTATGAAACATTTAAACAATTTCACATGTGTTTGAAAATCTCCCAGACGTTCGATATTAACAAGGGAAGAGAGAAGGAAGGAACATACAGACAGGTGAACAGTATGACACAGAAGTCTTGTTTTCTTAGGAAACTAGGATAAAAACAGGTGTAAACTTTAACTTAGTTATGTTCTAGAACGTTTAATTCTTATCCTGGTTATGTTGTATCACACACACAAGTCAAGGGGTACTTCTTTCTTCATTTTACAAGTGAACAAGATTTATTCCTACTGCGTATAAGGGCACAGTCCCTCTAGACACCAGATACTATTGATCTCACTCCACAAGGCTTTATGCTCTTAATTTAAAGCCCAAGTAGCAGCATCACTAACGTAAATGATGCTGGTCTAAACAGAACTAACCTAAGGCTTCAGACTCTCCAGGGCTTTGAGACTGACTTCACCACAGAGCAGAATAAAATAGGGATACCTCTTACTACCTTTGTAGCCTGCTCATAACATGGCTTTAAAATGAATAAAAAAAAAAACNATAATATTCTCTCCAGACAGTTAGCTATACATACAGCTGCTTGTTATGACACTCCTCACCATTGCCAAGCTGTTCACAACCACACCTATCTATCTCTTCCTCTTTTCCTTTAGAGGGGAAAATGCCATTTCCATTTATTTTAATTCCAGAGATAGGGATGGAGAGAGCGGGATTATATTGACTTGCAGAAAGCTACACAGATTGTCCGTACCAGAAACAGAAATAAAACTGCTCTCAGCTACACTGAGTGGCAGCGCTGTATTTTCTAGGCCAACCTTCCAACCACAGCAAGACGATGGTATTCCATAACCAGAAACACACCCCAGTTCCTCTCCTGGCCATCTGAAGAGGCTTAGCTCCTCTATATCTCTACAATAGAGCTCTCCCCCCTTGGGGAAGATGGGCCTAGTCATTATCAATGAGACTTTGTTGTGTACAAAAAAAATAAAAATAATTTTAAAAATAGTTGCAGAGAGATGTTTCAGGAGGCTACTTCTTCTGATATCAAAGAATTAACAAAGCATTTCAAGTACCAGAGTATTTTAAATTTTTTCCAGCAATCACCTATTCAGAGCAGGGAGGAAAGGAGGGAAGGAAGAAGAGGGCAAAAGGGAGGTGGGGAGAGGGCCGCAGAGGAAAAGAGGGAGAGACAGAGTGGGAGAGGGAGGGACAAGGGAAGAGATTTCTGCAAAATTCTGCCAGGAACAGGAATGTCAGTTAGTCCCAAATTATGTGAGAGGATTTTATAATGAAAACCACCAATCATCAAAGTTGTCTAGGTTTTTTCTCTCCAATCTTTTTTACAGTTATTTATATGATAAGACTGCCTCTATCTTTCAAAATTTGTATTAAACCCACCTTCTTTCCATCAGAATGCTTTAGAGGAAGAANCATAACATGGCTTTAAAATGAATAAAAAAAAAAAACACAGGAATGGATTGTGAGCATAATAATTTGACAAAATATTCCAGAAAGCCACTATTCTGAGATCTTCTGGTGGGTATCATGCAAGAAGTGAGTAAAAAAAAAAATATACTAATACGTATATAATTATATAATTANGTACCAGAAACAGAAATAAAACTGCTCTCAGCTACACTGAGTGGCAGCGCTGTATTTTCTAGGCCAACCTTCCAACCACAGCAAGACGATGGTATTCCATAACCAGAAACACACCCCAGTTCCTCTCCTGGCCATCTGAAGAGGCTTAGCTCCTCTATATCTCTACAATAGAGCTCTCCCCCCTTGGGGAAGATGGGCCTAGTCATTATCAATGAGACTTTGTTGTGTACAAAAAAAATAAAAATAATTTTAAAAATAGTTGCAGAGAGATGTTTCAGGAGGCTACTTCTTCTGATATCAAAGAATTAACAAAGCATTTCAAGTACCAGAGTATTTTAAATTTTTTCCAGCAATCACCTATTCAGAGCAGGGAGGAAAGGAGGGAAGGAAGAAGAGGGCAAAAGGGAGGTGGGGAGAGGGCCGCAGAGGAAAAGAGGGAGAGACAGAGTGGGAGAGGGAGGGACAAGGGAAGAGATTTCTGCAAAATTCTGCCAGGAACAGGAATGTCAGTTAGTCCCAAATTATGTGAGAGGATTTTATAATGAAAACCACCAATCATCAAAGTTGTCTAGGTTTTTTCTCTCCAATCTTTTTTACAGTTATTTATATGATAAGACTGCCTCTATCTTTCAAAATTTGTATTAAACCCACCTTCTTTCCATCAGAATGCTTTAGAGGAAGAAAAAACCCCATAGTATGCAGTGAAGGAAGGCATTTTGGTTTATTCCAGTTTAAAGAACAAACTGCGTTAACAACTTAAATGCTCAGATTTTTACATCTGTCATGCTGTAGAAGTGTTTGTGCTTTGCAAAGCTCAGAGAACAGTGTGTAACTCTTACCACACGACCTAAACTGTTCTTGCTCATAAAACACAATAATGAAAACAGATAATAGCTGGTCTTGCACAGACAATTTTTGTTAGATGCCACATGTTTGATATAATAACACGGTGTTGAATATTTCATTCTTGTAAGTTTAATTTCTCTTTGTCCTGGTTTGATCAAGATAGTATCAGTTCTAAATTGCTTTCAAATATTAGCTGGGTACCATGAATGTATTTTGTATTCTCTCAACCATAACTCATTACATGGAACTTGCTCGGCATCAATAAGTCACTATCACTTTTGTGTGTGTCCGTGTGTGTGGGGGCATGTGTGTGGCTCAATACCCTGCTGCTAGGCTATTTAGTGATAAAATCTGATATAATAAAATATTAATTACAGCTGAAAGGTTGGGTGAGAAATATGAACTCAATTACAATCCCATACTGTGAACAAAGGGCAGGGTGAAAAAATCCTTTAGTTATAGAGGTTTGGGATAATAAAAGAACAACAAGAACATTAGACTCAAGCTGAGTGCTCCCTAAAAGGCCACCTGTTATTAATCTTCACATCAGGCATAGAATTTCAAGTAAATTAGGTCAAGATGAAAGATTTTTGCTGCTGATTTTTTGACTTAACTAATTTAAGGATTTCTTTATCTGAACATTTTTTCTTTGATGTCATTGCAATTTTGTAATTAGAAATTTGTAACAAGCACAAGGACACAGCAATTATAATTAAAGGTTAGATATCATACATGGTATGCAAAATGATCACTTTATATGATAGAAAAATAGGTAAGAACTACCACTTGATTCTAAAAGTCTTTGTGTTGGTCAGATTGGCAATTTCTCAGTGGCAGACTGCAGCAGATGTGGTCTTACCACCTTAGAAATCCAAGGTTTTTTGTTGGGTTTTTTTTTTCAAAAAATACCAGAAATGGAATATAAACTATTTTAAGATTTCCTAATCTTAATCTTTTTCTTAATAAATACATTTCTATTCATCTGTTCAATTTCAGGTGAATTACCAAAGACATAATAGAATGTGACCAGATTGCAAACCAGCACAACTGTTAGCCAAAGGTAGTTCAAATCGAATGATATAACCTATGCATAGTAGTGATTTGTAAGAACTGAGCAATCTTATCTATTATTATAGATAGGCTAAAATGTGTCATTATATCATATAATGAGATTTTAATTGTCTGAAGAACTGTGTTTTCTATTAACAGCATTCTCTATTTCAAAGAATTTTGCTGAAACTGTGGCAATATATTTTGGTACCAAGCCAGAAAACATACTTGCAATAAATTCACATTTATGATACTTGGAACAAACCAAGGACCATTTCAAAGCTTCTTAATCAGCTTTATGTTCTTTGCTTAATTTCTTTTTAAAAAGAACACAGAAAAAGGATAAGTTCATAAATAGAAGATAAAAATATCTTGGAATAGCAAGTGAGGTGCTTTTATAAGCCAGTATTGTACCATTTAACTCACCAGTTTTCAAGTTGCCAAGGCCCATTTATAAAACAACTGGAAAGCATAGAAAACAGAGTAAAGTCTTGCCGCAGATTAAAGAAATTAAAGAAAGCAAAGCAGGCTAGAACAATGTAGTCTAAAAAAGAATGAAGCTAGAGGGGATCTGAAGGAAATATTCAAAACTGAAAGCTGCAGCAGAGCTGACTGATCCTTTCTTTTAAATCATTTGCAGAGAAAGAAAATATTGATGCACAACAGTGCTGAGGTACCGATCAACGAGGAAGAAACAAAAGGAAATTCCAGGAGCCTGAACACTGGCAAACCAATATGCAACAACCTGTGAGATCACACAGCCCATCTTATCAGAATCAATAGTAGCATTTCTGAAAGTCTGTGCCCGATTCTGTGGTATTCAAAGAAAGCTTACCACTGCTTCCCAATTTTACATCTGCTTCTGACTGGTATGGAAAGATTCATGACAACACACTTTTGGCTCCAGCAAAGTCAGTGACGGTACCTGAACCATCAGATTCCATTTGGTTCCATCAGATTTGGTTCCACCAGATTTGGTTCCACCAGAACCATCAGATTCCACTGCTAGATAAGCCAGGGAGCAAAGAAGGAACACACTTGTTATTTTTCTTATTACAGAATATGACACAATGCTATTACCCAGTCTTCACAAATTAGGTAGAGAGTAGATCTAGCAAGGTCTAAATAACCAGTTCACTTGGATACCCAAGAAAACAGGAAAGCAGACTCTCACCTAACAGGGACTTTACTAATTCTTTATATCTACATAGGATGAACGTGTTAAGTCATTTTCACTAAATAATTTTGAGATGCAAGTATTTTTTCAAGAAATACTATACTATGTTATCATACTACAATGTTCAGAGCTGCTGGATACAATATAAAACACTCTACTGGAATTAAAAGGAATGGAGTAACAGAAAAAGAGGTAAGTGCCTGCCTGTGTCATTTCTTCTTCCAAAGAAATTCAGGCCCACTTGCAAACCATAGGTTTCTTCCTCAGTAGCTCTGAGGAAGATCAGTAGATACACAAAGCATAAGAATAATGAAGAAAATAATGTAAAGCTCTTCCAGGATAGGAAGATTTCCTCAGATCTAAATCCGTACATAAATAGTAAGATGTACTATTGCTCATTCTCCTGTATTCAACTCACAATTTATGTTTATTATATAAGATGCTGCATCCTAGAAGCTTGGTTTTAACTCTCTGCTCTGCAAATTCCTAGGGATGCACAGTTTACAGAAGTCAAGAAAACAAATATACAGCTTATAGATTTAAAATCACAACATAAAGATCTGAACTTACACTGCAGTAACTTCAGGGGTTTACAAATTAATAAAAATAAAAAGCTCTGATAAAAAAAACTGATTACAAATGATCATACTTCAATATTTTCTAGTAAACCATAAACTCCTGCAATGCTGGGACTATGCCCTGGAGAGTGTCCATGAGCTGTGGACGTTCTGAATATAACAAAGCTCATGTGTGCAACTATGGCAAATTGCACAGCTCATTTATGAATGTGAAATAATATGCACAGACAAATTGATCAAGGAGCCTGGATACTACACAGAAATGAAAAATAGTATTGAGAGCAAGAGATTAGCTAATGGATTAATGACACAATGTTAGCGCTAAAAGAATGAGATCTTACTATATTCTACAAAGCTGTGCACCGGAAACTCACTGCTGAATTGTGAGGGGAAATTAAACAAATTGATGTATTAAAATGAGTGGTTTATAAGTAGAGGGAGAATGCTTATTTTCTCCTTTTTTCAAGGATGCTCTGCAACCTGCTGGTTTGTGTGCAGCACAGGAAGAAAAATATTTGCTGAGGCAGCTTAATGAATACACAAGCCAATTTCAACAAGTTTTTTGATTCAAAGCTTGAAAATTGTTTACTGCTCATTAAAGCACTCACAGAGAATATGAAGTTTTTAATCTATTCAATCGGGGGATGCAACGTAGAGCACAGAGAGACCAGCTCAAAGAGATCTGCAGTGGTGGTTTAAGATGTTGTCTCATTTGTCCATTTTTCCTCCGAGCAGATGCTATGCTTCCACGCGAGACTCGGCGGAAAGCAACACACTCCTGTGCTTCAGCTGCGACTTAACAGCCCCGGTGTTATCACTTAAGAAACCCAACCCAGACATATTTTCTCCTGCTGACTCTGCTGCGGGAGAGCAGGACCACAGCAAAAACAACCACAACAAAATTCTCATCTCTCAAGGCTATCGCCTCTTTCCACAGCTTAAATGCAGTGGGTCCTGGTCCAGCAATTTGGCAACGGAGATTATTGTCTGTGTTCATTTTCATCCTTCCTTCTCTACAAAAAAGGCTCTGCAGTGCACTCTCAGCAGTGCAGAATGGCACGGGCAGATAGAGAAAAACAGTCAGTTCTTGTGGCATTTTCCCCAGTTTCTCAGGAGTCCTGTGGATAAATACAAGGCTGACCTTCTATTCTGTCAGTGAAGGTATAAATCTTCTTCCTCCCTGCACTGGGAACGACTCTGGTAGGATTAGGTAGCATAGAAACCTTGGCAGCGTGGCATTGTACAGCTCTTCCCGCAGGAAATCTGGCCATAGATGAAAGATTTTGCACAGTTCAGGATTAGTACAACTGTTTTATACAGATGAGATTTTGGCCTTGTGCTTCTACTACCCTATGAGACGGATCTTGAAAACTGCTACAGCTCTAGATGCGAGAACACAGTTAATTCATTCGCTCTCGTCTGATTTCCCCATGGTAATTTCTCCCTAAATTCAACATTTTTATAATGCCGTGTACCTCTATCCTACCACTCTCTGAGACTGTTTTAGGCTGAGGCATTTATACTCCTCCTGACTAAAGAGTTGCTGCTTTCAGTTGTAGAGCCCGGTAAGTGACTCTAATGTTTCTTTATGTCATTTAATGTAATCCAGTTGAGCAGATTAGCTTTTACTTAGCAATGCTTTAGTCATGATGCTTGTTGTAAATGCCAGCGATTTCCTTTCCTACTTAAATGAACAGTGTAACAGAAAGAAAAGTTTTCAATGTTAATGTTCAGTAAAATGAATACTCTTTCAGCATCCAGTAAGGGAAATGACAGTGTTTCACTTGGGGCACATCTATAGCTTTTCTCCCTCTTTCCATGTTGCATTCTTCTTTATTCTTTCATCTCCTTAGATACTATTTAATATCAAATAAAAGCATTCACTTGTTTGCTGGCAATGCATGATCAAAATGCTTTAGTACACACAGGATGGGTCAATCAAATATTATTTAGACTGAGAGTTAGGAATTTGCCCAAATGACATACTCCTGGAAACTACAGTCCTCCTGCCATACATTTATTTATTAGTAACAGAATCTTTTTAATGAAGCCATTTAATGAATAAACAGCTTGTATAGACTTGCTCAAAAAACATAATACCAGAAGAGAAAACCCCAAGGCAAATGGCAGTATGGAAATACCATTGTCAAAGAATCTATGGAAAAGGTAATTAACACGGTAACTTCTGTGTTGTAACCTAAATCATGACAGACCATGCTGACTTTTGGCTCCCTGCTGAAGACAACCCTAGTCTGTGCAAGCATTTTGACAGAAGCTTGTGCTTTTTTGGGGGTTGTCAAGTAGAGAAAACCGAAAGGGGACCTTTGGCACCACAGTACCGCGTGACTAACTCTCACACTATGCCGCCATCACATAATTATTTCTATAAATTTATCTAGCACCACCAGCCTGACATTTGTATCTGTGCCTGTTTCAGAGATTTAGTTCACCACTGGGTAGTGGCTTTATATTTCAGCTGTTTATTTACACGCTCTCTGAACTGAAATGATTCTTTTGTCTCTCTGAAGTTTATTCCTGATATATTTTGGAAAACAACCATGTCTTCTCTTGGCCTTAATTGGCTAGCTGAAACAAGTCTAGTTCTCTTGGTTGCTCCATGTGTAACACAGGTTTGCCAATTCCCTCATCACTTATGCCGTAAGTGTCTGCTGCTGTGCTGTGAGTAAATGAGCATTTCTTGGTAGACCAGAACTAGGCACAGGAGTTCAAATTAGGTCTCATACAATGGCATTTATCCATTGTCACCTTTGCTGCTGTGCCCAGTCTATTTGCCTAGTTCATAGTCATGCCATGTTTTGATGATTAACAGTCATACCCCAAGCCATCAATTCATACTTTCTTCTCCTCTGTTTTGTCCAAAAATGAACCACTATCTTACAACATGCATCCTTGTTATTAGCTCATAAAATGCAAACCCTTCATCTCATCCTATCTGTAGGAGGTTAATACCGAAGGATATTCAATATTTTCTGTGCAGCATTCCAATCCAATTCTGCAGGCAGGATCTACTTTTACTGCCAAATGAATTGTAATGTGTTATATTTATATTTGATATCTATAAATGAAATATGCAGAATGTTATTGCATCATTTCTCAGTTGATCATAGAATCATAGAATAGTTTGGGTTGGAAGGGACCTTAAAGATCATCTAGTTCCATCCCCCCTGCCATGGACAGGGGCACTTTCCACTAGTCCAGGTTACTCAATGATAATTAAGTACTTCACAATAGAGCACAATGAACATGTACTTACAACATGCCACTAGTTTTGAGCTCTTGTGAGTCATTTAAAAATATACATTTAATTTAAATACTTATGAAAGAAAAGCAACTGAATCTCAAGAACCATACAAGATATGAAGTATGTGACGTGGCTAAAGCATAGAAGAGTGACATGCAACTCTGCCAAGGTTTCGATTCTAACAGGGTCCAAGTGGCTGTGGCTTCCAATATGACCTGCAAGACTGACTCGAGTGCTTATTTAGCCAAATGGGTGAGCAATCAATAAAAGCGACTCCATAATTTTCACTTGGGACAACTCACTTCGTCATCCAGTGCTTGAGAGCAAAAATACCGACGAGATTTTATATAAAAAACCCAGAAAACAACCCGTGCTGAGACGATAAACCACAGTGGAAAATCTGATTTCGCATTGACATTAAGGATACGGGAAGTGCACATGTCTAATACACAGTAAGATCAACAGTGAGAGCTCCCAAAGACAGCAATGGGTTATACACGCCTGGCAATTCCTAGCCACAGTTGGACAGGAATTCAGAATGGGTCACTCAGAGCTGTGGCTACAAACTAACATAGAGTTACTGTGACACGCTTTGTGAGAAAATGACTTTAAAATGTCCCCAGAAAGTACATCCTCACATAATCCTGCTCAACAACTACTCAGGGAAATGTAGCTGACTCACATACTCCCCCTTCAATCCTTCCACAGCACACAGTAAAAGGAAAACAAATCCCTGGCATACTTCAGTAAACACGGGGCATCATCATCTCTTTCTTACATTTTCAAGAGGAGCTCTGGTTGTTCTGCTTTTGAACCAGGCATGTGTAAACTGAGTAGGCTTTTAAAAATCATGCAGTGCAGTAATTTCCAGCCATGTTCATACCTATTTCATTATCGTGCTTAAACTAAACACCTCTCTCTTGGCAAGTGCCCAGAAATACACTTGAGCCTCCTATACACTCCGTGGGAGAGAGAAACATGTCTCATTACAACTCCAGAGGGCTACTCTGAGGAGAAGCTGAGATTCTGCCTCTCATACTGTCTCTATGGGATGATGAGCCCATAACCGAGGAACTGCCCAAACTCAGCCAGAAGTAGATGTTTATATTTAAAGACCTTAAAGGTGCTTTATTTGGGGCTTTACCGTATAAGTCATTAGGATACAAATGTCTGAGCTGTCTCGTGAGAGATGTGACAGTCACCCCAGCTCATTCCACAATAGCCTAATGACTTGACCATGTCCTCAGAAACTGGAGGCCAGAGTTCAATACCGTTTCTCAACCTGAGAGGCTTTCACCATAACGCTCCAACCTCCCAGCCATCTGAACAGACGTGACTGTGGTCTCCTGATTAAGTTGGCCTAGCATGTAAGCAGAAATACAAGAAGAAACAGAGAGCCAGGACAGCATTCCTGAAGGAACCTGTCTAATCATAAGTCACCAACTGACTTGCTGCTGGACTTCTGCCTTCACCAGGAAGACTGTAAAAACCCAGTGGTCCAAAGGATGTCAGCAGAGAACTAGCTAGCTTAGCTGAACTGGACTATTCTGCTGTCAGAATGAGGTAAGCAATACAGAGAAAACTATCATTAGGAATGATGCAAAGACATGGTCTCCACTGCATCCTACTTAAGACCAGTGTGCAGAAGGAAAATTTAAAAAAGAAAAGAAAAAAGCAAAGTCTCGTAACGGTGCAGCACATTTTTCTGTGAGAAAGTATTGGTGAGTTACGAAACTCAAAAATAACCTCTTCAGATATATGGAATAATCTGTTCTCTTTTTTTTTATTCTGGAATTTCTCTAGTTCACATTATTTATCCTAGATTAATTTTTATTAATCTCAGTGCTAAATAACAGATAGCATTACACGCTGGGTTCTCAGTGATGCAAATTACTACTTAAAGAAATCAAAAATCAATGTTCCTTTAACCCAGGGACTGTGTGAGAAGTCACAGTAAAAAGACCATGGAAATTTCTGAACAAGCCAGCAGGACACGTGAAGCTGCACGACGCATGCAGAGGCAACACATACCATAAATTCTAAGTTAAGTCACAGTAAAAATCCAAGGACAAGTTCTACTGCATAACAAAAAAGAATTACAGCATTTTTACAGCATAAGCAATTATTGTACTGTTCCCTCAATGAAACTGAAATTGACCCTTCTGCTGTAAATAATTATACTTGTTGCTATAAAGCAGTGACAATTATGGGCATTAATAAAACCCCATCTTTTCTGAATCACAGACATCTTCAAACAAGTTTACTGGCTGCCTTACAGGTTGTAAAACTGTGATTTGGAAATACAGTTTGCAGGCAAGAGCTGACCCTACGGCATACAGTTCCAGTCACTATATTTACAGACCCCTAAACAACAGTTAGGATGCTTGTGGCAAGCAAATTAAAGAAGGGACAGTAAGGTCTCTTCATGCTCTTTAGACCTTGCAATCTCACAGTATTTCAAAAGGCTGTATTTAGAACACGACATTTGAGAACAATAGTGAGTCAGTAATGCTACTTGAACATGTATAGTTACATTATTTCAACATAACCATTTCTTTATCATAAATCCACCAAATATCTAGACCGTTTTATCAGTGCGCTCTTGAAAGGCCAAAGTTCGCTTTTCCTTTTATTGAGAGGCTTTCCAAATCTCTCCTGGTTAATGCACAGTTTTGGTATTGCTCTCCTCAGCTGTATCTACATGAGACTTTCTTTTTTCTCTGTACTGCATTACCATGTAATGTCACTGAGAATAGAAGGAAATTACAATAACATGCTAGACTTACGTAACAGGCCAGATAGGAATTGTGAGAGGACAGAGCTAAAAATACAGACATTGCAATGCTTTTATTTGCACGTGCTGTTGCCATGTTTTTGCCCACACAGAACACTAATGCGTCTCTTATTGTGCAAATCAGCGTTCTCCCATTTCTAAACTCATTTGCTCCCTCCTCCTGAATTTCTAATCGTACTCATGATGTTTGCCTCCATAATTCATATGTGGGAATTAATGCTACACCCTCAGCACGCAAGATAGAAACTCGGAGATACCAGCACCTCTCCTTCTCTGAGAAGTGGACTGGAACTTTGAGGCCCAGCCCTGTGGCTGCCATGTACTCACAACAGCAATGCAAATACCCGATGGTCTCTTCCAGTTCATGGAAAATATCCTGAAACTTTTATATTCAGAGTGCTTGAAGCCTGGCTGCTTTTTGAGTTCCAGTTATATTTGCCAGGGGTTTCTGAACATCCTGGCTAGCTTGCTAGCTTTTGCTTGGATTTCTTGATTGCCAGGGAAACAATTTCATCTGCTGATCTACCCATCAGGTGAGTGCTTTTGTGAAGACGATAAGTTTCAAGAATAAAGGTAGGCAGTGGCTTCTCTAGAAGGCTGCCTGTCAGAAGGATCCTGCAAAAGCTTTTGCAGGCTTCAGACGACCCCCTTTCTTCAGATGGAAGTGACTGAACATTGCATGCTCTAACTCATGTGGCATACGGGAGTGCAAACTCCTGCTGCCACCTGAGGTCAAAGTGAGTGCACACAGTGACAGCGCAGAGAGCCTGGCCAGACATTTAGAAGGCTGATCCTCATGGCACCAGTCATGCTGAAGGAAAGAGATGAGGCCCTAAGACACGTTGTTCTGCATTGCAATGTGTGTGGAAGAGATGGGAACACAACTGTGGCCTCTGCTTCATGTGCAGCACACTTTGGTTCCAGTGGGGAACTGGTGCGTCGCATTCTTTGAGTTTCAAAGGTGACCAGCTCAGTCTAATTTACTCCTTCCTACAGATAGTAAGTGAGTAGGAATTAGGTGCCCTCCGTCATTTATTTAAGAATCATTGTACTATGAGTGTTGTTGAAATGGCTAAGCCACATACAGAATTCAGTTCTCCCTGGACTTTGGCTGACAAAGGTTTCTTTACACCATGCATCTTCCATTTCATCCTGTTGTTCCTATCCCAGAGGCCACGTGCAGATGGCCTGAACTCCAGGTGACAATGAAGCCAGTATTTACAGGGTGCCTTTAAAGGTCTGGATTAGGCCAATATGAAATGCAAATCTCTGTGGAATTTAGACAATCTGAACACATCATGAAGTGTTTACCTTATGAAGTAGTAGAAAGGAGTGCTTATCACTTTCAATATCATGTAGTTTGAAACTTTTACGGTAGTTTGCAGCTGCACTTCAAAATACTTAACAACTTCATATAGTCTTTTGGGCTGAAATATAATATACGTTACTTCTTCAGGGAAGAGAGATTAAAAGCATGTTTCAAAATTATGCACTTCAAATAAAGAGATGTTTCCTTCAGTTTCCCAGTAGAGCTGTTACTTAGGCCACCCAACCTGCACGTTGAAGAAGTTGGGCATGCTATCGATACAGGGGATGCACTTAAAGTACACAGTCTGCCTTCACTAGCACACTCTCAGCCCTCAGCTCACATAATTCAGAGCCTATTTGCTTCCTTCTGCATGTTTTCTTTAAGGTACTTTTAAATTATACTACTTGGCAATTGCTGCAGTTGTCTCTCTCCCTCCCATCCAAGCTTGGGCTTTGCAGCCCCGGGTGCTGCAGGACCGATCCTACCTACTCAGTGCAGAAGGTACTCACTCTGGCATCCTAAATGCCAAGCACTGCATCCACAGGGCACTGCTAGCTGCCATGCTTGGCCCTCCTGTTCTCTCACTTTAGGCTGGAAAAGGAAAGTACCAACTGAGCAGAAAGGGTGGCCGAGTGGGCCATTAAATGATTAGAAGGGTTTGATGGAACAAATCCAGCTGAGCCAAACTCTATAACGTAGTGTGAGAAAGAGACCAGGAGGCAGAGTAAAGTCTCCATCTTCTCTCTTATCCTGCTTGCTCCTTTCCCCAAGTCTGCTGCTCCCAGATCCCTTGCTGTCACCAGGTGGTTCCGGTGTTATCTGGGTGAAAAATCTTTGGGATGTTTACTGTTAAGGCTTTTTTGAGGAAGTGGCACAGAATAGCAGGAGGAGGGTGGTACGGTGACAGCACTTTGCTGATTATGTAAGCAAGATAAAAGAAGTAGAAACATTCAACCTTTATCATGGCAAGCCTGACTGGAAATCTCTGTGACAAAGAAAACTTGCTTCTCTCTGCTGAAGCTAAAAGCTTGCAGGAAAACTTTTCCAGAAGAGTTCATAAGAAGCTTTTATAATGGAATGTGGGAAACAATCTAAAGCTCTTTCCAGCACAGATGAATATATAAATTATACTAAATATATGCAGCCACTGAACATTACATTTTTCATTTCGGCGTATGAGAAACACCTTTGCAATAAAATAGCATTCCTTAGGTGAAGAAAATGGCACTGACCAATCTATGTATCTGCAGACAGTTTGGCCCCAGGGTGTTTTAAACTTTAGGCTAGTTGCCCTGAAGAAGTAAAAGGCACAATGATAATGCCTTGGAGGAGCGATGACATCAAAAGAAGTTGAACAGCCCTCACAGAAAAGAAGTATTCGCATTTGTACATGTTTAAGACAAATTCTTTAAAACCTTACTGATTCTTACATATACGGATCTTTAGAAAAAAGGAGAAAATCCACAATAAGACATATATTCCACAATTTCCACAGAGGCATCACCTTAAATTAAAAATAAAAGCCTTGCAAATTACAGTCATTCTAAAAATCTAAATAGCTTAGCCAGCTGCTAAAGAAGTTCATACATGCCTCTTTACTGAATGCATTACTGCTTTAAACATATATAATTCCAAAATAATCTCCTTGAAATAAAGACAACCAAAGCCAAAAAACATGCTGGACCTGAAATTGAAGACAAAGCAAGCAGTATTTGTTGTATTAAAACTCTGACAAAATACATTTTAATCATGTCCAGTCTTATGAATTCTAAAACAACCTGGAATGCCATTTGGCTGTCATGATTAATGTGTACTTTATCGTTGTAAACAGAGCTTCCTGAACATTTCTATACAGTCTGCTTTTTGAATCAACATTTGAACAATCAGCATTGCCCTTTCTCTCCTTTTATGTTGTGGCGGTTGTGTGCAGATTCTAAATAAGGTATAAGATGCCAGGATTTTTCATATTTAAGCAGAGAAAAAGAATTTAATCACAGAAAAAACACTGGAATTTGGAATGACCTTATGTATTACCTTTGTTGACTTGAATGGTAGATTTTCTGCTCTCTTTATCAATCTGAGGACTTAAAGAATTTTATGTGACATGGCTGATGTGTTGATCAATAAAACAACAACAATCATTTACACTGCAAGTTTAGTGCAGTTTCAAAAATCTGCATTAACCAAGCTGGTAGTTGTAGCAGAATCAATAGACAAGGCATCTTGCTTAGTGGTGTGAATAAATGAAGTATGACTAAACTTTTAGCACCCAATGAATACAGATTCAGACGATAAAATCCATGTGCAGAATGTGTTCTACAAGGTATGCAAGGACAGCGTGCTTGAGAGTATGATGCACAATAGAATGTCAAAAAGTATTAAGAAATTCTTGCTTTAATTTTCACTCTGCTTTGCTCAATATTTGCATTGTGAGTGTGCAGTCAGCATTCACTTTATTTTGAGACCTGTTGCAAAAGACCGCAGTAAATTTGCTCCCGTGTGTTTATGTCAGTTCTATAGCTTCATGTTACTTTAAATATCTTCTCATATTTTCCCAAAGACTCATCCCCTCCTTTGGCACACTTCAGTCTCCTAACTAGCTCCTTGCTACTGTCAGTGAAGTTTCTGATGTGTCACTACTGCTACGGGAGTCAATCATCTTTAGTTCACGATGCAGATAAAAGGAATGAAAGGAATTTTTTATTAATGGTCTAATACGTTTGTGTTTAAACAATGACTCCAACCAGTACTATTTTAATCCAGATGCTTGAATTCAGAAGGATTGCAATATATCTTTGTGAGATAAATTAAAACAAACATCAAATCATTCTGTTTCTAATCGAATCTGCTAAATCAAACAGTTGAATTGAATCTGCTTTAATTGCTTTCTGCTTTTTTCTCAGTTGGTTCAGACTTCCCCAAAGTGTCACATTTTCTTTTTAAAAAGCTGTCATAATGACCAACAGGATGGCATTTCCTAAATGCAGACTTACATCCATATAATACATAATGGAGCAATGAATATGTTGCACAGTAAAAAAAACGCCAATGATATGAAACATTGAATATTCTGAAGAAATCCAAAGAATGCTTATTTGTCATTCAGGCATACCTGAGTATACCAGGTCTATATTTCCCAAACAGAAACTACCAAAAACCTGAGCATCACAACAAAAATAATTGATATTCATTCACAGGTGGAAACAGTAACAAAAGTATTAACCATTTTTGATGATACATGATTAGCCAAAAGGAAAAACATACTAAACCTCTGAAAAAAAAATCTGTATTTCTGCCCTCTGTGTCTTTATTTACTCAGAGCATTGAGCTCATTGCTGGTTCTCATTCAAAATATCTAACCATTCCTCTGCTTTCTTCACTGAAAAGCAGGTATCTTTTACTCTAATCAATGAAGGACTTGTACAGTATCATAGATCTGGAGGTGAAATAAACCTCTCCAAACTGGAAATTCATTAATGGGTACTATATAACACTAAAGAATCTGAGCTACTCGTTTTGTACATTGATTGTTGTGGTTTTTTTTTCTATTTGTGCTATCATGGTCAAAGAAATGTAAATACTTTATGAATGTTACAGTACATATTGTTTAAAGTGGCTAACTTACTAAGAGTTTATTATCTTAAATCAGTGAAGTAAACAAGAAGAGTGAATATTAAAGACAGTAGCTCAGCATAATAATGTGATATGCCCTTGAACTTATAACACTGCAGCAAGCAATTACCTTAAAGAAGCCACCCACACAACAGAACTATGGCTTTGTTCCTTATCTTCAAAGAACAAGCCACTTGCATCTGGATCAAATCCTTTAAACAATACATGAACACTCAACATCAAAGCACTTTCATTTTCTTCAGTTACTTAATTTAATTAGAGCTAATACAGACATGAATTTAGACACTGATTGCTGTGTAGAAAATCCCCAGAAAACATGTTCAAGAAATTAATCAATTTGGTTTTAATTTTATAAAGAATTTCCCCCCCCCCAGTACCTGACAGGAGCGCCTCTGCTCTGTGCAGGTTTCAGCAAGACTGTCACAGTGCTGTCAGTTTGATTCAAAGGTGTTTCAAGTTCGTATGGTGGCATAGAGGGTGCTAGAATAAGAAAAGAGGCAAAAACAATCATTATTCCCGTATTTCTTCTTTCAAGAGCTGTATCTTTATTTGAATAGGTAATTTTAAAGGCTTCTTCAAACATAAAAAACGTATTATAGGTCTAAGATGCTCTCTGCTACAACACAAGTGTGAAACAACTGTTAAATAACTTCAGCAAGAAACAAACAAAACTAAGAAATTCCAGCTCACTGCCAATTTCAAGACAGGAAACAGATACTAGTAGGAGTAAGTTTGCAGAAAGTATTGAGAATCCATGACTTGGAAATTAAAAGTTATCTCAAGAAAAGCACCTGCAAATGTGTAAGCTGAAGTGACTACAGCTTTTGAAACTGAGCCCACCCTTCTCAGTATGTCAGTGGCATTAGGATGCGCCCTCAGGAATTGTCATTCCTGGTATTTTAACTAGTGATGTCACTCTCCTAGGTCTGTTGTCCACCACAGATATAATTTAAAGTAATGAAGCAGGATTATCACCATGAGAGCTTATCTTAGGCTCGAAGCCATACTTGATAGCACTTTTGCAAACTGTATCTTCATTGAGGAATTACAGTTGTGATTAAAACAAACAATGCCTCAGTTACTGTCTTTTACTGTTGCTACTTTTTTGAGTGCTATCATTAGTCCCATTTTTATCATTATATTGGATGGAAGGGCTGCTCAGTTCACTGGTTGTTTAGCAGTCTGTTGTATCCTTATTGTCCAGTAGTTAATGATGTCTGACCATTTAAAGGCTATAGATGCAAAAAGTGGTAATTGCAATGATCTCTTCTGACCACAGAAATAACGCAGGGCAGTGGACACCCCTAAACTAATTCCTTCCTGTAAAAGAAAACGCATTTGGTGGGGGAGAAAATTTTGCCTTAAGCAGGTTGTTCGAATGGCTAAGTATACTTCATGTTGAACATGGAGATCTATTTGGCATCTCAATTTGTTTAGTTTCATCTTCCAGCTGCTAGATACTTGGTGTACCATACTGACCAAGTTACTCAGGTTATATTATGCTCCACGTACAGATAGTATCAATCTCTAGGCTCCTCTAGCAAACTATATAGCTCCAACAACATTAGTCTTCCTTTAAAGTGTATTTTCCAACCCTTTTCACCTTTCCAGTACTAGCTGCAAAATACGAACATCTCTCTCCTCTATCCTTATTGCCATTATGTATCCAAGTAAGGAATGCATTAACACTTCTGTCAACAACTCTTCAGTCTGTTATCAAAACATCAACATCTTCTTCCTCTGTTTTCATTGATATTGACTAGTTTTGAAATGCTTCACAAATAAAAATAAAAATTCTTCAGAAACCTTCCTGTAAGGTGAGAGGGTTTAATTCTGTTTACATTTCTGGATAAAAGGCACAAACATTTAGACTAATCATATTAAGTAATATGGGTACCCACTTTGAGAAGCCTAAAGGCGTAATATTCCATAGTACTTTAAAGATTCAGACAGAATTTTCACGTATTCCACATATCCAGATCTTGTTCACATAATGCCCCATTCTTAAGTTGACCATCCAAAAAATAAGGGAAGCATAGAGTAACTGCATTTCCCAACAGCTCTATTAAGTCTGAATGGTTTTGTAACACTGTCATTTCTTGCCCTTGGTCTTCTGCCCACATCTTAAATCTTGTAATCTTCCTAATTTATGCCTCTTAGATCCATACTTGCACTCTTTACTAATCTTAGTCTCCCTCCCTCCAGAAAAATTACCTCCTGTCCAGGATGAGTTGTGGTTCTCCCAATGCAACCTTTTAGTCTGCTGGCTCCTTTTTTATTTCTCCACATCACCTTGGACATCACCTATTCTTACACCTTTCTCCTGTCTAGGTTAAGACCCTTTCTCCTCTGCGCTGCCCACATGTAAAGAAGGAGCATATCATTACACACAGGAAACAGGAGCTATTCCTGTTCACAGTTTTTGCAACTGCACGCCCTGGTCTTCAGCAGCAGAAAGCTCAGATGGACTAAAAGGTAAGGCCCTCACAGACTCCATCTGTGGTGGGCCACAGTGAGTTGATGAACAGGCAGGCAAGGCTCTAAAAGCTTGGAGAGCTTAAATCTATCTAGTGAGGATGTCATCTGTGGTGACACTCGCTGCTCAATTCTGTCAAGTTTCTACCATTTGTGTGCCTACTGCAACACTTACAAATTGCCCAAATCTGGACAGATTTTCAGAGTGATGGCTCAGAGTAATGTCTCTCTTGCTAAATATTTAAATCCCTGTTTGAAAGCACTTCAGTAATGTTTGGTCACCAGAATCTTTCATGTTGTCAGCCATGTTTCTGAAATGGATTAAATTCTTCTTAGTATGAAAGGCAGCATATAAAATTTGAGCCAGCACAGCTGACTTTTCACTGTTACAGAAAACAGTCTTCTAATAGAGCGCCCATCAATTTTGATAGTAGGCCCTGTTACGAGCTCTGCTTCTGGTGATATGTATTTACATACAGATCACTTAATCTATCAATGCCAATCACACAAGTGCAGAATGAAACATGGCAACTGTTTACCGTACGGAATAGTACCACTCAAACACTTAAGACAGGAAATTAAGAGTATTTTATTTGAATGAAAATGCAGTCTAGAGTCAGACAAATTAAAATGCAATGACTCAATTCAGAAATTGGTCTGAATGTGCTGTTGCCACCTCATCTATTCTAAAAAAATTGTGAAACCTTTTATCCATAAATATTCAGCATTTTTGTTTCACTTCTCTCCAAAATGGGGAGCAGTGGCCACATCAAGAGTCTCAAAGCCTCTCAGTGAGAAAATGAGATCACAAGCCAATAGCACTGCAAAGAGGGTACCATATCCAAAAGCTACACTGTCACTTGTGATTTGTCAAGGACACTAAGAAATGAATTCTTCTGTTTCTATTTTAACTTCATCTCTTCATCCAGAGACTGGCTTTAACTGGCCAAAGACAAGTCATAAACATTCCCTGTCAGCACATTAACTAACATGAAGCAATCAGAGAGCGGGCTGCAGACAAGACAGCTTGCAGAACCTCATCCCCAAGCACACATGCAGTTATCTGTTCAATGAGTTTTAGTTGGTGCCATATCTTCAGAAAAGAATAACAATTTAAGATCCAGCCCTATTCCCAAATGCCCAGATTCTCCTCCACGTTTAATAGCCTCCTTCCTTCCTCATTCTAACAAGTGCTGATTCTGCCATCCTAACTCATACCAGGTCTTGCTGTCTCAGAAGTTGATTTCTGACAGAGAAAGTTTCTGCTCAGTATAGGAAAGGGGACGGAAAATTAACATCATCATTACTGATCAGTGTTAATTATGTTTAGACTTTCTGTAAAGAATAATTTTATACCTTGAAAATGAACAACTTTTTTTGGTCTCTACCAGCACGTGTACTAGCAATAATTTTCACTGTGCACTAACTGCTTTTTCATATAAAAATAAAAAAGAAATTGCTCTACTTCTGATTAACACTTGTTGGGTTTTCTTCATTCCAGTGAGGACAGAAAAAGAGTGACAAGGAAAAGTGCAGAGAATGAAAGTAAAAGAGAAAGAATATTTTGCACCCAAATGCCTACCTTTATCCTTTCTGAAAAGCAAAGTTGACCACAAATAGACAAGGTAATTTTCTGTGAATATTGTCAAGGCGTCATAGTTCAACTGTCAGTTTAATTCCCGAGAAGATTGTGGAAAAGTGAAGAGTAAAGGGATTTCAACTGTAACTTTGCAAAATATTTTGCCATCAATTACATAAGTATTGTAGAGTATGTAATAGCACTGCATCCCATCAGCGAGAGAAATGAAGTGTTCCTCTGCCTCTGGGAGGGCTTTAAAATACTGTTCGTGGATCTGCAGAAGTGACAGAGTCACGCTGCTGTTATCTGGAAACCACTAGTCCTGATGTTCTTGTCTATTAGAGTTTCATATCCACTTCGGTCCACACGCCTGCTAGGAACATAAGCAGGCTGGCAGTTAGTTACACTTTCCAAGTGAGTGCTAGACATATAGTATTTCTGCTCTACTCTCAATTGTTCATGGCTCATTAAAGAGATTTTCCAGCACCGTTACTGTACTAATTTAGAATCATGTCAAGGCTGACTAAGCTCTGAATGGAACCCTCATCCTCGTGTCCAAAAAACCCTATGCTAAATGTTGCAATAGCAGCTGGCACTGACTACAAGCACATAATTCATAGGGTTACTCGGGTGATAAGTTACAGTTGTGATAGGAATTTCAAAGTATGAGCTGATATTTAAGCTCTTGGAAGTTGTTCAGATATGTTAATGAATGTCACTTTGACATCTTCAGGGATAAGCATGTATTTTGCTTTTTGAGTTTACTGCTTGTTAAACTCTAAAGAACCAAGCAAGAAAAGAACTACCCACGTCATTATCATAAACAAAATATACTATTCTTTAATCAAGTACCTGATATTTTGGTGGTGAACTGATTTGTGATCGGAGGTCCAAAGCCTTTAGCTGTGCTTGCTCTTATGGTAAAAGAGTAGGTAGTGCCAGGATACAGTCCAAAAAAGAGATAGTGCGTTTCATTTCCCAGCTTTGAGACTCGTCCACTTTGATTGGATAAATCTATTTCTGGGTCAAAGGAACTGACTGCTTTGTAGGTGATCTGCAAAAGAATAAGAAAGTTATAAACTCCCTTGAGCACATGGACAGAGATTGCATCTTTATCCAGTAAACCCTTCTGATGTATGCGCTGTCAGACATTTTATGATAAGCTATCTTACTCTCATATACTCTTCAAATCCCGAATCCCACAAAGGCACACAGAAACTCAGCCATAACTGGTGTGAATTATTACTTTTATAGATCCAGAGACTTAGAGGCAGCTAGATTACAACTCTAAAGGATGGGTTCAGGCTTATATTAATTCTTTCAAGATGCTGGCTTTACTAGTGTCATTTTTGAATTCATCTTACTGTTGGTTTTGATCAGCAATGATAATAAAACCAAAACAACCAGATAAAAACAGACAAGCGAATAACAGAAGATAGAGTCCCCAGCTCCAGCTGACTTGACTATAATTACACTTTGTTCTGAATAAATTATCCGTAAAATATGATAAGGGCAGCTTAAGGCAAATTTTTCAGGAACTGGGTAAAGCTTGTATTTTAGTCTGAAGCTTAGCTATTCTAATTGCTAATTTGGAAATTTTCAGGTTATTATATTGTACCTAGGTCAGATTCTCATTTGGAGGAAAGGAGAGATAAAATGTTAAGTAATATATGCAGACTGTATATTGTAGCCTCAGTTCCTTCTTTGATTCAAACAGTATTTTTAGTTTTCATTAGAAATGTTAATGTAAGTTCACAGTACAACTTGATCCAGATTTCTTCTATTAATTACTAATTTCCATGCACTGTAATGAGAATTTAGAAATAAGAAATCCATTTAAAAATTAAAAAGTAAAAATTATTCATCCCTCCTTTTTAAAGTTTCATTTGTATGCAAATAATTCCAACACTCTTATTATATAAAGTAATAACTGACATGCTTTCTGCTATATTTATTCCATATCATCAAGAAGGCACATAAAACAATACATAGAAACATCTAAATGTTGGCATTATACATTACCTTAAACACTTGCAATTTCCTAGAACCTCTGATTTAGTGAAAATTGATTTTTATATGACCCATCTAATATAACATCAATAAAGTGCTGAAAATTAGTAATAAAAACATTGATACAATCTAGATAAACCCTAATATTATTGCAACAGATATACTCAGATCTTCTACAACTCCTCATCTGTAAATTGAACTGAAAGTGCCTTAAAAACTACTCAACCAACTTTCCTAATTATAACAGAAGATTACTCTAGCAAATATCTGAACTTTTATTAGTAAAGAAATTAAGGTTACATATTGTTCAAAAGAATCTCCCTTTCTGATGGTAAGTGTTGCTATGTTTGCTTGTGAGAAGGAGGAGGGTCATAGCTTTTTGGGGAAATTTTAAAAGGCAGGTTAGACAACTACGTTGCAACTACGTTTTATATTTACAGCTGAACCAGTTTTACCACAGATACGAGAACTACATGACCTTTTGCAGCTCCCTTTAACACTGCTTTCTAAATTTTTGTCGCTTGTAACTGGATATTCCAAAATCTCACTTAAATTTTATGCAAAATAATACCAGGTCTCTGCAGGCTATGTTACAGTCTTACATTTTTTTTTGCAGTGTTATTAGAAGTTAGTTATTAGAAGCTAAGTGGCTGACATTCCATAATGAAGTAAACTTCCATGAATCATCCAGAACACATGAAAGAAAGAAGCATTTTGCCTGGTCAAGATGAACTTGCACCGTTTCTGTATTTCACTCCTACTTGTAAGATTGCTATTATTCTTTTTTTGAACTAATTTCTTACATCCACCATTGCCAATGCAAGTTCAGCTTTGCATTGATGACCAAAAGAAAGGGCAAAAGGGCATTTAATTTTCTTACTGGACGAGAAGGTAATTTTCTCACTGGATGTTGACTATTTTTATCAAATTTAGATAAAACTTTGTCCAAAGGACTAACTCCTTTGTTTCTGTGAACCTGTACTGGTGACAGAGGAGCAAAATGGTATAATTTGTCATCGTGTCATTTCTTCATCTGAAGGCTTTTTTTCTCTAAAAATTGGTAAAATAATGGGTTTTGCACTTAATTTCACCATAGCAATGAATACTTTAATACTTAAGTCTTCAACACACATTTTTTCCCAGCACATATATTAAAAGACTGCTTCCTTCAGGCACTAAAAACAAATGCCTGGCCCCAGAAAACAGACACAATGATGAGATTTTTAACAACATAGAATGTTAGGTACTCAGAGTAAGAAATGGTAGAAGCAGAGGTGAGACTAAGATTTCTCTCTGGGCAAAGGCATGCAGACTCAAGCCTACACATTAAGTTCATCTCCCTGCTGGAATTCAAGACCCTGGGACGTCCTGCCAAAAGGTGTCTGCTACTGTAGTCTTCACGCTACTTCCTTACTAAACGGCTATCAGCTGAAGAAATTGCTCTGGAAAGGGCAATCTACCTCCTAGGTCTGACTCAGGCTTACATACTTGCAGTTTGGCTTCACTCGGGCTGTGTTCCTTCAACTCTAGATTGAAGTGCCCAGTGCTCCCGCACTTTTTTTTACTTCTAGCACTACATTTCTTTCACCCCTGGTTGTGTACAGCCCAGTGGGGGGTAACAAGTGAATGGAAGGAGCCTTCACCCCTTGACGTGGCTCTACGCTTAAGTCACTGCCTTGCAGGCAGATTATCACGAACTGGGGAATCCCTCAGGCTGAAACGTGCCTCTACCCAGGCCTCCCCCTTATTAAGTTAGTGCCTATCTATTAGGTGAATGCCATAAGCACCATAGTTTTCATAAACACACCAAATATGGCCTATGTTTGTATAAGAGCAGCTTTAGTGACTATTCTTTTCAGATCACAACTGTTGATGTACACACAGCCATGACTCAGATGCCTCTTTGTCTTAGCTTTGGCTTGCACCAAGGCATAGGCAGGAGCTCAACACCTCACTTCTCAAGGCAGGGTGATTTGGAACTGTGCAGGTTACGTTACCTTGACAGCACAACCTGAAAGGTGCCTACTGAGACATCCTGGACAATCTAAATCAACCTATAAAACACAGGTACCTAAATTTCATCTAACGCGTCTGGATCTTGTGAGCTACTTTAGTTTCCTAAAATGTACCTGAAGTACACTTTTATGTTTCACTTGAAGTATACATTTAAAGCAGGTAAAATGTCCCTGGGATTTACTATGTATATTTGTTGGCCTCCAGGTAGTCTACCAGTCAAATTTATAAAAACTTTTTGATACATTTTAGGCTTATTAGCAAATATCAGGGCAGAAGAAACTATTGACAAACACACTTTCAGCAACTAGGCATCTACTCATATTCAGCCACCTAACTGGACCGAGTTGGCATCTTAAAACAAGGGATGGTTTGATTGTATCAGTCTGCTGGCATCTTTTATTTAAAAATTAATTAAATCAAGCTTCTGATATTGCCTTTCTCCCTCCATTTGAGGTGTATTACATAAACAGTGTAAGGAGATAGCAGTATTTTATTTTCTTCTCAATACTTTCTTCACTGTTGGAATGCTAGGTTCCTTTGACGTTCAGAGACTTGCACAGTCCTGAACATGTCAGAAAGTCTGGCCAAGCTGTTCTTTTCATCTCTGAATACACCTGCACAACTCCCCTTACAGATGATGGAGTTCTGTATGTATATACATTTACGAATGAACTGCATGTACACAGTTGCCATGGTTTCGGCTGGGATAGAGCTGACTTCCTTACTAGCAGCTGGTACAGTGCTGTGTTTAGGATTTGGGTTGAAAATAGTGTTGGTAAAACACTGATGTTTGTGGTTGTTGCTAAGTAGTCAAGGTCTTTTCTGCTTCTCACACTGCCTCTCCAGTGAGTAGGCTGGGAATGCACAAAGAGATGGGAGGAGACATGGCCAGGAGAGCTGACCCCAGCTGACCAAAGGGATATTCCATACCAGTGTGATGTCATGCTCGGTATATAAATATGGAGAAAGAAGAAGGAAGGGGGGACTTTCAGAGTGATGGTATTTTGTCTTCCCCAAATGGAGCTCTGATTTCCTGGAGATGGCTGAACACCTGCCTGCCCATGGGAAGTGCTGAATGAATTCCTCGTTTTGTTTTGCACGTGTGCATGGCTTTGTGTTTCTTATTAAACTGTCTTCATCTCAACCCATGAGTTTTTCCTCACTTTTACTCTTCCAGTTCTCTCCCTCAGCCCAACTGGGGGGAGTGAGCAACTGGCTGCGAGGTCCCAGTTGCTGGCTGTTAAGCCCTGACAACAGTGTATATACTCCTCAGCGATGCTATTAGACATGCATGTGTGTTCCTAAGTAGAAAGATGACTCACTAATGTATGTTCCTACGTACATAAAGCCTGACATCAATAAAAACATTGACATATCAACTAAAACACTCTGATCCCTGAAGGTAGGCAACTGTTGAACTAGTTGGAGAGTAGCTAGCTTTATAAAAGAATCAATTCGTACTTTTTCATAACATTTTATCCTCTTACAATAAAATAGTTTTCAAAACAGTATCAGTAGGTTACCATTCAATTTAACTTTTATTTTACACTGTATCTCATTTAGGTGGTTTTTTTAAACACAGCATTTCAATACCAATTTTGTAGTAAGGTCAGGTAAGAAGCTTAACAGTGATTACTGTCTGACAGCTTAATCTGTGCAGTCTTTTGTCAATTTTTCTAAAAGGTATTCAGGCAGAGGTTCCACATGACGCAAAGCAGTGATTTTTAGACATCTAACAACATACAATTTTGTTGAATTTGCATTTTAAAAATGCTAGGTTTTTTTTTTAATTATGCCTGCTTGTTTCTATTACAATAGGCTTCCTGTAATGAGTCTTATCTAAATGTGATGTTGACTGTCACCACTGTTTTATGTCTCCTGCTTTTTCAAAAATTCACTAAGAGCTGTCTTTCAATCTTTTAAATATCCATGTTACTAGATAGAATCCTATATCACATTGTTTTAAAGATAGCAGTTTTCTTAAAGCTGATAATCCAGGAACATTTTGGGTCCTGTAAAATTCACTTCTACGTTATATAGCTGATTTTATTGCTTTGTAAGTGCTACTACCTTCAAAAAGAAGATTCATTTTACATAAATGGAAAAAGTAATTTTCTTAATAATCGTGCATTATTGAAAATCCAAACTATACATAAAAATTAAAATATGGCAAAATGCTAGGTACCTCATACAAAGTGATCACACCATACGTTTGTGCTGGCTCTCTCCACTGAAGAAAAATCTTCTCTTCAAAGGTGCTCCCTTGAATGGACTCAAGTGGCACAGCACTTGGGACTAACAGAAAAGAAAAGGAAAAAGTGCTGTTTTGAGAACAATTTCAGGAGATGCTCTGCTTAATTATTTGTGGTGTTGAGGCGTAAAAACCATCCCAATATTCTGTCCCCAAGACTAAAGCAAAGGCCAGGGTAGCTCAGGAGGAGAATGACTAATTTAACAAGGCAGTGCCATTAAGGAAACATATATGTCACCTTCAGTGTAAGAATGAATTAGTGAGCATCACAATTTTCCCATAAAACACTATTGATCTCTCAAATCACTGATGCTCTCTTGAAATAAAGTTCCAGGAACAAAAAAACATTACATAAATTTTTAGAGAAAATACATAGACCAGATAATAATAAGGTCTTAAGCTTTGTCATCCTATGATTGAAGTGAATCAAAATAAGAGGGTGACAGCAAAATTAATTCTAATTAAACAATTTTTTGTTAGTTATGCTTTGTCAAATCCGATGTATTAGCAGCTATGCATTCCTAAATTGTTTAATTTATTCCATCATATATTTATTAGAAATTAGTACTACACAAAACCAATACAAGATACATTTAATTATTTAATAGGCTTAAATGGCAGACTTCAAGTATTTCTTGTAAGCAGAACTCATAATTGCTGAAGTTTTTTCTAGAAATCTTTCCACCATGTTTGCAGTAAATCTATCATTGATCTGGAAGAAAACATAAGGCCATTTCTGTTCAGCTTGCAAATGATAAAAACGGGAGGACAGATCTGTTGTATGAGGGAACAACGGTCATTTGGTAAGGCTTCTTTGAACACTATGTATTTTAAAATGGTAAAAAAAGCCCTACAGTACATTTGTGGAGGGCACTAAGGGGCTACACCTCAGAACAGAGTCTTCTGGAAAGGTGAGACCGATTCCTGGTCCATCACAAATTCAACAAGGAAGTACCATTTTGGTATCGTAGCCAAGAAAGCTCCAGTAAACTCTCTGCATGTATAATCACAATAATATCACAGAGGACTTAGGAGGGTAGTATAACCTTTCAATGCAATATTATTAGAGCACTACAGAGACACAGTAGCCATTTCTGCTGTCCACGCTTCAAAAAGGACACTCACAAATTATATCCTTGCTCAAAATTCGAAAGCCCTACATTAGCTGAAAAGCACTAAAAGGAAGGGAATACCTATATATTTCAATGCCTGTATATGGAATATATTGTGTCCAGTGGTTGGAAAGCCAAAGCTAGAGAAATTTAAACCACAAATCAAGAACAAATATTTAATGTTGAACATATCACTCAATAGAAAAGCTGTGAGGATGCTGTGGACCGTCACGTAAAATTTCTCCAAACTGATACTGGAACTTTTAATGGGCAGAACATAGTTCAAGCATGAGTTATGAGTTTAATGAAGAAATGATTATATGTTGTGTGATATTATGGGTTAGGTAAAAGATATTATGACACTTTAAAAAGACCTTTTACTGCTTTGAAACTGGTGAAGTTAATGGAAAATCTGTTACAGATTTTAGTGAAAGTAGAACATGCACTTATATTGACCATCAGTATACATGTAGAAGATATATGTACATGTAAACACAAAAACTCAAATTCTTCATCAGTTTGTACTACAAGTTCTTGGCTTTCTTTTCGTCCTTCGGGATTCATTAGTACTAATTTGATACTGACATTTGTGTAGGGTGATAGATTAGTAATTGTGTGCTGGGGATGTGAACTTTCTGTATCCCAGCTCACTTCTTCTCTCACTTGCTCCTGTCCTCCAGCCTGATAACGGTAATGGACTGTGAGGTTGTATCGATGGCAACGAGTGACATTATATCCAAAAGGCTCCCAGCAAATAGTGATTTGTCTGGATTTGATCTCCACAACCTCTAGTTTTCGTGGCCCACGCATTGGATCTGCAAAGGTAACAACACAATTCTGGTATGATCATTTATTCACATCATAATAGTAAGCAACATGTGTAATACGAAGTTATACAGTTCTGTAAATATGAAATACAAGCAGAAATGAAATTCATTGCTTTATCTTTCACAGTGCAAATGACAATGAAAATATAGGTATCTGAAAAATAGGAATAAACAGCCTGAAGGTGAGAGACAAGTTGGGGTAGATGATCATAAATGTCCCTTCCAACCTAGATAATTCTATGATTCTATAATTCTAAGTGTCTTGGAAAATGAAGAGGAAAGTACCAGAAAGCTTTCATGCTTAAATTCAAAGTGCATGATACAGTTTAAATAATGCTTACACTGTTTACCTTTTGTAATGCATATATTGCTTTACCTGTTGCTAGCAAAAAATAGGTATTTTTTTACAAATTAACTTGTGTTAACATTATAAGAGCAAAAAACTTCACAAAACAAGTATTTAAAAAGAAAAGATAATTTTACAGAAAACTTGCATATACATGCTTATTTTCTCCCAGGACTGTTTATACAAAGAAAAAGTGTCAGGTGGTTCTTCAGCTATTTCTTATTCATTTGTTTTTATCTTGGAATGCATGCAATTACTCAATCTGCATTTGGCCAGGGCATAAAGTTAATATTCCAATTCTTTTAAACTAGTCCATAGGGTTCTTTTCCCATAAACATTAGCTGTTAATAGCACGTTGTTGTTTTTTTTTCTTTTTTTACCACATGTAAAATAATTAGTGCAAATACCTCATTTTGTTGTAGTGGTTTAGCAAAAAATCAAAAGAAAGCAGCAGGAGGCACATCAGCTGACATCCTACTGCATCTGTGCTTTCCTAGAGATCTCCCATTGATAACCAGCCATAAATCACATCCCATAAAACCATACCCAGGAACTTATGGCTCTCTACAGGAACCAAAGACTGTGGTTGATGAAGTTAAATTTTCTTCAGTCCTACTGCTCCTAGCAATTAAGACAGAAAAGTGAACCCAAATGTCCGCCATATTAGTGCAAAACCACGGAGTTGACATACCCCCCACATTTTCAAAACACTATCATTAATAGAGCTATTAAATAGATTTTAGCAATAATCTGGGGTTTTTTCATATTGGAGCCCTCAACAAGATTAAAGACAATGTCTGGTTTTATCCACTGCTTCACTAGTTAAATGCTTAGAAGACTTTTAATGAGCTAGAAGCCTCTTATACGTAAACAAATTAATATGCATCTTCCCTCTTTTATGTTTATTAATCAACATGTCTTCACTAGGAATGTTCTAAACAATTTACACAGGATTTCATCTTTTTACTTTTTAATAAAATCCCTGCATGCTTGAAATATTTGTTCAAAGATGTTATTCATCTTAACTCCTTGAAGAAAAGGTGTTAAGAAATTACTTGTTCTCTCCTAACATCTACAAAGCAGGGTATTTTTTTCCCTTTCTAATCCTCCAGTCTTTTTTTCTTTTTTAATTAATTGCCACTACCCAGCAGTGTTGATCAGCAATACAGAATACTTGCCAATTGGTGACAAAATGGCAAAGCAAAACAAATTCATTAGCAGATCTAATCCTGGCCTCCTTTCTAGTGACTAGATTGACTGACAAAAGTGTCCTTACCAAGGATAAATCAGAACAGACCCATATGCCTGCTTCCACACTCAAATACCCCAGCTAAGAATCCTGGTGTTTGGGATACTTTCTATTCCTACAACAATTAAGATTAATGAGAAACAAACCTCAAAGACTGGCAAGTCCTATGAGTTTTGTGTCTTCCTTAAGCATTTACTGCTGCATAATTCAGACATAAATTACATGAAAAAGGTGTTGGGTTGTTTTTTTTCATTTGTTTCATACCAGCTTCTAAGTACTTCTTCATTTAGGTGAGACTATGAATAGTGAAGGACATTTGATGGCTGTTGCGTAACTGTAATGCTATCCGAATTGGCTAAACAAGACTACAAAATCAACAAAACTGAGGTGACCCTGACATACAGCACTAAGCAGGTGAACAATGTTCCCAGCTGCAAGAATATGGAACAGCCTGCCTAGTTCTGGAGTAGGCACATGAGAAAATTCACATGGGAGCTGAGAAATCATTTTATTAGAGACATAAAACTAATTCGTAGTATTTTAAAATTGAAATCGAGTGACTGTACCAAAAAAACTGGATCAAAACCTACCCAAGATTTCTGCCCAGGAGGGAGATTTTCTTATGTCACATTACCTTAATAAAATGTACAAGTCAGCCCTCTAGTTAAATCTTGAAGTCATTGCTATGAGAATGACAGGTACATTTTCACTTCTAACAAAACAGACAAGGGAAAAAAGAGATTAGGTTCTAAAAGATGGAGACAATACAGCTTTTGTTGATATTCACAGGATAAAGCTCATCAGACAAGGCAAATACCCTGGTTGCTTTGGTTCCTGACTTGATTCAGTAAACTACAGTATCAGCTAACTATGCAGTTCCTTTCTGTTTCTTCCTTACCATTCATTCAGAGTTTATGTGACTGGTAGGGCCCTAATGACCCCTTTAGGGGCTAAGAATAGTGTGTCAACCAGTCAATGTGTCAACCAGTCAACGACAACACTTAGTGAAAAGAAAGGAGCAAGTAGGATATAAAAACCCCTGTGACACAGCAGAGAAAGACATGAGGAAAAATAAAACAGGATCTTCTATGATACACACGGTGGGATAACCATTGGTTTATGGGGGGTGTCCACTGAGAAAATGAGGTTGAATGTTCCAAAGGGGTTTGTCCATGAAAGAGACTCTAAAGGTAGAGAGGCCTGTACCCCAAACAATTTACCCACATTTTGTCCTCAACCTCACTTTAAAATTCTCTGAATAGACATGTTTAGTGGATTCTTTATTATTTCTTTCATCAAAAATTTCTGAAGTACCATTTGTTGTTGTTGTTTTTCCCAATAACACACTTCTTTCATTTAGAAGACACGACTTCATTACAGACCTGGGGATATCTGTTCTTATCTGCTCTATGTAGTTGAGTTCTCAGTCATAACAGATGTGTACACTTCAAGTACATGCCAATTTTTTGGTTAAATTCGGGTAATTCATACAGTAAGCAGGAAAGAGACAAAGGGAAACATGTCTACTTTTAACCAGAAAAAAAGGATAAGGCAGGAATGGAATTTTTGGATTAAAAAAACCCATGTGGCTCAAAAGAGCCATGAAAAATAGCAGTTATTGCAACAAATGATACAAAAAGAAGTTTCCATTTGATCAAGTTAGTACTGAGCTTCTCTGGAGGTATCCTTCTATGCCCCAAAGGAAATATTTAATGTGATATGGTTCTGAGAGCCCAGTACATCACTTCCAATACACTGGAAAGTATATGCTTCTTCATGATGAAGAAGGCAGGATGCTTGGAGAAGAAAACTGTTAAGCAACATAGAAAGAATGACAGCTAATAACTATGGTTTAATAGGGAAAGCTGAATTAATTACCACAGCACAAGGACTTCATTTAGTTGATTTTGTTTTCTACAGAATCTTTTTACCACTTTCCTACAGTAAGCTCCCAACTTTAACTGAAAAAGTAAGCAATTCTTTAAGTGAAAAAATAAGCATACAGATGCTGCTGTTGCCCTAATGACGCTTGCACTAACTATTCATGCAGTACTTGAAGCTTGTTATCCTAGCAACGGTCTACTGTTGTTCCCCTGCATCAGGTAAGGGATTGCTACATCATACAGAAGTGTCATTTCTTAGTGCTAATCACAACTGAAACCACATTTTTTAGAGTAGAAGATATAAGAAGAAGGAGAAGAAGTATAAGGAGATTCATATGCCATAGTGATTATATTATAAGGAACCTACACACCTCATTCCACAACAGCTTTTTGTTGAACCTTTGTTTTTTCCCTCCGTCACAAAGGCCCACCTGCAGAGAGGTTACACAGCCAAACCTCTCCACTCACTCTGCACTTCTCTGTTCCTCAGTATTCCAGCTATTTTCTTACGCCTCACTGGTACAAATCATGAGGCGAGTGGGGAAAATAAGCCCTACCAATTCATAAGAGAAGACGTTTTCCTCCCAAAGGTGCACGCTGCCTGTCATGCCTGAACTTTAGCCAGGTAGTTCTTACCAACTCCCCTGCTGGCGCCTGCAGCACTTCTCATACTGCTCTCCTTCTGCCAGCTTCAGCAGGGTATCAAGCAGTGAAGTCTGACAGTTGCAGCTCTGACCTTAGGGACCAGCAAGCCCAGTTCTAGCCCCTGGCACTTTAGCAACCCATTTAAGTGGTAGCTCCTTCTCTGCTCCGCTCTGTTTTCCTGAGAATACGGAGCAGAGACTGACAGACAGGATCAATTTCCATTGCAGCTGCAATTCACAGCTCATTTCTCTGGAACTTCACACTTTACCTCTTACCCCAAGTACAATGCTTTTTTTTTTTTTTTCAGAAACTCTATTTCAGAATCACAGAGACATTTAGGTGTATTTTTAGCATCCTATCATTGATCATCAAAACTTGGGTTTACGAAGAAAACTCAGACTGGAAGTTTTGATTTTTCACCACAGATTTACTGAAATAAGAGATGAAGAAAGGATTGGCATGGTGATTTTCTGCCACTCCACAATACTCCAGTAGTTGCAGACATGTGGTATGTGTTAGGTACCATTTGAAAAATAGGAACGAAGAATTTACTCCTTGTCGAAGGAAACTATTAGTGTGGTTTGGCTCTGTAATCACAATTCTTTTGATTTAAATTCGTGATTGGACTCTATTGTCCTTCAAACGGAAGTAAAGGATGAACAGAAGAAAATGTGAAAAATTTAAGATGAAACCAAAATCATCTGAGATTTAAGATATTATCTACTACAGCTCTTTTAAACACAAAATTTAACTAATGATATTTAAGTGTCAGGCTTTGTCAGAGATTGCCTAAGTAGTCTTGTTCAAATTACTAAACATCTTTTCACATCAATTCCCTCTGAGTAAAGTGAGAGTCACAGTGCTCTAGCATCAGTATTACAGAGTTTTGCATATAATTTCATTAACACCTGGCAAGGAATTTGCATACTACTGTGATGGAGACCCGAAGCACATACAAACCTTTGACTTCATTCCAGCACACTAAATGAGGGCCACGTCTGATTCAGCAGACAATTAAAGACATGTGCTTTGCTTCAAACAAGGCTACTTGTGTTTTCAGTCAATCACCTGCCTTAAGAGTTCATCAGCACTGATAAAAGTGATCATAGAATCATTCAGGTTGGAAGAGACCCTTGGGATCATCCATCAGCCCTACTCTACAAATTCCTCCCCTACACCAAATTTCCCAACACCACACCTAAATGACTCCGAAACACATTCAGGGATGGGGACTCAACCACCTCCCTGGGCAGCCCATTCCAGTGTCTGACCACCCTTTCTGTGAAAAATTCCTTCCTAATGTTCAGCCTAAACCTACCCTGTTGCGGCTTCAAGCCATTCCCTCTCATTCTATGGCTGCGAGAAGAGACCAGCACCAACCTCTCTACAATGTCCTTTCAAGTACCTGTAGAAAGCAATGAGGTCTCCCCTCAGCCTCCTCCTCCTCAAACTAAACAATCCCAGATGCTTCAATCGATTTATTCTCCAGGCCCCTCACCAGCTCTGTTGCCCTCCTCTGCACTTACTCCAGCACCTCAACATTTCTCTTGCATTGAGGTGCCCAGAACTGGACACAATACTCATCATGTGGCCTTGAGACCTTCAGGCTGTCAGTGGACTTTACTGAATCAGAAGGACATTCCAGGGAAGAACAAAACAGAACAGCTGAGGGAGTAGTTCACTTTTCCCTGCAGACTTAAACATTCTTAATTGATATTACTACTCTCAGTTTATATACATTTACACACACCATATTTCATCCATGTTTCACCCCACCTGGTAAAAAGTAGAGTATATAAAGCCAGATTTCTCTACTTGCTCTACAGTTCTCCAGATGAAGAGATACTCTGCTGCTCCTCAGCAATCTAGATATTATGTTAAGCCTCAGAGGCAGAGATCATAAGGTAATGAAATACCATTTAATCTATGGGGGTAAAATATCAATACATCTGTTGGGGAACAGACTACAGACCCTATGAGCCAGTTGCTATCAAAGTAACAATGTTTGGTTTGCTTTTAGAAAATAAATCTCAAGATCTGTACATCTATAGCCAACACCAAACAATAAAGTAGGTAAAATATTTTACTTATTTGTATGTATTTGATACCCAATCTATACATGACTACAAACAATTTGGGGTTGTTTGCAGACTTGGTCAGACAGTTTTGTGAAAGATCATATTCAACTGTGATGGAGTCATGTTTATACTGTAATTATTCTTTGTCTGAGTTCTTCAACAACAGATTGAAGTTCAAAAAGATCTTTTCTTTGCTCAAAATACCACATGATGATTTATCAAATCTGGTTACAGATCATGATTTTTTTTAATTCCAATTTAGGGGAAACTGCAGAGTGTAGCGGGAAAAGAAACAATGGACACGATTTTGGGTGGTGTAATTTCACAGCTTTTTAACACATTTTTATTTTAGTCAATAGAAACATTGGTTTCACACAGCTGCATCTCAAATCCAAAGGAGCAGTCTAATTTGTTGACATAAAGAACTGCTTTATAGTTAGGACTGGAGGAAGAAAAGGGGCACTTTACTCTCCATTATTTGGGCTATGACAGAAAGGAATCAAAGGCAAAGAAACAAAGGGAAAAATGATTAATAAAGTAAGCAAAATCAAAATCCTAATATGATGATGTCACAGCTATTTTCAAAGGAAACCAAAGACTAAGTTACCAGTGTCCACAAAGCTGTCAAAGAGCCAGAAACAATCCCTGTCATAAAAGGCACACATATTAGAAGTTGGTCATCTTATGTATCTAAGAATAGATGCAGCCAGCAAAAATGTTCAAGGCAGCAAAGAACAATTGTAAATTTGTAAAATAACTTGAAACTTTAGTTTCATCTGGGATATCTCTATTTCATGGAGCAACCACGGAAATTGATATCAATAGTGACTAAGATTATTTAGGTAAAATGACCTCAGAAGATACTCAGCATCTCTTGGAAAGATTTCAAGTGACGGTATGTAAAATCCTTACCAATCTTTCTGAGCTACTTGCTAATAGCATTTCCAAAAGAACATGTCACTCCTTCTGCAAAAATAGATGCCTCCCACAGAAAAGCAGCACTTCTATCAGTTTTCTAAATGTACTCCGTGACACTTTAAAAAATGTTGGGATGCAAACCCTGCAGAGCTTCAGCACTAATGAGGGAAAGAACTATGAGACAGCAAAACTGAAGTGATAGTCAATCCAAAAGAGGAATGAATAATCAGTTATATATATATATATATTTNATTATAGTCGTTTGCCTTCCACAGTCAAAATGCCAGTGAAGGAAGATGAACACAAGGGCATATGCACCCTGAAGTTACAAGGATGCCAGCTTTGAGCAGTAGCCTGTGGTGATCCCTTCTGCACCCTTCTAAGTTTTTGCAGGCTTCAGAGCTCTGAGAGGTGGGAATAAGCTTCGTGCGTGTTTCCCCCAGCACCTAATGTGATCAACATACAGTGTCACAGTGGAGGGAAGGTGCCAACAGGACAAGACTTCAGTATAAAAAAACCACAACTCAGGGCAACCTCACCACTGACAGTTTTCTGTCTCCAGACTAAACCATGTCCCTGGACCTGGAAGATTCTCGCTTATGACATGGGCTCATATTCAGCTGCTTTTTCCTGCCAGAGATGCCAGCAGTATACTGAGCAAAAGAGAAAAGTTAGCATCTCCCACTATCTGTCAGTAAGATCATGGCTAACACCATTCTTCTTCACCTTGGAACCAGATGCAAGATCACGCTCCCACTGATTTTGTTTTACCATGTACTTTAGAAGTATCGTGCAGTTAAACGTTATGTATCTGTATGAGGTATGACAACAGCATTGCTTTTAGTCCCTGTACAAAGAAATGGAAGCTCAAAAGAAACAAATTATCTGCTGAAGGTTACAAAACATCAGAGAAAGCTGTGGAATCCCAATTCTCAGTCTCATTTCTAATCCAGCAGAACGTAGCACTCAACAGGTTTTTCTGTACTTTGTGGCCAAAACTGGCTCGTTCCAAAATGTGGGAGCTCAGAAAACAATAAAGTACATACTCACAGCTCACATCAGAAAAATGAGCAGGCCAAGTTCTTAAAATGAGCCAGTTTCAATCATTACTCACTTCTCACATTCAAATGTGAGATACATTAGAGGTCTACTTTTTCCAGGAAGGATCCTAAGTACCAAGACCAGCTTATGACTAGGAGAATTCTTTTTGTGATATTTCTAGCTGAAACACAAGCTAAAAATATAGGAATTCTTGGGAAAAAAACCACAATGTTTGGCCAATTATAAAAGATTCACTGAAAGCAAGTTCTAATAGGTATCAAAGGCATCAGCTCACCTCTTACAAAAAATAAGCGTAGCCGCTGCATGAAACCAGTGGAGGCATTGGATTTAAGCTTTTAGTAATGTATTGTTGTAAGCACTTGATACACACACACAAGAACGAGTGATAGAGTCCTGCATGAGACAGTTTCCTTAACTTTTTCATCTCCTGTTCTCCAATTCATGGCTACACATATCCCATGAGGCCTATGCCTTCAGGCTGACATTCACAGTTGCAAAATATGTTGGTCTATTCATCAATAACACCCTTTTAATCATCAGTAATACCCTGTAAAGTTAGTAGTATTTTTAACATATTAGTTTCTATACAATGTTTTCTTTCATGAGATAGCTGACAAGAGTATTTCACTTTATAGTAAAATTTAAATCAGAATCACCAAAACTGAATCTAATATTTACGTTGTTGTCATTTTATAGGTATACTCTGAATGGTGAGTCATTTAAATTCTAATACATTTAAATAAGGAATGAAAGAAAAACATCATTTGATATATTTTTGTCAAATTACGTACATTACATGATTACTCCTCCACAATCAAAATCAGATTTTAAGTATGAATGATACAAACAAGATTACACTCTGAATCTGCAACAGAGATTTTAGTTGCTTGTTTGAAATGACATACCTAGCTATTCAGTAATCACTTTATAATAACCCCTTTCATTTCTAAATCTACTTAGCCATCAGCCACTAGTGAGGAAAATGCTGGCAGTGCTTTTTACAACTACACATTAGTTTTACATTTCATGACAAGCTAATTCTAGAGACTTCGAAAGACAGACAAGCATGTGTTCTTGCTTTCTTTTGCAGGAAGGAAGCATGTATCTGACTGAGAAATAAAAAATAAAGAGTGCAGACGTATACTTTTCACTTCACGCATATGGCAGTGACAATTTATCCCAACTTCACCCCAGGAACCTCCATGAATATGTAAATCAACACGAAATAAAAGGTTGTAACAAATACTTCTCAGAAGAATTACTACGGGGAGATGGCAAATAAAGTGGCTATTGCTCGCAGATGCACCTTTGGTAGATACTTGGATCAGAACGATCTTGGAGGAAAAGACCAATATCACAAATATTCTCCCTCTCAGTTGAATCTACCACAGGTGTTTCACCCTTTTTTTCTGAGATGATCATGTGTCTGGTTAACAGACATTACTGTCCCTTCCTATCACACGTCCATTGTATTTTTACAAAGCAGATGTCATAATCTAATCTGATACACAGATGCATTTAACTAGACGTGTACCCTCACACTTGTGGTACCCTTCAGAAGCTAGCACAAGCAGCAGACTTAACAGACCTGCAGCCCAGATGCTGCTAATATTTGAGAACCCTCAGGCAACACAAAGGAAGCTGAAGATCTGAGAAGCTGTTCTTGTGGCCACTGAAATACCTCCTTCTCACAGCTACCACACACCAGTATTGTCTTCACCAAACCTGAAACCACCTGGTAATACAGGGTCAATACAAAAACTTTCAGATATACTAAGAGGCAGTACAGGTGGCTGGCTCATAATTAAGTATATTCATGAGAACAACAGACATAATTTGGCCATGCAACAAGGGAAATGCTATTAACACAATATGAACTCTTCTACTCAGTGGTCAAAAAAACAGGAACTAGTATAAACATTTAGAAGTTCTGGTTTGAGGGAAAAATCTTTTTTTCTAGCTTATTTTCCAGGAAATGGCTGGAATACAACTATGACATTGTGCTATGGCAAACCTTTATACGTTAATACAGTACCTGTATTTTTTGTACAGTAAGTGTCCCAATCACGTTCTAATTTGTGACTAATATTAATGGCAAAGCATGCACTGTTGTGTGGCATGTTAGTATGTTAGAACCCATTAATTTTTATGGTAGAGATTCTTGAATTGACCCCAAAAGTCAACTAGAGAAAAGATAAACCATTGTGTAAATTAGTGAAGGTTTCAGCTGCTCAGTATCTGCCACGAAAGTAGAAGCCCAGAGACTGTTTATTACGTTGCTCAAAAGAATAAATGGGCAGTGCTGTGGATCAGTCAGAATAAGATGTAGCAGCGTGTTCTGGTTATCACTGTGGCCTATTGCTACTGACAAATCACATTAATTCAGAGCTGCTAGGTACAGTGGTGTTAGCTAAATTGGGGATTGAGAACAGTGCTTTATTGAACCTAGATGACAAGACAACATGTTCATATAAATCTACGTAAAAGAGAAAATGCCACCAATCAATGTTACTCGTCTAAAAAGAGTATTTACCATTCTTTCTATTCTGACATGTGCAATCAACCTTAAACAAACGATGTAGAGTGAGATCAGTTTTGACAAATAACTCTCAAATGCATAAACCTGATAAATGAATGAGATTCTCTCTAACAACTGGTGAAAGAAACTTTGAACTTACACACGTCAAAAAGGAATAGAACATTTTGCCTTCCAACTACACTATCACATACAAACTAATATTAACACATTAAGTACAATATTAAATTAGAGGTACGTACTGCAAAGTTGAGAAGATCATCTGTTCAATTCTTGACAAGATTCATTTCTTAAAAGAACCTCCTACATAACACCCAGCCAGTCTGAACATAGCCTTTAACTTCCCTCAGGTTAGATCCATCCTCAGGACTTTTGCAGGAGCTTCACAAAAGCCTGAGAATTTACCAGTTACTGAATAAATGAGGGTGCTTTTTCACCTTCCATTTTAAACTCCCATCCTTGTCTTTGTGTACTGTCAGTAACCAATAAATTGAACCTCAATATCAGTTGCAACATTGAACTCTGCTTTCTCAAGCTAGTTCAAACAAGAACTGTACTTTACTCAGACTTTCTTAAAAGAAGAAAATTCAGACTTTGGATATTTTAATTTAGAACGATGTTAGAATTTACATAAATGATACAGGTAAGGTGATTTTTGTTTTTCTGTGTAGCTTGTATGAAAGGAATTTCTTGCTGATTACCTTTCCTGTTCAGTAACTATAGATGCCTTCATATATTTAAGCATTTGAAAGGTACCTACATAATATATATATATGTCTACTGTTGACTTTGTTGGTTGAATATATTCAGCCTTTATTTTTACTGCTATATTACAGTATCAAGAAAATTTCTTGACGAACACCCCAAATTCCTCCCTCTCTGCCAGATTTCTTTCAATTTTCCTGTGACAGCTGAAGAAGTTATTTGCCATCAGTATTCTCTGCATTAGCATTCCCTGCAAAAAGCAAACATGGAAATAGCTTACAGATGAAGTGAATTTATACTGTTATACTGTACTATGAAATGCAGAGGAAGCCAGCCCATCCTTGCTTCTGACACATTTGTAACAAGAAAGTGAACTTCCACTGGATGAGGAAGAAAAGATGGGAAAAAGGGTGGAGCAGATGATAAACTGCTTCAAAAGTAATTCTCTTTTTCCTCCTTAGACTTAACTGAATTCTATGATTCCCACAAAAATGGACATACCTGGGATTTTGATGTCTGCCCCAAATACATAAATATATGATACTACCGACAAAAAAAAGCAGACAGTAAGTAAAAAAGTAAAAAGTAAAACAAGCAAAGAATAAAGAAGAAAATATGAAAATAAACATGCTTTTGTGTAATGTGTATCACAGGCTACTTAAGCCTGCGTTAATTTCTTTAAGCCATGCTTTATTTCCACACTTAGTCTTGAGACTGTGCTGTTTATTTTCTTTCTCTAGTCATAAAGATTAATCATTTATCAGGACTGCATTTTCTTATGTTGCCTGCAGCATCCCCGGCTTTAACCGCTACAGGCCACTTTGCATTTGGTTACGTCCTTCTGCTTCCTTCCCCTCTTCTAAATTTGGTCCTGTCAAATGGATTACAGAACATGTGCATTTATGCCAGAACCATAACTGTCATGGAAGAGCACAAAACAGCCATCAAATATTCAGGGAAGTGGAGGTTATGGGAGGCTGATGAAGTACCTGTGATCCTGAGTGAAGGAGTGGGACCAGCACTAGCCCACAGTTTCACTGGTCAAAGACAGGCAGTTGCTTCAATGTCGAGCCATAAACCAGCTCTGCAGGTCACTCCAGAGCCCCACATCACACTTTTACCACACAGCTCAAGGAAAACGCAGAAGAGGTGACTGGTGAAAGTCCACCAGAAATAAGCTGGTGTGACAAATTATGGAGCTGCATATGACAGCAATTACATAAATCTGAAAACTGTCTAATTCTATCACCGGTGACCCAGGACTCAAAGTCCATTAAGCATTGTTTTTTCCAATTGAACTGAACTAATGGAAAATAATTGCTACTCTGAAAAAGGTCACACACAAAGTAATAAAAAAGCAAGTGCTACACAGTCACTATTTATATGTTACTCTAATTTGCATTTATAAATTGCTGACATCTGCTATAAATCATGCAGTTTTCTTCCAAGCACAGAAGTTTCTTGTTGCAGGTTTCCCCCTGTCTCTATTACATCTATGAAAGTAAAACATTCAGGATAATTATTTACAGGGAGTTTGTGGACTGTTCAAGTTTTCATCTTTAAGGGTGCTTTTCACTAACAAAACAGGGAACAGAGTAAAAAGGAAGCACACACCCCCCAAAATAATGAAGCATAAGAGCTTAAAAGATCTCAGTCAGCAGCTCCCAGAGCTTCTGCTCATAGAATAGCCACAGAGGTGTCCTTATTTAAAAATTAAAATACAGTTTAAAAATAATTTTAATTATAGAAAATAGATTTAGAAAAAGTTTTAAAACATCTTTAACTATAGAACACAGATTTAGAAAATCAGAAAGATATAAAACACACATTTGAAGTATCAAAATTTGCATTTGCAGATGTGAACGAAAGAAGGCGGCAACAGTAGAAAAGGCACTGCTTTTTCATTTCCAGAATGGTTTAGGGGTCACCTGTTACAATCTTGAATTATGATGATGCTTATTTTTTGTCAGTAATCCACAATGGGCGTAAAAATGGTTTGCTGGATTTACTCTACATATGCACACAAACCCCAGAAATATTCATATAATGCATAAACAACTTAAGCTAGAAGTTTCTTGACAGCTGAGCACCTGCTTTGTGCTTAGGTAAGCCTACCAGTAGCACAACTGCATTTTAAACTACATTATATTTGTAGGACCAAATAATGGGACTGATATCTGGAACTCCACTTCCAGTAGTTAATCTGAAAAACCAGGACACAGCCATTTATAATATGTTATAAACATTAATTGGTCTTGTTGCACTAGATGGTGAAAACACTCCTATCAGATCTTCCTGGCTGGATCTCAAAGGTCAACCACAGAGGCAAATTGGGGAAAAAAAAAAAAGCCTGACAAAAAGACAATATGTCAGAGATTTGAAGTCAACGAAAGCTCATTTGCTCTTCTGCCCCATCCAACCCACCAGCTGAAGCCTGTGTGGATTGGAACTATTCACACAGGTGATGGGGCTTAGTGGAAAGATCCCCATATTGGGGAATTTGAAACCTCAGCTCAATTTCTGGCTTAGGCACTTGTCACTGGAAGATCATAAAAATCCCGCTCAATGCCTCAGATTTGAATAACTAAATCCTCTGTTTGTAAAGCACTTTGATATTTGTGGCTCAGAGGTGTTACATGGAAAGGTTTTATTATTTTTCTCAGTACGCTCTGAAAGTTGAAAGGAAAGCAACATAAAAGTCATGGCATCTCCAGCTATTCCACTGCTGAGGGCACTCACCAACTCACACAACCGCACTGCGGCTGAATCCAAGTAAGTATTCTGCTTCACTAACACATGGCTTTAGAAATGCCAGCAAACTGATATCAGGGAAGGCAAGTGCCTAATTCAAGATGAACAGGTGAGTGAGGATGGAACATCAGCATCCTGCATTGGGTGCAGCTGCCCCAGCTCTCTGTGAGGAGACAGGGCCACCTCCAACAAACTTGCCATAGGCCAGGACTGTGGGGAGGGGGAATTCTGTTGTTTTGTCCTGGTTTCTCACTACCCAAACCTATTTCAACTCACAATAAATTAATTTTCCCCAAGTTGAGTCTGTTTGGCCTGTGATGGTAGTTGGTAAGTGATCTCCCTCTCTTTCCTATCAAAACCTCTATGATTGTAACGCTGTAAGTCATTTGGGTAAATTATTCTTAATAAGACAATGGGATAGAAGGAACAACTGGGCCTAAAACCAGGTAGCAGAAACTTCAGTGGGCTGACCTCCCAAGAAACTTGGCTATACTGTATGAAATGTGTCCTTAAGGTGAACTTGGCTAATTATGACACGAAAACCATTCCTCTAGAAGTTAGGATACCCACCTCTGCTTGAAGACCTTCACACACCGACCCTGCGCAGTAGAATTAAGAGACACCATATCTTTAATTGAAGACAAGGACATTTTTACACCAATCGGCTTCAAGGTGAGGAATTACAAGCACCATGAAAAAGTTGCTAAAGAATGGCTATTTTACTTATGTTAATTTACACTGCATAAATGGATGACTGTTTCAATGCTGGGTGCGCTAGCTTTGCAGAGATACACCCTAGCACCCTTTTCTGCACAGAATTGTTAATAACTAATGCTTGGACACCAGGTAAACAATCCCAGGAGTTTTGGGACATCACCTTTACCTTGACCCGCGAGCTTTTCCATCTGATATTGTCCTCCTGCACCATTAAGGAGGGGGAGTGGGAGAACGTCCACTCCTTCTTCTAACACCAGCAGCTTATGATACCAACAAACAGGGTGGGTGTCTGGCAGTCAGCAACCAGCCAAGGTCAACCCAACATGTTTTGAATATGTAGGTGAGATCCAGGTGCAAGTGAGTGTTCCCTGAATGAAGAGCACAGTACCAAAAGGGCAGTAAATAGCAGACTAAAAGAGACAAGAAATTTTGCACTACACATTTTTTTTTTGTTTAATTTTTGATGAATGCACAGTGTATTAAGTATTGGAGCAGAAAGCAATTGTTTTAAATTGTATCAGCACTAGCAGTGTGTAACCATGGTAATTAAACCAATATTTTTTAGAATTACAAAAGACTACTCAAGACATATAAAAAAGAAGTATCCAAGAAAGAACATCTTTCTTCTGATAACTACATTTCTGGAAGTCTGCAAAATTATTAAAGACACAGACATTTTTTTACTCCTGCTAAATAGTTAGATATGCTACAGAATAATGATTTCAATTAAGAATCAAATTAAACAGGGAGTCTACATAGGCAGAAGTTTCAAGAAGCCTTAAAGCATATTACTTTTTGACCTCTGAAAGAATATTTTAACCAGGATTTTCCTACTCCTTATTTGTATGGAGATTTCACTACCTTAATGCATATTTACAAATATTCTAACACAGGAACAGTTCCCAACTAGAGAAAAAACAACCACCAAATCCATTATAAAATCAGGCCTTTTAATAGTTAAAGCAGAAGGTGCTCACTTGACAGCTCAGGAGCATTTAAGTCCACTTCAGCCTTTTCAATGAACACTACCATTAAGAGTATAAGTGAATAGGGCCTGGAGAGACTGGTCCTTCATGATCCACTATTTCCTTATGACAGAAGAAAAAACTCAGGCAACATGGTACCTTACCATGCTTAAGCAGTAATTTATATAATAATATTTACTGAGCTACAAAAGCATTAATGATTTAACTTCACTGATCCAAGGCTTCTTCTAACACCAGCTTGTGATATTAACAAAAAAGATGCCATTCTTGGATGTGTTACAGTTGTTCAATATGGCCACACAACTACCCACAGAGAAAAGCTGGTTTAAATTATGAGCTAAATCCTTCTACAAGCCCAAGAGTAGTTCTTTTCTCTCTGAATTTATGAGTGAATTCAGCCACTGCATAGCTGTATGTGTGGCTGTCATGGCAAAGCTTCTGTAGCCCACTACACTGAGGAAAGGTTTGCAAATTCAGAAGACATGCACCCTTTGCCCTCTCCAGCATCCTGCAGTGCAACAGTTCTCCACAGAACTCTGGGGTGGCTTATCCACCCACAGCAATGGGCTCTTAAAAGGTCCCAGACATACCTTTAATGAAAGCAGGCTAGGAAAGAGAAACTTTGCCTTATCAGAACAGGTATGTGGAGGAAATACTACTGAGGTGAATAAGACAGGCAAATCTCACTCACTCTCAACTTTCCCATCAAATATGAAATTGTCACCAAAGTCAAAATATGACACTGCTACTTCACCAGGAGATTGGGGCATATAGGGTCAACCTCCTATCATACTCAAGGAACTTCTCAACCTTCCCACTTAGGGCTGTGTTTGAATGTGCAAATCGCCCAGGAGAGATGGTCACTGCAGGACTACGCTGCATCCCCGAGCATGGGCCCAACATCACGATTGACATGAAGTCCTATGCTCTGGAGGCATCCCATGAATTTCCATCCTTGCTGTATTGTTTCTTGAGTAACAGGTGTAGTAAAAGCTGCGGGCTCACACAAACAGAAAAACACACTTTTTTGGTTTTCTCCACTTCTCTCCATTGCCCTTGGCAAAACGCAGCAAGAAGTGGAGAGTGGAACATGACTCCAGCTATTCCAAAAAGCGTGGGGGACCCACCACAGAGAGACGTGTAATGGGATAATGAGGAAGCTCAAGGATACTGGAAACCTTTGGTTATTCCTACAGCCATGCAGAGATGCTTTGTGAAAGCTTCAAGTTAACCAGACTGTCTGATAAGAAGCCGAGGTGCCAAATGTCTCATCAGAAAGCCTCTTCTCAATACTAACTGATAGTTTAATTCAACAGATTCAGGGCATATGAAAAAACAGCTGTATAAAGACAAAGGCTGCTTATTTAAATTAGGCCTTGGTTCAGAATGACCTGCCACTAGAGAGAGGCACTATGTCAATGCAATAGGTGAAAAAGCCTGGTTAGGGTTAACCTCCTGCGATAGGAGGTGTTTATGTGTGCTCTGCCTCATATGCTTACTTTCGAGAGGGTTTTAGGAAGACAAAACAAAAAGCTGAACCTATTACTATGGAGTTTCTGCCTTTAGCAGAGAGAAGTCTAAAGCATGGTTGTTGGCATGTTTTTCTACAAGTTTATGCAAAATCACCAGTCCAAATTTTCTCTTGATAAATTTTCAGTAAGAACTTTAAAAACACACTGAAGTTATTACAAATAGCAGAACAAACCCTAGGAGGCTTGTGGCAGCTTCATAGGCATTAATCATGACCCATATATAAAAGTACTCCCCAGGAATTCACAAAAAATAAGGCAATAATTCCATCTACGGTTTCTGATGACATAAATAAATGACTCAAGATTCAGTTCTGTTGTTTATGATGTTGCTAGAATCTCTGGATAAAAGTAAAGCCTAATGTTTATACCTACAGACATATTATTCTTTAGAATATGTTCAGCCAGCCATAGGATTACTTACATGACTGTATGTTGTTGAAACAATTTTACTCTCAGTACAACTGAAAAGCTATTTAAAACTACAATAAATTAGCCCATTTTTTTTCAGCAGAATTTGCAACTCATTTCAAATTTTAAAAATAGAAATAGTTTTCTGATCTTAATGCGGAACTACCTCTTAAGTCAAGACAGAAAGATACAGACAACAAAAGGAATATAGTGATAATATGGAGACAAAAGAAATAGGTGCATCAAGGCTGCCCTATATATACATGAAAATACTTCTTTCTTGCCTAAGGCACTGTGTGGAATGTCCTGGAAAAAAAATTCCTAATAGCTGGTTTGAGCTTTCTCCATTTCCTTTGATGAAGAACGAAGAAGAGCACTCAAAACCTTCTGAAGGCAACCTACCAAAACCACTGACTAATACAGAGCTCCCTGTATAATACCCAGTTCGATCTGTAAAGACCACTGTACGTGCAAAAATGCCAGTAGTCAGAAAAGGCCAGGCAGCATCACAGATATCATTGAAAATCCTGAGCTCCTTTATTTAGTTACAAAAATTAAATAATTTTATTGCTTTTCAATAAAGCTACAGCAGTGCATAAACAATGCTGGTATCAATCTGAGTGCTCTTGTGGCTATCTTGTGTAGGCCTTTAGTATTACATTTAGAGACAGGTATAGATGTTTGTCGTACCTGGAGAAAAATTCATCAGTGACCTGCAGGTATCTCACTCTTGTGTAAATATATTTTTGTATACATTTAAGTCTGGCAATCCATATGGCAACACTAATGATTGTTTAAATTGTTTGGATATACATCTGTATATCCAAAATTTAAGTAAGTCAATGTCAGCACATACATTTTAATCCTGAATTCTATTGCTAAGTAATATAAAAAAGCCATATTGAAAAATTTATTAAATTTATATTANTTGAAAATAGACAAAATAGCTCATAAATAACTTGCTCTTTAGTTGAAATAGAACAGGGTCGTTACAGAAGTTTTGGAAAGAAAGTAAAGAAGAATCATACACTGCATGAAGGTGCAATCTGAGAAAGAGAAAAGAGGGAATACTATCAGGACTTAGGTTAACACAGCAAAACTCTCTTTTTATTAAAAGCACAACTTCAAAAAATACAGGATTTAGGTTCTTGGCTCCTATCAAGTTTATGGCTGTGATCTCATATGAGATGTTTATTGATAAGCACATGTGGTGAAATAAGTTGGGCAATTCACGTGATAGATGATCTACAGAACTGTCATAATCCATTGCAGGTTGCAGAAGGCAGCCAGGTTGGTGGTCCAGGCACGACCACTCACAATGGCTAAAAGGGCAGGAAGAGACATTCCCAAATGCTGGAGAAGAAAGGGTGGCTTATGCTACATTGAGCATTTACAGGTCCTTACTACTTACTATCCTTACTACTCAGCAGAACTTAGACAATAACAGAGACAAGGCTGAACTTTAAGGAATGGAAACTGCCAGCCAGATTCCAGACATCCAGACAAGGAAAAAAAAAAAAAAAGAAACATTTTCTTTACAGGACCAATAAAAAGGGGAAGAAAAGGGAAAAAAAATATCTTTAATAGGCAACTTTACTGAACAACTATTTCAGGTGGAGAATCGCAGCATAATCCATACACTTGCCATGCTTTGAATAGTCATCGCTTCTCACTTTGAATTTGTTTCTGTAAATAAAGTATTTTTTCAGTAATGTTGTGGAAAGAAAACAACTTAACTTCTATAATATAATCTGAGCTTGAAGAAGAGCATAAGTCCTTCATATAAATCAAATATGGCTTGAGGCACATAGCAAAATAAAGCATTCTTAAGGTTCCCTTTCCTTCTGCAACTGACTCCACTTTCGAAAATGTGTTTGTTTCACTTGCATCCAAAATAAAAACGACTTCATCAGATGGCAAATAGCTCACCTTGTGACCACCGGCTAACATCTCACTCTTGCATTATAGCAAACCATTGCCTACAGTAAAACACAATCTGTCATTTTGGTTCAGGCAACCCAATACCTAACGAACACATCCAGAGGCACAATTCGGCCATGTGAGGGCAAAAGAAATAAATCTCTTCTTTCCACAAAAGACAAATTACAACGTTACAAAGCTAAGCCAAGCAGATTGCCTGGGGTATCTCCAAAGCTCTTGCAAAACTGCTCACCTCCTAGTTGTAAAGGATGAAGACAAAGGACTAGAAGCCCTTGTATCTAGAGTAGTACAGCAGACCTGAGGCACTTGCATCTTCAAAAAAGCAGTACATTTGAAATATTTTTCAGTTCATTTCTCTTTTTTTTGTTACACACGTATTTTCACTTAATGGTTTTCTCTTACTCTACATGACGGCTCTTTAATCTTTCATACCAACTTCTAGCACGATAAAACAGCATCCACTTTCATTAAATATTTGATGATAATTTGGCTCTCGCAAAGGTGAAGAGTTTCTATGGTTTTTATTGTAGGTTTTGTAAAATGTTTTGAAAAATCCTAAAAGTAAACGAAGAAGTGTTTATGCCTCAAAACTTAGGTAGGTATACACTGTGATACAGAACAGCTGTGTTATATCTGAGAAATGCTTTCATTCAAAATAATGCAGGAACATTTAATATGTGGCAAACAAAGACGCAAGCATACAGGTTTTTATCTGTTCATTTCAATGTCTTGAGGAGTAATAAAACTTGTCTATGCTATTATGCATCACTGGTTTATTTTATCAACAAAAAGTTATGAAGGTGTTAGCTATCAAATGAAAGCATTTACTAAAGTGCCTATCTCTAGGAATAGTGAGAAGCCTCCATGGATCTACTTTCCCTATATTTAAGAAGTAACATAGGCGGTTGATTTAGTCTGTAAACTCAGTCTGGAGACATCTCTGCCTGGGAAAACACTCTCTCCAGTCCTCACAAGCTTTGCTCTTTGCTTCTTCTGCAATGTAGCCCTGCAATTTCATGACTCCTAGCAAATGGATTCATACTAGGTTTTGTGCTAACAATAATTCTGCCTTGTATAGGCTCCGATGTAATGCTTTAGTAAGTTCTTCAGAACATAACTGTAATGTCAGCGTTTGGAACGGGTGCAGCACAGACCTCAAAAGTTTCCTGTTAAGACAGACTCAGAGAGTTGGGGCTGTTCAGCCTGGAGAAGAGAAGGCTCTGGGGAAACGTTTTTCCAGCCTTCCAGTATTTACAGGGAGCTTATAAAAAAAGATAGAGACAGACATTTTAGTAAGGCCTGCAGCAATAGGAAAAGACGTAGTGGTTTTAAACTGAAGAAGGGTAGATTTAGACTAGATACAATGAAGACATTTTTTACAACGAGGGTGATGAAACACTGGAACTGGTTGCCCAGCNTAAACCTGATCTAGCAGAAGATACCCATGCCCATTGCAGGGGATTGGACTAGATGACCTTTAAAGGTCCCTTCCAACCCAAATTATTCTATGATCTGAAGACTAGATTGTTGTGACTGTCAAGCAGTGAGGCTGTCCTACCAGACTGATGACAAATTTAGTCTTGCAATCTGTCATGACATTTTCCCAGAGCAATTCAATGTCTGTGAACAAGCCAATTTTGCTTGGTCATTTCCCTGCAAGGCAAAAGGCTGGCAACTTCCTTTACCAAAAAAGAAGCACAATTTGTTCAGCTCTTAATGTTCACTCTGAGATGAAATATTAGATCTGTATTTATCCACCTGGCAAAAGATTTAATCTACATGAATCATACGGCTTCCACATGTGATAAAAGACATTGAAGTTTACAGATCACCCTCCTGGAAAATGAAATAAAAATGAACAAAAAATGCCAAAGCCTGAGATTTCATGAGGAATGTCAAGGTTCTCCAGTGAGTCCAAGACCCTAACTGTAGTATTAAAAGGACGTTATCATCACTTGAAGTTAATGCCATAAAGCTACGATAATTGAATCCGGTGTTAATTCCCTATGTGCAATCTTTGATTTGCAGGCATACAGATAAATCAGGAAAATATAATTTCTGGAGTACACTGATCTCTCCTTCTAGAAGGCATGGAAATAGAAGTATATTCTCTCTCTTGTGTTCACTGTAAACTTTTCCTCAGCAGTTCACTGACTACCTAATGATACCTACACATATAGAGTGAGAATTGCTTAAGAGCCTCATGGCTATGTTTTCAGATGCCTAAAGTACTATTATGGAGTAAGATGAACTGGGTGCCTAATTGAAGGTCTGTACCAAAGATACTGTACCTTTAACAAAAGCTCCTTATTTATTAGCAGTTTTGATGAGGCAAGCAGGCAATAGTTTCGGGTTCATTTAGAAGACAGGCATACCATAACTCCTGGTCCCACGCCAGTTCAGGTGACATGTGGAGTCTTAGGGAGAGAGCAGCTCTGCACATATTTCAAGTCTTGAAATACTGCTTTTGCAGTAAGAATTGTGCTACAATATCCAGACTTGGTGGTTTAGTCACAATAAAGGTATTATTAGAATTAAAGGTCAAGTATGTCTGCTGCAAAGCACTGCAAGCGTACAGGCATGTCAGTTGTAAGCTGGAAATATGTGACTGACATCTTCTAACCATTCATAGAGAAACAGCCCAGTAACATACTGTTGATATTTCCCACAGTTTGTAGCTGAGAATTGTAGCAGGTGCTGATGCATTTGGCGATACAGGGGGAGCTGGCAGTGACAGAGTAGCTGTGGGACCTCCCCTTATCCACAAGAGGAGAGAGGAAGTGAGACTTGTCAAATGATGGAAAGATAGCTCCAAAGATGAGCAACTCCCAGCGTTAAGATAAGCAGTTGATCTAGAATGACCACTGTTACCTGGTGCCAGATCTGAACTCTCCACACCACTAAAGCTGCAAAGCTTAGAAAGACACCTTTCCAAAATGATGTCATTAGCGTAACTATAAACAGTACTTTTCATCAGCCATTATCTAACCTGTTTCTTAAGCTTAGGAAGTATAACTAACAGCAAAGACATGCTCTATTCAACCTCTTACTTTCTGTTAAAATGCCTCCTGGTAGATAGGTAGGATAGGAACCAGTACAGGAAAACAGACTACAGAATCTGAGCTCTCTGATACACTGGGAAAAGCTTCTTATTTCTTAATTTAATACGGCACTCACTTTTATCTTTGCTTATAAATCACATTTTTAGAATAACTTTTATTTTTCTGCCAGGACTTATGGATCTGATGAAGAAATGTTTTTGCATTATTGTCTCCATGTTCTCTTTCTCTGTCCCTCAATGGTTTTTTAATCATCTATCTGCTTAGTTTGCAAGAACCAATTAGCTTTGGGTCTCTTCGAAGTAGGACCTGTTAAGAACACTGAAGCACTGCTTTCCTCATGCTATAATTAAGCAAAATCACCCCTCAGAACGTAACACAGAGAGACTGACTCAGGTAGAGAACATGTATTTTGTAGTATGAATTGCAGCTTGGAAGAAAAGAGAGGAAGAAGGGATGTGACATAAAATCTAGAATAAATGAACGTATTATTGAAGGGCTCAAGCTCACAAGCGAGAACCAGTGTTTCTAACTTTTTCATTAGTTCCTCACGTACAGTATTTGACAGAATTACTGCTCTGCTTGCTGATGCAATCTACTGGCCTCCAGACATCATGACAGTAATGTCCCTGTCAAACCTGACACCCGTTTTTCACTTCCAGACATTGATTCTCCTCCTTGTAGCCCATGTATTTCATAAGAACAAACTGTTATCATTACCAGCAAAGTATTGATTAGACTGAAATCCCTACCTGTAAATTTATAGCCTTAATTTCCAGTAGGTTTCATCAGTTACCTTCAAGCAGATGAAGATGTAAGGGAGTCATTAACATGTGTCAAGCAAAACGTTAGCTAGTCTCTCACGTATTTATTAAAGTTTAACAAAAACAATGAATAAATAAATACTTCTATATAATTGGAGAGGAAAAAAAAAAGAGCAAGCACATGTTTAAAGTCTGAGAGTATCTCTGAAAGTTAATATCTCCCCCATAATGGAGAGATATTAACTTTCTCTACACAATCGAGATCCTCCCAATTCCCTCACTTTGTACTGATTATTTTCTTTGTCTTGAATCCTCACCCTTGGCCCCTGGCTGTTCTCTACGTGAATCAATGTTCTCTCTCCTCTAAGTCCCTTTTTTGTCACTATTTTCATGTTCTGCCCCCAGCACTTTTTCCTCTTACTCTTCAGGGACACGATGCTAGTTCATTAATGCAGAATAACTTCACAACACCCTCTCGTAAAATCATTGTGCTTTATCATTTCAGCAGGTGCCTTATTTTATATGTGCAAGTTGAAAACCTGAACCTGTAACCTTATGATCATTGAAGAGTAAGGTCAGAAAGAGTAAGGTCAGTCTCCTTAAAATGCAGAGCGCTTTGCCAAAGCAGCCTATGAATAAAAGGTCCTCCAAGTCTTAGACACACAAGGACAATTTCCACCACACAGCGCACCTCTGAGACGAACAACACCTCTGGGGGAACAAGGACACTTTAGTTTTCTATCTTTAAAATCTTTCTGCTCTTTCTGTTACCAATCATCACCATCACTACACATGAGGAACAAACGGGGCATTTTCAGCAGGATCAAAAAGGAAACTGTATTTCTAGAAATTACACTGATCTGATTTAATTGGCTCAATATGCATTTAAGTGACTAAAATAAGGATCAGAAGTTTGACTTTTTCACACAACCCTGTCTTTGCTAGTTATAGAAGAACAAAGAAATGCACATAAATGTACATATTAACTGTGTGAACCTTGTCAGCAGTAAATAGGGACAAGTGGACTTATAAGTGGAAATTAACAATTACTTGTGAGGTTATTATTGTGAAACATATATTCTAGAAGAATCTGAAGTCTCAGTGCCTCATATATGCAAAGATTACAAGAGCTCCATTTACTTCCAGGAATACTTGCCTGGCAATATAATCCCAGAAACCTTTTTCTCTCTCTCCTCCCTATAGCACGTAATTCTTTGTTCTTGCTTATTCCTTAAGTAAAGAGATTCTTTTACCAACCCAAAAGAAAAAAAAATATAATTTTTATATTGAAAATCTAGATCTAAACTAAATTTATGCAATTTATTTAAAACTTGTGCTGTTTTCAGCTGCACTGATAATGCTACAGTGCATTGAAAATCCTGTATATTAATACTGCACTTTTCATACCATAAATAGAATAACACATTTTTCATTCACTAACCACATATCATGACTCAGAAATGTGAAAGAGACAAAATAACTATAAGATAAAAATGCTAAATCTTGGCTATTCATTTTTGTCTAGCTCTACTATATCCTGCAACTCTTTTAGTCCTGGACAGACTAAAAATTCTCTGGAACTCAACAGATAATAGTTAGATGAGATTTACGTGCTGAAATGGCAAACAGCATAAAATTCAGGAACTGTACAGGTTCCTAAGGAAAGAAATATATATACAGTTTTCAAATTATATGCAAGTCATTTCCGTACATTCCTAATATTTATAGGCATTTCAGTGAGAGAAAAATGCACAGTGTTAGGTGTGACTGACAGAATTATGCCTAAAATCAGAGAGGCAGGTCATTACTCCTTCAATTTACAGTGCATAATACAAATTTTGCGACCTGTAAAAACATTATGCTCTGTTTTATCCTGCTGTGCTTATTAAAGTATCACATGGTTGGTCAGACCTATTTTTCTTTTGAATAATTCAGGGAATCAATACTCTTAACACAGAAGGCGGGGAAGGAGGGAGGGGGGGAAGGATGCAGTTGGGGACTCTCAGGAAAACTCTACTTGGACTGTGCATCTTAAACAAGTCCCAAGAGTCCACAGAATAATACAGATACCCAAGCAACAAGGTCCAAATCTGCTAGGAACTTCTCTATACAGAGACTGGAGGGGTTTTTGCCTGCCTGCCTTTTATAATCCACGTAATTCTCACAGGACAAATGTTTTCTTTCTATGACAAGGCAAACTACTCGGTTTCCTGAGTTCGGAAACCAAGTAGTAGATACCTACAATCTCAGCACTTGAGCTTTGGCAACAAACTGGAACGGTTCAGAAGGTGAATAAAGTGGCTGGAATGCATCAAATAATGAGGAGAAGCTGAGAGAAGCAGGCTTTCTCAGTCAAAGAGGCATTTCTAATTGCTGTATTCCAGTACACAAAGGAGAATTGCAGAGAACAAATTGTCACACTCTTAGATATGCAAAAGAAAGACTTTTCCAGAGAAAACTCTCATCTGGAAATTCCAACTCGCTATGAAGAAAAAAAAAATTCTTCACAGTGGACAAGTACTGTAACAGGTTGCTCAGAGAGGCTGGGGAGTCTCTGCCTTTGGAAATACTCAAAATATGACTGAAAAAGTTCTGAGCAAGTTGACCCAGACTTTTAGGGACTGCTTCGAGATGGAGATTTGACTGGATGACCTCCCCAGACAAAAACCCTGTGACTATTCTTTGATTTTACAATTTAGCAGTATTACAAGTGAAAAAAGCCAACACTGCTGGGACTACTTCAGACCCAACCAGAATGCCATGTTCAGGAAGGGAATAACCTTTACTCTTTGTCTACAGCTGAAAAATAACAGATTTGCACTGCAGCAAAGACAGCTAACCTTAGAAATCAGGAAAACTTCTAACAGCATAAACCACAAGAATAGGTGGCATGAAGAAATTACAGAAGTTCATTAATTTGAGATCTTTCAGAAAGCTTGACAAAAAGATGCCACAAACAGTACAAATGTAGCTGACCTGCTACACAGCATATTTTGGGACAGGGAAGAAACAGAAGGCCTCTGGAGAATCTTTCTATTCTAGGACCCCTTGAAAAGCAAATCATGGTGATACACAGAAATGGAAAATGATATTAAACGATTTATATAGGTGTTTGGGGGGCAGGGGGTTTAGTCATAGCTTTTACTAGAAAATACTCAAATATTAGTATCACACCATTATTTTTAAACAGTTCTCAGTTACTAATGTGCTTTGCTTTGGGTGAGTCCCTAGGAAACTCAGTTCAACATTGTTTCCTTGAAAAACCTGAGAAATTCAAAACAGGAAACAGAGATAACTGCTTTCTTTCTAAGCAAAAGCTTGCAGTTAATTGTTCCCTCTCGTGCTTACCTTTTGAAATGCAGTGCTATGTATGGACTAAGAATCTAGAGCTTCCACAAATCTAGGAAAAGGAAAATGTGGCTTGCCCACTGGCAATGCTTGACATCAGCATTAGAAAGAAAATGTTATGGACTCCTTTGAGACTGCAGCATGCGATGAATAGAGAAAACTGAGAGCTCCAGGCTGACAGGTAGAATGCACCAGTTTCTGGTACGCTTTGTGAGCGTAGCTTCAGAATTTTTCCTATTGTACTGTGCTCCAGAAATCAAGTATTAATATTAGCTGGGGAAAAAAGCAAAACAAACCCACAAAACAATCCCAAACCACTTGCACTAGAAGGTTGGAAAAACAATCACGATGATGACAATAGATTACGCGTTCTTATTTAATCTGCCAGTAATTTAAAACAATATATTCAGGAGACTTAAAATCCAACTCTGATGTCAAATAAATCCTTAATTCTAAAACCCATCTAAACATCAACATCATAAACTCCTTGCTCATGCTGACTGGTTATTGTCCCTTCTTCCCCAGGTGAGGCTGGTCTGATGTCATCATATGGGATCTAATGTTTCTGGGGGCTTGTGTGTGTGTGTGCAGGAGAATGCAGGCAGAGGTGCTCCCCTCTGCTAAAAGGAGGTAGTTCACCTGGATAGGAAATGGCATCCTAGATTCCTCAAGCTGGTATTTTCTTAATCTTCTAAAGCATTTTAAATATAGTGATGTCATGGCAATAAAAGTTTCATTTCTTCTGATAAGTAGGCCAAAGTAGCAGATGTCTAGTTTAGCCCAAAGGAAAAGAGGTTTAATGGTGTGTGACAAATAAGAAGAAATAAAAAAAAAAACAAGCAACATTTTTTCAGTACTACCTACTTTAAAAATGTTGGTTTCCTCTTTTATTTAGATTTAGGTTGTACATCCCTACTTACACCGCATTAGAATTACAGCAATAATTTCTCATATTCAAGATGGTATTAAAAATCACCACAGTGACCTTTAATACACTTAACAGCTAGCTCTTGATTTTATTAGCCTTGACCTGCTACTCATCTCTTGAATAGCCATCCACCAAAAGTGAAGGAGGATAATGGAGATAAATACAAGGAATCAATTGTATTATTCCTTTCAAGCCCTCCACACACATACTTTGCCAAATCCAGTTGATTCACTTGATTGGTTTAAAATGCAACACTGGTTTCCCAGAGAGGATAATGGACTAGTGTATAAACAGAAATAAATGAATAAAAAAACCAACAAGGCAACCCAAGTGATAGAAATGTTTCAGGGGGAAAAAATAATTGTTTTTCAAAGGAAATAGACACTTTAGATACTATACGAATATAGTTTTCAACAGCAGCCTACTAATAAAAATGTGACACAATAAATATATTAAAAATAATGGCATGTTATATCATTAAATGATCAACAAAGCAGACTATACTCTCCCAGTATGCCTAATCAAACACCAATAATAATAATGACTTACATTACCATTGGTCTAGAATATATAATTATTGAATATTCCATTGAGCTAGGAGATAAATACACACAAAAATAAATGGCAGCACCTGTCCCCTGTTTACAATCTCAGTAACATGGAAGATAAAATCAGAGACTTCAGAACAGATTCAGTTACAGAAATGGCAGAGAAATTGTTAAATAGTTAAACACACAACATGTACTCTACGACAGGGAGGAAAGATTCCTACAGACTGTATTTTAAAACTCTGAAGAAATATCTCTCTACATATCTCTGACAAATCTCTTGGATAACTGTATCTTATCTGGAACGCATGTATTTTCACATAGTGGATAAAGAGCATGAGGATTTAGATATGGAGAGATTCTGATCGTTCTGTTTTTCATTCTGGGTAGTCCAGTAAAAATACTTAATACTATAAAGAGTACAGTTAAAAATATTTACCACATATCATTGTTTTTCAGTTTTTCAACTAAAAATTCCCTAGTATGGCTAACTGGATTCTTTTTTTTTTTCACTTTAATGCAAAAAATTTATGGCAATACTAATGCAGGGCTCTTGCATACGATGTGATCTCAGACCACCACAAAGGGAATAGGACAATAACACAGGCCTGGAAGGGACAACCCTCAGCATTAAATCCTGCCCTCTGAAGTCTGTGTGTGGGCTACATTCCTACCTTTCCTTTCTCACAGGGTAGAACATTTAGGAGAAACACCTTTAGGTTTGCTATTTTTCACCAAAAGTCATGGACATAGGAACAAAAATTGTCTTCCACTGCTTAAATCTTGGCTTGGTTTTACATTTCGCAAAAATTCATACTCTAAACTTCAAAAGACCCTCTGGAGAGCAAGATGCAAAAGGGGAAATCTTCATTTAGCATGCTCCCAAAGCTTTAATAAGTTAAGTTTACCCTCTTTTTACTGTTAAGAATGAAATAAAGAAAACAGTAGCAGGTTTTGTGAATAACAGAACCTTATTTTGTCTAGTATGTGTTGTGAATGTTGGTAAGGCATTCTTTGCAAGCAGTGATTGGGGTCAGTGTAGAAAGAACTGCACACATTGTACTTGTTATTACATACACATTTTATGCCCTTTCATACTGTGATTTAGTCTGCAGTGGATGCTCTAAATAACATGTGTAATTGTAGATTTATTGAAAGGACACAGTTTCAGCAGTTCAGTGAGCTTATCAGAATGAGTTTTGCAGATGAAACTGCACAACATTCTTAGAAATGAAATGTGAAGGACAGATAGGAGCAAAGCCCTTTTCTTCAAGGCTCTGGCTGGCTACCAGAGCATGTAAGCGGATAGTTGTAATTGACAATTTTTCTCTGGATTCATAGTAATATATTACTGGGATGCAACATAAACGCTGAACAGGGAATGGTGTATATTTTCCACAGCAGAAGGTGGGGGTTTTTTGACAAGATCTACTGGCTTGCCTGACTGTAGACTCATGCTTCTTATACATAAAAAGAGTTCCTCACTTGGAATCTACAAGCAGGGAACAGGCTCCCTTCCGTCAAGCTCTTGCCTACTTTTCACATTTCACTTAGCAGTAAACAACTGAGGCATAATGTACCCATAAGAGGCAATTATCCTCACAGTTCTAATTGCTATGTAATACTTCTGCATTTTAGAGTCATAGAATACAAATGTTTGCCTTCTGCAGAACCCGTATGAGGCTGAAGATCCTACTGCATCTATCAAGATTTCACCCACACAAGTAGGTAGCAAAATCTGAAAATATAAATGTATGAACAACAAATCCATCCACACAATTTATTTGAGCATGACTCAATACAGTGCTTTTGGGCAATGTTTAGTTGCCTAAATATTGGTGCCTACTGCTATCTGAAACGTTCCACCATATCTGCCTGATCTGTACAAGGATTTCAGATGAGGTGCATCCTATGGAGACTCTTTGCCCTCCTGGACTGGCAGAAGGACCAGTAGGGCCACTACAAGGAATTTCCAAAGATACTCAGTAGTTGCTTGTGTTTAGGGAACTGCACTGAGCCTTGTGACTTAAGGTAAACAAAGTAAACATTATCAGACAGTACTTTTAAAATAAAGTGTTATCATACACAGGGCCCAGACTATCCAAATAATGGACAAAAAGAACTAAAACCAACAAGAAAAATATTCAATTAATTATACGTTTGACTGCCCCAGACTGTTATTTCTAATACAAACCTATGCATTTTCTTTTTATTACAGTATTACTTGTATAATGGGAATAAATAATAAAAATAGGAAATTATTACAACAACTCCACACACCAAGCTAACACATTGTTATTTGAATAACATTAGTTTTACTTGAGCAAATATATCTGTGGTCTACCTTGACTAAGTGGACTGAAAGGAGTAGAGAAAAAGAAGCAAAAGAAGCAGGGAAGCAACTCAGACGAAGCAAAAAGAGAATCTAGATTTATTCTTTGGTTAGTGGCTTCCTTCCGTAGCCAGTACTGCTTTATTTCTTTCTTCCATTCTTCATGAAAGTAAGCTAACAAAACTAACTATAAAATGATGTAAAAGAATTCCTTTAAGTGCTATCTTTGTTTCGGCAAAGGACAAAGTTACACATCTGTGGCTAGAAAAACCTTTAAGGTGTAAATGTAAAATAAATGCTCATGGAGACACACCTTGACAAAACTGAGCTTTATATTTCAAAATTGGCAGCAAATAAAGACAAGTGAAAGACTTAGAAGTCTTTCTCAGTCATCTGTGTGATGAAAAACTGCGTTTTACACTGCTATTATCAATATTAAACTTCATAAACAAAGAAGAATTTTCATCCTAATCACACTATGTAATTCCACACTGCTGGAGGAAATGCATTAGGGAACATGCATATTGCCCTTTGCAGGTTATTAATGGGCTTGCCTGCTTGAAAAGCAGTGCTAGAATGAATTATCAAAACATACCTTGCTGCTCTACCCTGTGGGGTGTTTTGTCATCATCTCTTTAGCATTTAAAAAGAACCAATAGTCTCTTAATTTCACCTTTTGGATGTGGATATGACGGGAGGCCACTGGATGTAAGTCTGCTCTCAATTTTCCATGGTGCAGCTTAGAAATACTGCTCTAGTTGAGCGTGACTCAGAGATGTTCCTGCTTTGGCTCCACGTAACACAAGCTGAGAGTCAGGCTCCACAAACTGAATCTAAGAACAGCATCTGCTGTCAGAGCCATACACCTTCATGCTGGCAAAACTAATGTCTACATGCAAGTTGTTCAAGTTTCTGTGCAACAGAAAGCCGTGGATAGGTGCATTTGCAACTTTGTACGTTGGAAAAAACAGAGAAATTTTTCCTTGTTTGGCTTAAGGCTAACATTATGTTCCAAAGAAAGGAGTGAAGCTATGAAAAGGAACAGAAGCTATTTCTGTTACTATTACTCCATGGAAAAGACAACCATCCACTTTGGAAAAGAAAATAATGAGCTTTCCTAAACACTTCACAGAAGAAAGTTAAAAATATTTGTTTCTTAACACATTCACAAAGTAGAATGAAGAGGATTTTCTTTTTCTTTACCGTACCTGTTTGAAAAACAATATATACAGACAAAAAGAAAAAGGGTTTTTTTCCCCCCTCAAAAATTTTATTTTAAGCTTAACACTAAAACATTTCACCACCTTTCTTCCTCACCCATTAATTTTCCCATAGTGTGTCAGCAGCTGTTTATTGATTTTTTTTGACATCTATTTTGCATTGTACGGGGACTTCACTGTCAACCTCCTACTGTACACATCTGATAATCTGCAATTTCCATGATACGTAGGAGGATGATCTGATATTGGTAGTTAACATGGCAGCAATATTAGCACCTCGCTATGTTGGTGAAGACTTCTTACGTAACGTTCTTCTGCTAATTTACCACATATTCACATCATAACAGGCTGAAAACTATTCACCTACATTTTACAGCTCATCTCCATACCAAAATACTTGCTGCTCCTCTGAGGGGTCCTGTCAGAGCATATGCCATCTAAAAATTTTGCGATCTGCACAACCAGGCGTGGATGGTAGATAATTTTGCAAAAATATTCCAGAACCGTACTGAAATTCTGTCTCTTTTCTGAACGTTACAAAGATGTCTGACAGCATTAAAAATTAAAATGCTTTCTTTTTTTACAAAATTTGCATCATGCTTGAATTAGTATTACAGAGGTTCATCCAAGTCAGGATTGTAGTTTGTTAATGTGCCCCAGAGTCACAGTGTGCCCCTATTAGTTCAGAAACTATAAAAATTAAAGTGCTTTTGGGCATTATCTGACTTGGCCCTTCAACGTAACTACTTCAGTTTGTGTATGTGGAACACAATGATTACAGAAATCAGTTTTCTTTTCATTTCATACCATACTTAGTTTCTTAACAAAGTACCTCCAGACTGGAGGTAAACCTGACTATATGATGGAAGAGATACCAAACAGACACACAAATACTACATGTCTGGTTCTATGGTGTATCACTAAGCTTGGCCATCCAAAGGCTTCTGCTCAGACCCCTAGAGCAGAAGTTATCACCTTGAATCTTGGTACATCAGACTTCCTGCCACCATTTAGAGCCAACTGCTTCAGAGAAGAGAGATTTGCCAAAGATCTTTTTTAACCAGAGAAGCCATTTTTGAGAAGAGAAGATATATGAATATGGCTCTTCCCTAGGACAACTAGCTTTTAAGGACCTCAACATTGAAGGACTTTTCCTTCTTTGCAGGACTGAATTAAAAAATTATGAGTAGGGTTTCACATCTCACACAAAACCGCATAAAACCTTACATTTTGTTCCACTACATTATAACAGGTTTAAAGGAACTATAATTCAGGTTAGACAGGCCATAGTTCACACGTGTAACGTTCCACCAAACCACTTCAGACTAAGATTGTGGAAACTGCTCTGGGTTACATTCTCTTCTTGCCATGGCTGGCTGAGAAGGCAAGAAGCATACCCACCAGCAACTGGAAAAGACCAGAGTAGTTATACTTGTGACTACTGAGAAGAAAAAATCCTCACAATAAATAGAGGACTGGCATGATGCAAACATTCACCAGTTCAGATAAAAAAACCTCTAACCCTTTCTTCCAATCTATTTGAGAATGGTTTATTTAGCCTACACCAGTTCCCAGTTACTGTGGCATGATCTGAAAATTCTGACAGTGCATACAGATTTCACTCAGGCTACTCTGGGCTTATACATAGAACTGGTATAAGAGCATCTTCTAAGACACTTATGTTAAACATTATGCCAGGCTAATAAGGCCACACAGCATCTAAACATTGTCTCATTAGCACCCGGCCAACTTGTAGCTCATGCCTGCAAAACCAATCTAAGGCCAGAACTCCAATTAAACCAGTACAGCCTTAAAGGCATATCATAGTGCTAGTCAAGTTTCCACAGCTGTGAGCAACTAAAATGAAGATACGAACAATAATCTGTTGTTCAGAGTACTGCTAAGATGAGATAACTGAGACACAACAAAAAAATCTCCAGGTGTATAAATTGGGCCACCGCAAACTTGAAACGGGAATGTACAATATGGGTATGATGGAGAAAAGACAGGCTGTGGAGAACAGGCTCAGGAGGAACACCAGGTCAGCCTGAGGGCTCCAATGCACCAACCTTATGCCAACAACAACCATGTGCTTCCAGAGCCCAGCCAGATCACTGGCAGCCAGCTCAGGTCTCTGCATTTGTAGCACAACCTACTGTGAAGCTGGATAATCTACCAACAGATAACCGGGAGCTGAGTGCAGCTCAGTTTCCTAGCAAAGTACTTTGTGATGGCAGATCATTATAGGTAATTAGAAGTACTGCTTGCTAGAAAAATAGCAGAGAAATAAGCAACTTAAGGCATGTCCTGGTTTGAGGAAAGGCTTCACCTGGAATTCCTGCATAGTCAACACATGTCACACGGCATCATGCAGTTCCTTCAACGTATATAATATAGCTAATAATTTTATGTGATATAGCTATAAAATATAAAGTACCATATTATGTAATAATATAGATAAAATTATAGCAAATATTATATTTTATATAATGTAGCTACTACTTTAATAATCCATATAATTGCCACTTAGGGATAACACTATCTTCAGAAACCTGTTTCACTCCTTAGACTTTGCAGTATTTATTAGTTCATAAAATTAGGTTTTGAAGGGCAGAGGGGGAAAAGATATAATAAAAATTATGGAAATCATCAAGTATCATTTTGTCTACCTGAATTTCTGAAGTTGTACTATATCTGTCAATAGTGTATGAACTCATGAGGGTTCTGCTTGCATAAAAGAAATCCGAGTCCTTCCAGCACAGTAGAAAAACTAGAATAGAACACCACATCCCAAGTTAGGAGAGCTCTTTTAAACCACAAATCATTTGTCTAGAAAGAACAAATTAACATGGTAAGACACCGGTGCACACAAGCACACATATTTTAGAAAGAGCTGGCTGTACTTATAGGATGACTGTATCCCAAGAACTTGAATCTTCAGAAGTTCTTGTCTGATGTCTACAAGCCCTATGAAAGCAGTGAGCATTGCAACACACCTTTTTCTGAAAAAACACACCACGTTTTCTGACCTCAGAAACAAGGCAAAGAGGAGTTTTAGCTCGGCTGACAGCCTACAGGCATTCCTCTCTTAGGGATACCCATACAGACCTAGTTTGGGTTAACAGAAAAGCTATCTAGCTCCTCTACTACTAGAACATTTTCTCTGTCTCCCATTATTCTTTAAGTCAGCACATGCCTATAACCCATGCCATTGCAAAATGGTCAAATGAAAAATGTCTTGTATTGTACTAAGAAGCTAAAAGTGTGAAGACATGTCACTAATGCTTCTTTTTTTATGCAGAAGTTAGCTCGGGTCTGAATTATCTGTTAGAAAAGATACCCTAAGCAACTGAGTAACAACCACACGGATTTACAAAAGTTGTAACACCCAAGACGTCACTATTCAATTTGGTCTAGATGACATAGTTTACCATAATGCCTTCTATAAATCACCAGGTTCAGTGTTTCTCAACTGAGATTTCTGAGGCTCTATCAATTACTTCTATGTGATCCTCAGCAAGTAACTGAGCTCTAGACCTCCAGTCAATAGGCTTATATGCATTATACAGAGTGCTGTATGCAGTAATGGCACAGCTGTACAGCTCTTAAAATTTTTATTAAGATCTGAAAATCAAAGACATTGGGAGGGGGGTGGGAGGAATCACTCAACTGTACTTTACCCAAAGAGGTGAGTGAATCATTAAACTTTTTTCTTTTTTTCCCCCATTCCTTGGTCATTCTAAAGCTATCTGATTTAACAACACAATGAAAGTACAAATCAAGAGCTGCGACCTCCACCTTGCCTCAAAGACTAATTTTGAAATTAAAGACTGCATGAGGTTGCTAGCCATCGCTGAGGGAAATATCAATTAAAAGTAAAGCACTAGTGAAATTACCTCCCTGCCAGCAACTTTGCATATGAGAGGTACTGCACCCAAGTCCAAGCAGTTTTGACACCCACTAAAGATCCGTGCTTGACTCTTCTCGTGTTCACAGTAATGCCAATTACTCTGTCAACAGCAAAGCTCCTGCAGAGAAGGTAAGGTCCCAAAATCTGAACATCCTGTCTGCGGTCTAATAGAGCCAGTTCAGCACAAACACTGTATAATCAGAAAAAAGCCAGGGAAGGACCACACAATATGAATTTTTCAGATACATAACGGTTAAAAGGAAAACACAAACTAGGAACAGCATCAAGCATCATAAAAGCACGAAAAATACAAGAATGAGATCCACAACCATGTCACAGATTAATTTTACACAAGTTATTACAGTCATGTGGTGTAATTAGTTTCTACATCATTAGCGCTATGTGTTTTGGAACCACACTTAACTACAGGTATCATTAAAGTTAAGGAATTGCTTCTTTTATGAGGAGAGAAACATTTGCAGCTCTACAAACCACAGACTAGCCATCAGGGAAAACAGACTAACATCTGAATTTAATCATATGTTCCTTCCGTCTCAACAAATGGACTTCAGAAAAGTTTAGTACCAAGGTAGTAATATCAGCCCAAGATGTGAAAAATATTCTTGTGGTTAAAATACAGTCGAATGAAATATTTCAGATGTTTTTGTAGCTGGAATATGCCAAGCTTCCCTCAGACTAAAGTATGTTTATAAAGAAAACGAAAACACTTTTTCCATCTACTTTTCTCTGCCCGTTTTTTTTATTTGCTGTTTGTATGCATAGAAAAGAAAGTTGATTTTGCAACGTGAAATATTACGACTTGCAGATTGTTAAAAGGATCATTACATATTTCCACTTTTTTTTTTTTCCTTTTGCTATTGACATTTTTCCAAGCTATACTTTCTATAACTGTATCTTGACAGCAGATCTCTAACACAAGTCACTATTTATGATAAGAGCCTACAACATTTAAGATGTGCAAGTACTGTTCCTAACTGATGGTAGGTGCTGTTACTTATTATAGCACAATCTGGTTCTATATAAAGTTGCTGAATAAATTTGCTAACTTTTTCCAAAGAAGGATAAGGTATCACTTCTGTATTTTCAAAAGATCTTTCAATCCATGACGTAAGAGAAATTTCATTATATATCTGCATGGTAATAGGATTTATATAGTCTGGAAATCTCTTATCATCCGCTTTCAGAAATACCGATTTCATGATTCTTTCTTAGAAGAGTAGGCACCAAAAATAGCATTCTCTGAATATTTAAGTTCTCTCAAAATCTGTCGTTCAAAAGCAAAGCAGTAATATTGAATGAAAGTGGTCTGTGAAAAAGGAAAAGACCTCCAAGCAAGTACCTTGGCTTGTGTCTATCCAATGAAAAAGTCTGTGGCTAAATTTACTTGGAAGTTCAGTTATCCACATGACAGTTTTCAGCTCTACTTTTCTATAGAAACCATGGAACTGATTAAAAAGTTATGGGAAAGCATATGTGCTGGAGCCGGAATCCAACCCTTTGGGAAGCCAATACTCCTCCTTATGTTTTTCTGTAAAAGTACTAGTTGAAACTAGTCCAGGAACTATTTCCTAAAAGACTTCTCATTACCAGGGACTTTCCTCGCTGATTTAACACTCATGTTCCAAGACGCCGAGCCTGTGCCGCCTTCTGGCTAATGTCCAAATTCCTGAGTTTACTCCTTTTCTGAATGTGCTCTGAATTCCAAAATGATGCTGTCTGCCAATGGACTCTTCCTGCATGCAGGGTCACATAAGGTTGTTGTCAACTAGAATATTATGAACTGGTTCTCAGCTATTCCTTTGCATCCAGGAACAGTTCCATGCTGAAGTTACCACTGTTTGAGCAGGTGCAATAGCTCTTTGGGTAAAAAAATCGTTAACTCTGAATAATCCACAACACAATGCATCTCTGGAAAACTGTGCAGAAATACAGTTTTCATTTTTCTAAATCTAATTTCTGAAAGAGCCCTCTGTCTCTTTTGGTGTTTATCTGAATCCCTGGAGGAGTCAGTGCTCTGCTGAAGATGAGATTGCTTTTGTCTAGATTTATTGCAAATCAATGTGTGCTGAGTTCACAATTCACCCTGGCTACATTCTAAATGACTTTGCTCTTGGATGAAAGTGTCATCCAACTAAAGAAAAAAGTTCACCACCACAAGTTTCTGAAATGCTTTAGAAATTCTTGGGATCATAGAGAAGCCAAATGGCACATATGTTATCAACGATAGATGTCCTTTCAATGATGAAACTATACATTAAAAAAAATCCTCTCCGGTTTGAAAAAACATCAAAGAAACTGTCAAGAGTTTTTGGATCAAATTCAGCTCTGAAGTAGCTCTTTATTTCACAAGGAAGATTAACCAGATGATGCAGGACACTCACATTTCTTTGATTCTTTTGACAGTATTCCCTTTGGGGTTCCTCTGATCTGTTTCACAGGGCAATTCTGCTTGAAGCACCTGAGCAGGCCCTATGACAAATAAATTCCTCCACAGGACAGGAAAAGAGCCGCTTCTCCCCTTTTATTGGCATTCTCTTTGGAGACTTCAGCAGATCTTGGCTGGCCAAGGAGAATGGATCACAACTGAAAGAGTCACTTAGCCAAAGTGTCAGACAAGTCTCTAGCCCCAAAAGTGGAACTAAGGAGAATTGGCAGTGCTCATAGCACAATCTATAAAATCCCAGCTGGACTGTTAGGTATCAAAGGTTGGGAACATTTTTGTGGTTATTGCTATGGTTAAACCTCTTCTACCCTGTGACAATTCACATTGGCTTCTGAAAACATTACAAAAAAAGTTTCAGCACTCTACAAATGAAGCATTGCAATGTTGTAGTTCAAATAATGCCTTAAGAGTCTGTATTTTTAAAGTATTCTTCTGAACATTTCTGCTACTTTGAAATTTTTTAAATCCTATACGTATCAGCTCAGATTTTTTTGTTCAACCGTTACCTATACAAGGCTGGGAAAACAGAAAAAGAAAGATCCTGTCCCTTAAATCATCATTCCTTAGTTGCTTTGTTGCTATCATTTCCATTTCTGGTGGGCAGGGTATTAAGAGCAAAGCAAGCATAAGATCTGCATCTTGAAATAAGATGTATTTTCAGTATCTTAACTCCACACAGTCTTAACACAGCAAACAGAGTAAAACGGACTAGCATAATATTTACCACATTCTTTCAGGTGTGGATATTTATTCCAGTGGGGCTCAAGTGTAGCGTGATGCTAAATGCCATGTTACAGGAGGAGGGGTTGTCTAAACCAGAAGCAAAATATGCATCACAGGAAGGAGAGGAAAAAAAGTCAATATTCTAGACAAAATAAGCAGTCACAAGAAGAAATGAAGTGAAAAAGCACACAGCACAGGACTACATTCAAAGAATAATTTGATAAATATTTGCAATGTGTTTTAAAAAAAAAATTAAGCATCTCAGACTTGAACCTACTGAATTTAATATGTGTTTTGGAAGGAAAGGGGTGGTCTGGCATGCCTGTGTTTTTTCTTCCATTGTGTCACCCTTATTTCAGTCCCCTACAGGCTTGTTCAAGTGCCTTCTCCCGTCTCTCCCATCAGGTAGGTCTGGAGAGCTAGTGACTAAAATCAGAAATTTGTTCTTCCAGCTGCCACTTACATATAAAGGAAGTCTTGTTTTGAGCTACCAAAACACATGAGAATATAAAAAGTAAGTCAGCTAAGAACATGTCCTGTAATTTCTAGTGTCTTTTGGCTAACAGTGGTATGTACCTGCAACGCATTTTCACCATTCAGCCATACTGTGTACAAAACCCCTATAGTTCAAAACATATGTTGGTGTTATTTAAAAATAATACATGTGGACATATAGGTAAACTATTGGCATAGTGTAGTCTGGTAACTGATTTAGCTACAGCAATATACTACATATATTTTTAGGAATATAATTGTTTTTCACTAAATTTTACCAGAAAGACCACCCAAAACAGCCTCTCCTCTCCAATAAGAACTGTTAAAAATACAAAGCAAACATATCCAACCTTTCTGACAAACCAATAGAACTATTTTTCCTTTCTTCTGTAAAATGAAACTCTGCCAGTAACGCTACTGTTGTCAGCTTCTTCTTAAGAGCACAATTCCCTCACATCTCTCATGGTACTGCAAATCAGTCACATAAAATCCATAGCAACTAACTTCAGAACTGGTCTTCTTTTCCAGAATGAAAATTTGCTTGTTTATATTAGATCTTTGAACAACTTCTAGCCCCACTGACATAATAAATAGTATCATCCTTGAAACAGTGGTTGAGAATGAGCAGAGCCAAAGTGTTACACTTTAACCTTGGCAATGGCCCACCTAAAAATGAATGGATGCAGTCTGGAAGATTAAGGAGATATTTGTCTTCTCTACTCAGAGTAAGAATGTATTCTGTTCAGATTCAAAAAGTCAAAGCACCAGCTTATGTTAGAACACAGAACTTAATGGACTAAAAGTGAGGCTTTAAACAAGGTGCCCCTAATCTTATTTTGGGAAAATAACTGATTTTAGTCCTTAGAGAATGGATATTAGGACTGACACCATCACTGGGCCAATAGTCCAGCCAGGTCTTTACATACTTATAGGGGAAGCAAATCTTACCTTTATCCTAGAATGTTTTATCTTTTATCCCCAAAGACGCTTATGGGCATTTACAAAGATGCAGGAGGTGGTCTCCCAACCTGCAATTTGCCATCAGTTTGGAAGTTGATAAAATTCAAAAGTTTAATTTAAAATATTAATTAAAAAAATTTCACTTAAAAAATGAGTAAGAACACTTTGTTTGGATCCTGCTCTAAATGAGCCTGTTGCAAAGCCTGTCTTTCCATGTTGACTACAGAAGTTACTGAAGATACATGCTCAGCATCACAAACATGGTTCCTGATAGAATATGTAAAAGCTGGAGGTAATTCTCCATTAGCAACCCATACTCCTGCCAAATTTTAGAAAACAAGTTTATGGGAGTCACATTTATTACAGTTTCCTTGGGCACTAAGCTGTCTAAGGAACCACAGTATTTCCTCAAATTAATCACAGCAATTCTGTGCCAAAGTCAGCAGAAAGTTTATTACAAAAATATCAACAAAATCTTTCCAAGTTTGGTCACAGAAAGCAAAATTAGTCCAGTCTTACTGGTTTATATTTGTATTTCCCCAAAATAAAATGACTTGAAATAACAGCATGATAGCAGTACAATTACACAGCATAATCAGATTACTTATTAGTACCTTGAAAACAAACATTTCTTTGCTTCTCTGATTACTCCTAATAAATACCATAAAATTCCCTTGGAATTTCTGTTTCAGCATTATTAGATCATTAGTAGCTTAAAAAAAATTCTAATGTTATTTGAAATATTGCTTTATCAACTGTGCTTTTCAGGATTACGCCCACATAACCTACTGTGTAATATGGCTTATACATGAAATTCTACCCAAAACGGGTGTCACACGTGATGAATAAAATAGTGAAGTTAATGAAAAGGAGGAAAGAGGTTTTCTCCATGGATATAAGCAAAAGAAAATGCTGGAAATCGGCTAAAATGTGGGCCCCTGGTTGGACTGGATTAATGAGCTTCAACCAAATAAAAAGTTTAACCTTCCCTGAAGCAAAGGACTTAAGGCTCTCCTGGTCCTCCTCTAGAAAGCTTAGATCAGAAATTATCTTACTCCTTCCCCTCTTCCCTCCTCAATAGGAGACCAATTCCACATTCATGTCTGCTCATCCACCCACCCGAAAAAGCTGTTCTGCTTTTTGCTCTTTCTGTTTCTCTGTATCAGGAGTTAGGATATGGCTAAAAAAGAGTGTCTTAAGCACGTCTTAAGCTCTGAGCAGGTAAAGGCCACTGACCCATGACAGCTTCTGTATCTTCCTACGAGCTCTCTTACTCTAAAGCAATCTTGAGCTGCAGCAAATTTCAACTGATACCACTGCAACATTGTTGAAGCCTTTTACCCCTCTCCCAAACAGCAAAAATTGTAAATTTTGCAATCCACAGAAACTCAGAACTGAAAACAAATTATTTTTTTTCTCTATCATGTGCCTTTTGCTTTTACCATAGCATGGCAAAATTCTGATTTGAAATCAGAGCAAACTTTGTACTAAAAGACAGCAGTTAAGTTTCTTTAAAAAGAGTATCTGAAGAGCATATATTCCTTTAACATTTCATACTGAATAAAATCAAAGATATTCATACCACTTGAAATGATATTCAACATATTTTATGTTAGCCAGGCACCAACCACTATATATTAAAGGAACTAAATATATATATTATTGGCTTACCTTAAATGTGCTGTTTTGCATGAGAAAGGGCACAATCAAGTATACACCTACAGACACCAGTGCACATAGCTGTCAAATACATTTCATTATCAGTCTCTTACCAACAGTTTGTGTAACTTTGTCAAATATTAGCAATTTAGACTGAAACGACTACTGTTCCTCTTTTCTCATGCTGGAAGACTTTAGCAAGACTTCAGCTTTTTTAAAGCGTGAGTGTAAAATTAGTTTATCCAACGTTACGTGTCTTCCCATCATCATTTAATAGCTCCACCAGCCATTTAAGGCCAGGAATAATCTTGTGCAAAAAAGTTATGAAAAAAGAAATTGGTTACCTATGCTCATACAAATAAACCTAGATTTAGGAGTTGTAAATCTGGGAAAGAAATAAGTCACCATTTATGTAGGAGCAAAAACTTCATAAAGATTTATTCTAATCAGTTGCTGTACTAGATGTGCCCGTTTTTGATCAAGATACTAATATATCCCCTATGAAGAAATAAGTGAGTGTTTACATGGATCCGTGATGTACTCACGTTCACAGAATTCTCCAGGGCTATGTTTTTCTTCTTCATGCATCTTTAAGACACTGCAAAGTCAGAATACTGTATTGCCCTGCCATTTCAGCATTTCAACTTGTCAAATCAACTGATATTAGACGAGAATTGTTACAGAAGATATCTAGGGCCATACCACTTAAAACTTCTCAATAACAGAAGACAGCTCAAACCTTCTCATTTTAAGGAAAAAAACTAGTCTGAACCACTGGAGAACTCTAAGTCTGTAAAGCTCCAACTGCAGAATAAAACCTTAAGATCTTAACTAATTGCAATTCATAACGTTCCAACAATCAAAGCGTAAATCAGTTTGCAGAGATTAAAAACTGGGGTCTAAGAAAAAGAAAGAGACATGCAAAACTGGCCTCAGCACCTTGCAGTTAGAGCAAGGAAGCAGCTACTGCAGAGCATGAAAATGAATGCAGAACAATACTTTCCTGACAGACTTGAAGTTATTAACACCGACTGCTTTCATAAACAATGCTCTATAAATCAAAAGATTAACAGTAAAGTGGTAGTACACGCAGAAGTTAAGTGATCACTTCGAATTTTAGTAGACAGTCTGTGAAAATTATTGTTATGAAAATAACCTATTTTCAATTTGCTTGTTTTAGGAACTCAGTGCAATACTGTACATTAACTGCTTCGCAGCGATTGTGTCACTATAACACAGAATAAAATAAATTAGCTTTGGAAGTTTTGTGCCAAACTATTCTGTGATGTTAATAGAGCAGAAATAGATTCAATTTTTTAAACAGATTCATAGGTAAAATGGAAGGCATTTTTACTTAGTTAAGAGTCAAACTTTTCTGTGTATGTAAGAATCATGTTTTGAGATTAACAGCATATACATTTTATTTAAATAATTAACAGATAGTATAGCTACAGGAATCAGTGTACAATTTATCTAATTAACAGTGATAACAAAAGCATGAAAAATACTATAAATATGGAGCTCAAGTGAGTTTATGGAAGAAGCATCTCCCAGCTGTCATTTAAACGAGAGTGGTTCTGATCTTTGCAGTTGCCTTTAAAAATCTGGTGCCAAAACTTTAAAAAACATTAACCTTTGCTGGAGATGCCTGTGAAAGATTATGTATAAATGTATACACGGAGAAGCCTCGTAATCGTTTCATTCAGTTGCTTTGAGACCCCAGTATTGGAAAGCAAAGGGTCCAGCTCAGTCAATAACTGGAAAATTTGAAAATCAGAATATGTTACCACTTTTTTTACTAGAAACAACTCTGTTCAGGATTAAAAAGGAACCTTGATTAGATGGCCTTACAAAGACCCTACTTCTTAATGAACAGTCTTAGACATAGACTGTGACAAAGTTAACATTAATAGAGAGAAAAACAGCCTGAGAAGCCCTACTTGCATAATATTACTCTAAATTACTGCAAGACTTGATTCAACCACAAGAATTTTTCATTTCCTTTTACAGTAATTGAAATAAATAATGAAAGAACTTTTAGTTTCTTTTTAGAACTAACAATGCAATGCTGTTTGTCAGTGAAAGGTTTCTTGACAAAAGAAATGCTTTCATTGATTATCCTGAATTATAAATTATAGTTCTCTAATTCTTCCTCTTATAAATGAATACTCTTCACAATCTAGCCTTACATGTCAGACAAAAAAGATGAAACTTTTATAATGGAAATTTAATTATAGTACAATTTTTGCCAGTTGTCATTCCAAAATAATCTATAATTATGCTTAGGTCATTAAAAGTTATTTTTTTCATTTACTTGGCCAAACATGCCAGTTACACATCAGGTCATCCTCTCAAATTCAACTCTGTACAACAGTAATTAAGTAAATTATTGAATATTTTTTGGTGTGGGCTTTTTTTTTTTTTTTTAAGCTAATTGCAAACAAAACATCTGCAGAAACAGTCAAAACAAAGAGCAACTGACAGACGGTTTGATTTTTGTTTCCAAAGAACATAAATTTTTAGAAATGAAAAGGCACTTCTGTATGTCAAGAGTAAACACTTATTATTGCCTTTTTTGCTTTACAGGCATTTTCCCATGCGTATAACACTGAAATATAACAGTCCACAATAAACATCATTTTCTACTGCAAAATTTCTGGACCAAACCACCTTCAGAGAGCTTTCTGAAAGTTATGAATCATGAATTAATGGATCAAACTGAACTCTCCCTTTCCCCCCCAAAAAACCCTCTTTCCTCTTTACCGGGAACTGGATCAAGCTTAGTAGAATGAATAAGCATGAAGTAAATGCACAGATATATGTATTTAAAGTAACTAAAAGGGTGCTCATAGGATGGTACGCATTGAAAGACAGCTAAATGCATACATCAGAAGCATAAATTTGAAAACACAATTGTTAAAAGTATTTTAGGTGGTTAGAAATATTTCTCATTCTGAAAAAGATCATCCTATGAGTAAAAGAGCACGAGGACTGAAATGCAAGAACCCTAAATCACTACCTTCATAGGCAGTCTTATTTTAACCTTCATTTTATTCCTTTAATACAGTACTTCATGATAATGCTATGCAAGGCATTTCCAAATTTTAATTTTTTTCATTTTATAGAATCATGGAATCACAGAATGGTTAGAGTTGGAAGGGACCTTAAAGACCTGCCCTGGGCAGGGACACCTCCCACCAGACCAGGTTGCTCCAAGCCCCATCCAGCCTGGCCTTGAACCCTTCCAGGGATGGGGCAGCCACAGCTTCTCTGGGCAACTTGGGCCAGTGTCTCTCCGCCCTCTCAGCAAAGAATTTCTTTCTAGTATCTAATCTAAATCTCCCCTCTTCTAATTTAAAGCTGTTACCCCTTGTTCTGTCACTACACTCCTTGACAAAGAGTCCCTCCCCATCTCTCCTGTAGGCTCTCTTCAGGTACTGGAAGGCTGCTCTAAGATCTCCCCAGAGCCTTCTCTTCTCCAGGCTGAACAAGCCCAGTTCCCTCAGCTGGTCTTCATAGCAAAGGTGCTCCATCCCTCTGATCATCTTCATGGCCCTCCACTGGACTCATTCCAACAGTTCCATGTCCTTTCTATGTTGAGGACTCTAGAGCTGGACACAGCACTCCAGGTGGGGTCCCATGAGAGCAGAGAAGAGGGGCAGATTCACCTGCTGTGGACCTGCTGTCCACACTTCTTTTGATGCAGCCCAGGATGGGGTTGGCTTTCTAGGCTGCCAGTGAGCACTGCTGGCTCACGTTGAGCTTCTTATCCACCATCACTCCCCAAGTCCTTCTCCTCAGGGCTGCTCTCCAGCCATTCTCCACCCAATCTGTATTTGTGCTTGGGATTGCCATGCCCCTGCACTTGGCTTGGTTGAACTTCTTGAGATTTGCACTAGCCCACCTCTCAAGCCCGTCCAGGTCCCTCTGGATGGCACTGAGGCTGGTATCATTGGCAAACTTGCTGAGGGTGCACCTATCCCACTGTCCATGTCTGTGACAAAGATGTTAAATAGCACTGGTCCCAGTACCAACCCCTGAGGAATGCCACTCGTTACCGGCTGCCACTTGGACACTGAGCCATTGACCACAACCCTTTGAGTGCGACCATCCAGCCAGTTCCTTATCCACTGAGTGGTCCATCCATCAGGTCTATGACTTTCCAGTTTTGAGACTGGGATGTTGAGCAGGACAGTGTCAACTGCTTTGCATAAGTCCAAGTAGATGACATCTGTTGCTCTGTCCTTGTCCACCGAGTCCGTTTCTTTTAGACATTTAATTATTTGCTAGCTCAATGTCCTCACAGCCAAATGTTTTATTTCCTTTGGGCCAGAATCCATCTAGCCATGTAGGTACAAAGTAGCAAAAAAAGAATATAAAGCAGATTTCTGCCCTCACACATTTATTACGTATAGGAGTCTGTAAAAAAAAAATCTCAGTTCCACAGGAATGCCCCTCCCTGCCTAACCAACACACTCAGCAGTAACTAGATGGATTACCAAACAAAACTATTCTTTTCAATCTATAGAAATGGAGGTCTAGCACTTTTTCAACTGTCTCAATTTTATTTTTCTGTAGTTGCAAACAGAAACGTGATGCCCTCTTGCTAAACAGAAGAGATCCTTGGACTGTAGGACAGTATTACCTATTTACAGCACTGCAGGGACCTAGCACTCTGAAGAGAAAGAGAGGTTTTTTTGTTTTTTTCCTTCAAAGCGGGGGTATTTCTTCATTGGGATTTGCTCTGATTTCAGGTCTCAAACTAGACACCTAGTCTAGAGTTTGGGTTGTAACTTTATGGCAAAAAGTAGTACCAGAAAAGCCAGAACACACAGCACCAACTCTTTTTTCCTGGGAACCTTCAGGAGGCTGGACTGGATCCCACATACAACAATTCTACATTTGGAAAACAAACAATTTTGTAGCAAAGCCAAAATGTCTCTCAAACATTGGCAAAAAAAAAAATGGAACCACCTGAGTGGTGGCATTGTTTATTTTCCTTTGAAGTGAGGCAGAATTAATGCACCATGCATTCTGCAAAGCTTTGATTTTCATCTTTTGCAAGCAATTTTTTTTTAAAAAACCTAAAAGGTTCAAAACTCAAGTATCTCACTGTTTCTACGTAAATCCTGGGTGTTTTATGCTTCACAGATGTTCCAATGGAATTCCATGGTCATGTGTTTTTACAACCAGCCGAAGCTGCTGAGCAAGATAGCACACAGTCTAACAGACTCAAACAAAAGGGTGAGCCTTAAAATAATAGAACACAGGAGCATGCCTGTCTCTTCACCCATTTCCACCTCTCCATGCCCTTTAGAAGCATTGGTGCATTTCATCCAGATAACTTCTTTCAAATTTAAAAGAATGTGACACAGTCCTGCCAGAATTTAATTCCAGAGGGTGAGAGCAAGCCAAACTAGTCCCTTCATTAAGAAGGCTGTCGTGGTTTCAGCCAAAATTACCAAAACCAGACTGACAGATGGCCCTTCCTCTCCCCAAAAAGAAAGGAGAGGAAGGGGATAAGGAGATTTTTGAGTTTAGAATGAACTAAACTACTTTAATGAAATATTAATACTAAAATTGAAACAAACAAAAGGAATCACAGAATCTCAGGGATTGGACGGGACTTTGAAAGCTCATCCAGTCCCATCCCCTGCCGGAGCAGGAACACCCAGAGCAGGTCACACAGGAACGTGTCCAGGCGGGTTTGGAATGTCTCCAGAGAAGGAGACTCCACAACCTCTCTGGGCAGCCCCTTCCAGTGTTCCCTCACCCTCACTGGGAAGAAGTTTTTCCTCCTATTTCAGTGGAACCTCCTCTGTTCCAGCTTGTACCCATTGCCCCTTGTCCTGTCATTGCCTGTCACTGAGAAGAGCCTGGCTCCATCCTCCTGACACTCACCCTTTACATATTTATAAACATTAATGAGATAGATACAATCTATACAAAACTGTATCAAGCTCCCAGGCTGAGGATCAGGGCACCAGGAGGCATCAGGAGAAGTCCCAGACTGGACTCGGTGATCAACAGGAGCTGGATTCCAGCTCTGGAGTCAGGAATGCTCGGATTGGGATCAAAGGCAGATGAACAGACAGGGTCCTCCTCAGACATTGGCCATCAAAGAAAGAAGAGAGTTGACCCTTTGATCCCTCAGCTTTTATACTGAGCATGATGGGGATGGGATGGAATACCCCAGTTGGTCAGTTTTGGGGTCCCCTGTCCTGTCCCCTCCTCCCCACAGGTGCGACTCCTTGATGCTTTTCTGCTTCCGACCCTCCAACGGGGCAAAGAAGCCCATTCCCTGCCCTTGGTTGTTCTAGCAATAAGGATAAGCCAGGGCCTCTCTGCAGACCATTCCTTGGAATAACCAGGTCTTATCACTGTGAGAGCCAACAGTTTGCTGAACAATATGCCATTAATTTCAGAATTTAGTTAAAGAGGCCCAGCTAAAAAAGTAAAACTGTACAGAAAATTGGTTCTGTTTTACCTCAAACCAGGACAGAGGCTCAAGGCAGACAAGCAGAACACTAACATCAAACACCCCTTTTGCCAGCAGATTCCTGGTTAATTGAGTGTTGCCTCTTGCCTTGCAGGTCTGTCATAAGGGAAAATGGGATTACCATCATGAGGTGGCAACATGCAGTGGAGAAATTTTTCAGAAATTAGGTTTCCGTTTTCTAGGGGCTATTTTATTTTCCTGGCTCCTAATACAGATGGCTCAGCAGTTCACTCAACCACTTTTATTAATTACAAAATCTATTCTTTACAGCCTAAATCCCCTCTGGTTATAGGGGTGACACATTCACACATGTATATGAAGGAGGATGAGAATTAGAGTGATGGAGATATCTGTGTGTGTGTATATACAGACATACTCAGTCTCAGGCATGCATATTTAGCTGTTCTTTTAGACATCAACTGAAGAAGTAAATATATTTTGGCCACTTCAAATGTATAAAAGATTTTGCTTTGGTTTTGGATTAAACCCTCTCCATTGACTAAGAAGAAAAAGCCATCCTTTGCCATATCATTTGCTAATGTTTTTGCCAAAGGATCAGCATTATTAAAAAATGTACTTTTGTCTATAACAGGTAGACAATATGGCATAACTGGATGTGAAAATTGGAACAACTGATGTGAAAATTGCCTTCAGAAGAGGGGAGAAAGTGCTCAGCAGAAAGTTGTTAAGGATAAATTCAAGTCACCTGTGGAACTTCACAGGGAAGGCATCTATACACAAAGCATTCTCTGTTCAGTATTTCTAATCACTTTCAATCACAGAGTACCAATGCATTTATTTAAATACTTCTGAAAAGTGAGATCCAAACCAACCATGGAACAGTTCATATACACTTTGTTCAGAACAAAATATTACCAAGGAATGCCTCATCAATATTTTTCACAAATATACCTGAATCTACCACTTCTGTTAAAGGTGCCCACATTTTTGTGGTCTTTTGTTTATAACCAGTACACTCCCAACTTGCTAGGGTTTTTTTAACTTCATATGAAGAAATTCTTCCAGAATCAAAGTTGGATAAAATAGTTTTTTGAGTGTGTGGTTTTTGAGCTTTTACTTATAATTAGTAAGAGACTGCAAAAAATCTGGAGATAGAGATATGTAATAGGAGAAATCATATTATCTACTTTTTCTCAAGGGTCATTATGTTTTCTTCACATTCCTTTTACCTGGTAGATGTGAAATTAATAATTTTGCCCCTCAGGTTTGCTATAAGATGGTGAAGGTTCATTTGTCTCAAAGAGCAGGTTAATTTCTTCCTCTGCAAATGTTTTGAAATGGAAATCTAATAAAGTGAAGAGCTAAGTCTCCATTTAAATGACTGCTTTTCACATTACAGCCCTACCTGGCAGTTCTTTTTACGAACACTCGGTTTCCACTCCTATATAAATCCAGCTATAATTGTCAGGAAAGAATCCTAAATGTTTCTCCTCATTTTAACAAGGTGCTCCTCAAAACAAACCGATCTGACAGTCAGGATTCATACTACATATCCTTATCATCCCCAGAATTATCTATGTTCCTTTTACACTCCAGCACACGTTACTGAGAGAGGGCCAACAGACCTAGATATTTGCAGGCATTTTCCTGTCCTCTTCCTGCCCTTCCCATCAGGTGGTGCAGAGCAAAAGTGTTCTGCCTCTCCAGTGAGACCTCTGGATGCTGTAACTAAACCAAAACTATGTATTTAGGGACTTACATGAAGAGACTAGTAATTTCTACATAACACCAGCTCACTTAGTGGCTGATATGAAAAATGTTTGTGTGCATAAACTGAAGATTCACTGAACAGAGAACTAAGCTGTGACTTCCCCTACAAAGACACACCTGGGATAAAAGGGCAGGTAGAAAATAAAGAATTATCAGGGTAAGAGAAAATGTTTATTTTTTTCCCCATCATTGACAACAAAAAATCTAAAACAATGCTGTGGTGGATCTCGAACTTTTGCTTATGATAAAGAGTCTTTCCATCATGATGCACCTCATTGTTCAGACAGCCTCAGGGAAAGACAGGAGTACGGCAGAGAGATCATGATATATCCCTGCTTGTGAGTCCAGCAGAATTTGACAGACACCATGGTGACAGCTCCTCTCTAAAGAATTTGGAGAAACTCAGAATCCCAGAATGGTTGAGGTAGGAAGGTTCTGGTCTACCTGTTCCAACCACCCTGTAACCCTTCATCAACCAGGGACAATTAGCTTAGGCTGCTCAGTACTATGTCCAGACAGCTTTTGAGTATTTCCACTGCTCTTCCCTCACCTACCAAACTATTTCACTGCAGAAGGCTATCAGATTCATCAAGCACGACTTCCCCTTTCTGAATCCATGTTCAGATCATGGTTTTTATTTTTTCCCCTTTCTTGAAAATGGTTTTCAAGAATGGCTGTTCCATCATCTTCCCAAGGATTATGGTGAGGCTGACTCGCCTGCAGTTCTCTGGGTCTTCCTTCTTGAAGGCAGGAATGGCATTTATTGCAGCTCCATTCACTACCATTTACTGCATTTTTCTGCTTTCATGTACTTAAAGGATTCCCAAAGGGGAATTTTAGACTCTGAGACAGAGAGGAGGAAAACGGAATTGAAAAAGATATTTTATGGGAGGAATTTGGAATGTTTTGTTTTTTCTTTACCCAAGATCTCCCAAAACACAAGAGAAGCCTGTTCTGTAAGAGCCTCAGAGAAATCAGCTCAGTCAGGAACAGCCTGTGTGCTTGTTTCCAGGCAAGTGGCTGCCAAGGAAGAACTTCAATGCAGTAGTCAGAGCTGGACATCATTCGCGTTTTCACTAGAGCCCTTTCCAAGAAGATGCATTTTTTTTTGTTTCCTAATCAGAGGTAAAAGACAACTGACACAGAGACACAGACATACATCCTACTAGGTAATATTTTCTTGGAATCCCATTAAAAACTGTCAGCTTACCTTCTGCACATCCACAACCTGCTACACTGCATAAAATCCAATAGCAGCTTTTACCCTTGCGAGAAAGTGGATCTTTTACGGGAATGATTTGTGTATCAGAAAGGCATTAGGAGGAAGGATGATATAGTAGGTAATCCTCATTTCAAATTTCTATTAAAACTGTAACTTACTTTCACAATAAAACCATACATGAAATGTAAGTTCACTGTGAACTTCCTGCAACTCTCTACTAACGTTTATTACAGCTTAAGGTGACTTTAGAAATACCATTGAGCTTTTCTGTGGAAGATAAAATGGTGCAGTATCTGTAGCTCCCCTCCTCAGGGTTCAGGTGTCTGTGATCTGAGGTCTAGCTCTGATATAACACAGCTGCACAACTTTGGTTCACACTTCTGAGAAAATTGCCAAGTTCTGAGTAAGAGCTGTAGAAAAGAACCTGCAGTACAGCTTCAAGTTGACATTTCCTTATGATCACAAAACTCAGAGATGTTAAGACTTCATTATATGCTTGAAAAAATGAAACCTGTTCCCAGGCAGTTCCCGAAAGAAGGATCAACTTAATTCCAACTATCACAAAGATCCTTCCCTCTTTTCTTGAGACAAAAAGGTCAAAAGATCCAAAGAAGTGTTCAAGAAAAGAGAAAGGCAGCCACCACTTCAACCTAAAGAAGTTCTTAAGAAGGTGCTCATCCTTCCTAGCAGTGATATAAAATGGGGAAGGCCATGGAAATACGTGGTAAGTACCACTGAGATTCAAGACAGGCTAGGGCATGAGCGCTGACAAAGGGAGAGACTAACTACAGAATTAATGGCAAAAGAAGATGGGAGGGTGGAAAAATGAGGAAAAAGACCAACTGCAAAGATGATTTGAGTATTCAGAATCTCATACATTAGGGGCTGCAGATTGTCCATCTTGTAGGACCTGGCAAGTGCTTCATGTCATGGGGCAGGAGGAAAGTCGTGGCCTGGAGTGCTGTCTGGCACACCTCAGCATGATGACTTTGCATGCAGGGTTCAAGACAGTTGCTGGCCCATACCACCTGCCTAAAGGTACTTTTGTCTGTTGCAACCTGATGCAGTTAAGGGAGTGTATGAGAGCAAAGTACTATATAAATCGTAGGGACTATCTAAAGTGAGCAGGTGGGAGAGATTAAGAGTTCTATAGTTTGGCTTTGGATCAGGCCACAATTTTCAACAGAGTGAACATATGTTGCCTATGTAAATACTGTATTTCCATCCTATAGAGCACTTCTTTTAGCAATGTAAAGGAGAAAACAGGGAACTTGGATAACATTCCCATGTAAAAATAGGGTTGTTGCTCTGGCCATGTCTGATCATTTTCAGGATCTGGTAACAGGAGATGAGATCCTTATCGATGAGAGGGAAGAGGATGCTCATTCCATCAGCGAGCACTTTGGCACACATAGATTTTTCACAATACCAGTGGGTGCCAGTGGGCAGCACAGAACTACAAGGTAATTTTGACACCTTGGCAAATTACCCAGCAGAAGCCAAAGAGGTGAACAAAATGAACAAGCCAAAAAACAATAATCTTTAAGAGTGGGGATTTCAAGAGCTCCACTACTCTGTCCTTCCAGATTGTAACAAGCCTTCCAGGAGTAACAGTTTACAATTAACCTGCAGCAGTGATTCCAGAGCTCAACTGTACTGGGAGTAACAGCTTTCTTCCTGACAAGCTCAGATGATGGGGTAGAGGAGACAGTAAAATGAACCACGTTAATTAAAACATTCCTGTTACTTCCTTGTATGAGGAATGTGTGAAACTCTCTGCCTGGAAAATTACTGGTTAATTTGACAGTAATTGTTTTTGCAAACACTCCAGGGCATTAATTGTGTCTTAGCACAGAGAGTAGAGAAGACTGTTAAAAAAAACAAAACCACAACGTGGGGATAGTCCATCAGAAGTATTTTTTATGGCAATCTTTTTATTTTTTTTTTTTTTTCTTAAATTCCAATAGACTTTTCTGGTTCCAGAAAGGAAAAGATAGTAATTTTCTAGGATTATTCCAAATGTCAAAGTAAAAAAAACCAAACCACTCTTTGTGCACCTATTTAGCTGCTAGCAATGGTGGGGTGAGTAGAGTCAGGTCTCTGTAGCAGTGGTTGGCATGGTGAGCCTCAAACCAAGCGAACAGTCTTGTTCCTCAGATAACAGTGTCTGAAATGTGAAGGATTCTGGTATCTTGCCCCTAAATAAGGCTAACTGGGGGTGACTACTCTAGAATTCTTATTTAATAACTGTAGCAGAGTGAAAACATACTTCAGAGTAATTTCAGATATACTGTATACTGGAAATATTCGGTATCTCCTGATTAATTTTCTTCCCACCTCCCTTTTATTTAAAATAGCAGCACTATTCCAGATTCCTAACACACGAGACAGTTGTGAGAAGAGGGAGCTTCGAGCACAAAAAATGGTGATTCAAATTCCAGACAACCTGAGGAGGCCTTGATTTCAGACCTTGAAACAAAAAAAACCCAAACCCTTTTTTTTCCAAGTCTGACTAAAATATGGTTCACAATGGCCAAAATCCTTTAAAAAAAAAACCTTTTTTTCAAAGCTGAACTCCATGTTCTAGGGTAAATCTAATCCAGACCCAAATGTAATTCCTCAGCCTTCCTGAACACTATATACTGAAAGAGCATTTACATTTATATTACGTTTCATCAAAAGGAAGCAAAGCACTTTAGACAGTATGGAATTGCTCCACTGAGGGTGATGCAGCCAAGTCTGGATTTGTATTTTTTTTTTTTTTCATTCTAATTATAGATGCTTTTATTTACTAAAGTTGCAGATAGGACTTGTCTATTAGAAGCCTCTGAAATCTCATTTTGCTAAAATGAAAACATATTTCAAATGCTTTGGAGAACTATTAAGATTATTGAATGTCTAGCACACTACTTCAAGTCTCTGAGTGGTTCACTAGACCCCTAGGGAACAGGCAAGCAGCATACAATTATCACAGTAATTAAAAAGGTGCAATGACTCTTCTCTTAGACTCTTGGTTTATTAATTCTATGGTATGCTTTGGAGACTGGCATTATTTTACTCCTACCCAGCTTAATTATACCGTCATTAGTTTATCAACATCTCCTTTTAAGCCCTTGGGCCAGTTATTAGCATGTCACTTGCTAACAGTTAACCAATAACCACTACACCTTCAAAGCAGGATCTTCTGCTATAAAAAAAAGCCAATTTGTAGAGACAGATTTAATATCATCATTCAATTTAAAATATTCAGTCAGCCATCACTTTCTGCTTCTAAGAGGGTTACTGTTTAGCTTAATGAAAACACAAATAATGCTGATGTATTACAAGATGTTACCAGGTAATAAAATACTTCCAGTCCATAGTGGTTTATGAGACAACACATGTTTTAATACTCCACAGTATGCACCATTGAAAAGACCAGAAAGCATACCACGTTCTTAATTATAACCAGAAATCTGGATTTCTGTCTCTACTGAGCCTTGCTGGGATGGAGTTAATTTCCTTCTTAGTAGTCTTCATGGTGCTCTGTTTTGGATCTGTGACTACAACAAAGTTGATAACACTCCAGTATTTTGAATGTTACTGAACAGTGTTTACACTGCCTCGATGCTTACTTTTTCCCCACTTTGCTCCCCCAGAAGTAGACTGGAGGTGGACAAAGGGCTGTGAGGGAACACAGCCGGGACAGCTAACTCCAACCCACTAAAGGGATATTCCATACAGTCAGCAATCAAAGCTCAAAGAAAGGAGGATGTTCGGCTTCCTAGGAAGTGGCTAAATATCCGCCCGTCGATGTGAAATAGTGAATGAAATTCACATTTTGCTTGGCTTGTGAGTGTAGCTTTTGCTTCACCTATTAAACTGTCTTGATCTCAATCCATGAGATCAAGAGGAGATCAACCTCCCTGTCCTGTGGCAGAGGTGACCGAGTAGTGGCTGTGTGGGTACTTGGCTGCTGGCTGGTGCCAACTCGCCAGACTCTATCCCTTTAGTACCCCACACAGCACCCAACATATCACTATCTAATCCCATAAGCAGGTGATCAAACTATGAGAAAAAATGTTTTAATTTTAAAATAACTGACATACCTGTGTATTAAATATGTATCTACTTTGTTTAGACAGGTAAGTTTACATGATTATGAAAGTCGCAGTGACCCAGGAAACCCACCTGCAGGTTACTCTATTTTTTATGTCTCACTTTTGATTAAGCTGAAGCTATCTAAGTCTAATAAAGAAAATCATACAAATACAAACTACTTATCTGTTACTATAACTGAAATGTACTGCATTTTGGTATTTTTCATTAAATACTTTTGTCCAGTATTGGGAGGTAGAAAAAAAAACCCCATGAAGAGTATCAAAGAGTTAGTACCCCCATAAGCTTGCATTTTCAAAACATAACAGTGGGATTCTGATAGCAACTATATTTCATTCTATGTTTGACATCACACCAGTCAGTTCAACTGAAATGCAATTTAGCCACTGACAGGTGGCCAGGTGACGTTACAAAAAGTAAATTTACTTTCACTTGCAATGGAAATACATTATTATTGCTGTTGAAGTATGTAATTTTTCCCATTTGAAAGACAAACATCATCAGGCTGTTCTTTAAAGATTAGGATCAATAAGTTAATACCATTTGCTTAATGGCATTTCCTCTAGGTACACCTCTGCAGATCTTCCACCAATGTTACAGCAGCAGAAAGAAGATTTGAAATATTGGGGAGAAATACAAATGACAAAAAAAAAGAGAGATTCTAGGTCACAGTATACTCTATTATTTCCTGAGCAGTTGAATCCCAAATTAATATCACTGCCACTCTTCCTGAAATTTACTGTACAATTACTTTTGTATAATAGGTCTACTTTGTATCTTTTTACAGTCAGAGGTCAGCACGATTAATTATAACACCCAAAACAGGAGCCAAGACTGCTACACAGCACCAGAAATCACACTACCTCATTTAATGAAAAGACATGCTATCAGTCACTAAGAAAGCTGTCCTTTGCTAAATTCTCATCTGCTAATTGAGTCTTAACAGTGCATACTCTTTCTGTTACACACCATCTCTCTCCACTTTATCTACAAGTTTGATATACTTGAGACTGAAAAAAAGAAACTTTATCCAAAACACAGTTATTATCAAGCTTGGGATACTAGCCCAAAAAACCCCCCAGAATTAACAATAAGAAATAAAAAAAAAAGATGGACTTACCTAACACGCAAACATACACCAACAAGAGAGGGGTGTAATGAAATGGAGAGAGCTTAGTGCATACCTGGTAGCAAAAACTTGTTTATTTATACAGCATTCTACACTGACCACTTCAAGGCCTGCACAGGTATGATTTCATCTACAATCTACAGTGGCACTGAAGGTTGCTTTCAAGGTCACTGTAGCTGGCAAATGGTAATGGCTTATACTTAAAAGCATTCAGTCTTAACTCCTGCAGCCTACTGATTCAAAACTGCTAGAGAAATAACCTGTTTTCAACCCTAGAAAGATGCTTACAATTTTCCAATTACTTCTGAATACTCACCAGCACATTTTGTTCTTGTTTTAAGAGCTGGGCCGGGAGATCCAGTTCCTCCTTCCCCTGGTCTTGTGAGTAATACACTGATTTCATATTCTGTGTCAGGATCCAGGTGCCCAATCTTATAGCTTGTGGAGTCCACAGGTTGTATGTCGTACCAGCTTCCACTTGCAGTTCGATACTCAACTTCCCTTTGAATAATGGGTCCATCCCCATTGATGGAATTGGCATTCAACTGTATCCACAGGTAAGTTGCACCAACTGAGGACAGCTGGGGTGGAGCAATGGGAACTGGTGGCTCTAAATCACAATAAGTTATAAAAAAGCATCCATCAGTACTCTGACATTCTTTCTGCTTTTAAAACATTCAAATAAACAGTGGGGTTTATATTATATTACAGCTGAAGATTGCATAAAAATATGAACAAATCATCACTACAGATTAATTTATTTCCAATCAACCGCAATACGTAAACTTTTGCTTATGCACTTGGAGATTTTAACATGAAACTTTTGTTTTATACCATGTAACTTCAAACTGGATGCAACTGCAGTTCTGTTCACTATACATTACACGGCAACTTTTAACTTCCAATTTAAAAAGAAAGACGTCAGGTTTTCTCATCAAAATACAGTTCTTAGTGCATGTTAATATAAATCTTACTCAAAATTAACATTTTAAAGCTAAAACTGACATTGTAATCCATTCTTAAACATATTTTTAGATATGCAGAGCAGTGATTTCTGTGTGAAAATAAAATTAATTTTTTATTCATAATTTCTCATGGACTGTACTACTCAGCCTTCAGATTTTCCGTGTACTCAGAACAAATGTAGTATTTTTTTCAAGTCCTGGTTAAAGAGAAAGAGCTTCTAACTGAGACCTGGGGGAATTCTTGAGTCTTTACTACGACTCTATTTCTTGTAATGGCTTATTTTCTCTAACTACCATGCAGAAGGACTACTTTGTCTCACAGAGCAAGTATGTGTGTAATCTCCTCACAGTCTGCACTCTAAAGGTTTTTGAAATGAGCAAAATTTTTAAACAACTTTTATTTATTATGTGATGGACAACTCATTTTAAATTAGACTGAAAAAATAAATAAATCGCAGGCCATCTCTTTTTAAAGGTAAATAACTTTTTTTTTCCTATTGATTAGTCATGAAATTACTCTGCTGTTTCCAGCATCACATCTGCATAAAATTCACCTCCCCATTGGTTAAATATATTCACATAGAATGAAACCTGGCCGCTGTAATACGGCCCTGTTGGATCCAATATTCTAACCATATCTATCAGCGAACACTGCCACCTTCTTAAAGCTACACAGAATACGTAATGAACATAAAACATCTGTCTTCCCTAAGCTGTAGATTCAGATTTATCCTCTTCTACTAACTATTTTCCAACATGTTGAGATATAGGTAGGCAAACAGAAAAGAGGCTGAATTTATCTATTTCATCATTTTCCCAAGGACTTAAAAGTCAGAGTCAAAGCAAAGAACATGAAAGAACAAAGCACAAGGGAGAAAGGAACTCTGAAAGTAAGTATTAATATTTCCTGAGAAATAGTAGAATTGCCTTTTTAACAAACATAATTATCCAACATTATGCTACCTTTTTCCCTTAAAGAGTAGAGAACTCACAGAGCACTGAGTACATTGAAGATGAGCTATGACTCTCATTAGCACAGTACACTTGTACGTAAGCTTCAAACTGCGCAATCTGTTAGTAATTGCTGAATTATGACATCACAAAACAGCAAACAGGCATCAGGCATTACGTATTTTCATGTTAAAAAAACTGATTACTATCATGAAGAATGTGATACAGTGTACAACAACCCAGAATGTCTCCAAAGATGTCTACTAATTATTACTCATTGTAACAGATGTAGAAATAGTGTAATACATTTTGGTAGATTCCAGTACGTAAAGAATATTGTTTTTATTTTCAAATCGCTATACACTGTTACATGTCAGTAGCAACATATGGCAAACTGATGTCATCTTTCAGTTAGACTCACACTACAGGTTTATTGAACTTGTTGTTCCAGAAGTATATAAACTATGGCTTCATACAGCGATAGAATGTCTGGAATCAGTTCTGACCTGACTCAAAATGATTTAGCATCAATTTAAACCATTAGGCTGGTTTGTGAACCAAGACATGAAATGGAACTTTTATAGAGCATCCTAAGGCATTTACTTAGCCATGCTGAAAGAACAGTTAATTACTTTCAAGTTTCAAATGCTACCGAAGGCTGTTGAAGTGCCATTCAAAATGCGAACTCAGGAGTTAGGTCACTAAGGTTAGTGGTTACACCGATTCATTCCAAGTATTACAAGTACTTGAAATAGACAGTATTTTATTGTCTTTTTATCCCTTGGGGCATATTTTTCATTCCTTTGTGACCAAAGTGCAAAAGGTTAATGCAAGCTGCATGATCTCAGCAAAGCCTGCATATACTGCAGTTTAGTACTAGTAACGTAGTTTAATACTTAAAGTAGTCTTTTTACTAGAGATCAAGGTTACATAAAATGAACCTTTCATTACAAATACGATGCTCATTATTAAGTGACTGGTTAAAAACATCAGACCTGGAGCTAAGCAGACACTTTAATACAGCGTACTACCAAATATAATGAGCTGATTTCATGACTAAGGTATGAAAGTTGTTCTTCTGATTTATTCATTTATTCCTCCTTTAGGCAGAATGATACAATTTTTTTTAGGATACTGAGGAGTTTGAATCACTTAATCAGGTAAATACCAGACTGCAGCACCACTTTCACTAAAAGCAGGTTTACTGATGGCCACTGGGGTAGTTTCAAATAAATAGTATGCAAATTATTTCACAATTAATACGTTTATGGAAATGGTGCTATAGACTGTGATTTTACAGCTGCATACATGCGAGGAAGGAATTTCAACTGACTGCAGAAACAAGTTTGTAAGCACTGGCTACTTCGTATGATGGTTTAACTTGAAGAGTTCTTCCCTGCAGAGCTCACTTGAAACAATTAAACTGGGAAGCCCTTTAAAGATAGACTTTTGAAATAGCATATTAATAAGGAAAAAGGAAAAAGGAAAAAGGAAAAAGGAAAAAGGAAAAAGGAAAAAGGAAAAAGGAAAAAGGAAAAAGGAAAAAGGAAAAAGGAAAAAGGAAAAAGGAAAAAGAAGGTAAGCTTCTCCATAATTTCTAATTTAAGGCTTTTTAGACTTTGGACAGACTGCTTCTTGAATTCTGTGACAAATGGTGTTGGCCATAATCGCTATGGAAAGCAAACAGTGGTCACCTTTCAAAGCCAGAGGTCTGCAGGCAACATAAAGCTTTAGGAAGATGCTCTAATGTCAACCTACGTAAATGCATCATTTACAGTCAATATGAGCAAAGGACAAAGACTTTATATGGAACAGCCCTTCTCTTGTGCAGAGGATAAAACCAAATTAAGCCATGCATGCATGTAAACTATTTATTCTTATGTGCTTCCATATTAACTGGAAACATCTCAAAATGGCAATGCCTTTATTTACACTGCTTTGTGCTTTAAATGGTATAGTTTCCAAACACTTTCTGTAAGATCCTAACATCTTCATCTTTTGCAGTTCCTTTAAAATTTAAATAGGGAGGGAAAGACATCACAGAGAGATGCCAGCAGGGATAATGTAAATCTCAGAGATTTAAGTGAGTTATAGATTACAAAAAATAGACATTTTTTATCTGTGGCTCGGAACACCTAATTTGAAAAATAAAACAATCTACTTCAATAGTAACAATGACATTTTCCAATAATTTTTTTTTGAGGTGAGAGACTGGAGCCATGCTGCATTTGGAGGGGATCAAGGAATAAACATTTATCCTGAGAGCTAATAATTTTAACTAAATAGTAACTGTTAGAAAGAGAATGCCAAGATATTCCCAGGTGATACTGTTCAGCATATGATGAGCAGGTGAACTGATAGAAAGAAGGTATCAACAATGACTCCACGTTAGTAACGTCTTAATCATTATGAATCTAAGCAAAAGCTTTAAGAACTTTTTGTCTTCCACTTTCCTGGTTTTGTTTTGTTTTTTATGGGTTTGGGTTTTTCTTTTTGTTAATTTGTTAATTTTTAGATATATAGTATTGTGCTCCTCATGCAAATGATTCTGTCTTTTAGGAAACAATGGAGAGCAGTGCCATTTTGCAGCCTTTAATTGTGGATGAAGGGCAACAAATACCCTCACTGTTAACAAAAGACACATCAATAACTTTTAAACACCACAGTTCTTCATGCAATAGTTTTTTTTCAAAAATGTCTTTAAATAATTCCTGCCAAATTATTTATTTAATTAAACAACACCTCTAAACAGTATGAGGCATAACATATGAGCTGATTTTACACTATTCCTTTACTGAGACTGTTCAGGATAAAAGACTTGATCCAACCCAGCATTCTGATGTTCTTAAAACTACTTGTCAATTCATCATTTAAGAAAATGTCATTTATACATATCTTCTTGTTCTGACTTGCCCACTCCTGACTCGCCAGTGCTCTTTTAAGACAGCGGTTCCTCAGCTTGCACCGCTCTTGCTCCATCTTCATCTGCTCACCTACATGGTCTAAACCCATCTACCCTTCCTGGTCTCAGCTTTGCCGAGTTTTCATTTTCTCCTCACACTATGGTCATCATCCCCACATTCCAAACACCACTAAATTCTCACCTCAGCTTTGGGCTTTTTCTTTTAACCCCAGGCTGTACTTACAATCTGTGTGCCTGGTCCTCTCCCTGCCTTCCAGTCTGCTGCTGTTCTTCTACCCAAACTTCTTCCTAACATCTGCTTTTCCTCTCTCCTCCTGTACTAGGACAGTTCCCCTCGTCAGGGAGCTCCCTCTTCCACTGGCCTCAGCCCTCATCATCATCCCCTACATATACATATGTATATACTTTGCTTATCTTCATCTCTTTGTTGTCTTTCTCCCTAGTTCTTAATGCTTATGTAGTCCCAATTTTCACCTACCTGCCCTCTCATTTCAAAACACCTCCCAGTTTGCCATACTTTCAGTCCCAACACTAACAACCTACTTGCTCTTGAACCCCTCACTATCCAACGTCACACATTATGCATTTTACCCTCACCACACAAGGACTCAGAGAGGTGGGGGGCTGTACACTAAAAGCTTAGAAACGGTAACCTCCCAGCTTTTAATTCCTGTGCCTTGATCCAGTCCGTCCCAGAGGAGCCCAGAGCAGTACTCACATTTAAATTCCATTCACTGTATCTTGAATTTGGGTGGAATTTGAGAGTTTAACTCAGAGAAGTCTCTATTGTATGTATCAGAGCAAGAATCTTGGTTGGTTTTATTTAGCAGCTTGTGAATTGAGTATACGTGAAAACAGATTTTCAGAGGAACAGAAAACCAGTATTTTTGACATAGCTATTACCCTCCTGAAAAAAAGTCCCTGCTTCAAATCCCAGAGTCTTCAGCACATTTATGTGGGAAGCTGGCCAAGACGGCTGAACTATCTCAACTGTTCTAGCTGGAGGTCTTCCCAAATCCTTCAGGCGGCTGAGGCACACACCCACCCTAGAAAATATCAGCCTGAAGTCACTTTGGCAAAACATGAGCATTCAAAAGCAGGACTTAATGAAAGGAATTTTCGGTCAATCCTAAAAATAAGTCCTAATGCCACCACTGTTTGTAAAGAAAGGGTATTGACAGACTGATGGATACAGCATGAAATGCTGCTTGGCAGAGAGAGAACAGACATTAAGTACTTGTGCATACTTAGTGCATGAGAACAACTGATACCATAGATAAACAATCTTTAATATTTTCTTACTAGCTCTTGATCTCAGAATGATTTTGCCCTCCCCAATAAATTCTTTGCTCTAGAGTCCCAGAAGAGGTTTGGTTCTGTTCTCGGTGTTAAACTTTCCATTTGGAAAGATGCAAACACACACGCTGTGAGCATTACAGATGGTTACCTCTCTATACCCATGCTTAAAAACCTAACAAACTCCTTTTAACCAACCTGACACCTAGGTTTACCTTGTTTGAACTCAATAAGCAGCCTGAACTCTGTAATAATCTGATGTCTGCTCAGACAGGCTCATTCTGTTCTCTTAAATCTCATCTGTGTTGGATCTGCCCACTATTAGAAAAATTCAACCTAGGGACTGTGTGTAGAAGTCTAATTCACCAAATACATTTAATCAATTCCACCCTACTATTATCCTTTTGCTCAATGTTTGATTACTTTTATGTCACCTATTAGATACAAACTGCTGTTTTTTTACAATAAGTGGGTGATCTGACAAGGCCAATTTCACGTCTCCCATTAGGTAAACTGACATTTCAATCCAATTCTCTGACAAACTTAGATGAGGATACTGTGTAGTTTGAGCACACACAATGACAAGGCACTTGTCTTTTCAGCCTTTCCTATCAGAACAAACAATTGGGTAAATTGAAAACCTCCCCTTCAGGATTTATTTAAATAGAATAATCAATACTTTATTTCACCATCCTCTAGAAGGCACATAAGATAACACAAACTAGTTTAAAAAAAAAAAAACCCTCTTTTTCCCCTGTCTTATTCAAGGCCAGACTAATTGTTCACTGACAGGCTTTTTGCTTATTAACTAGGCAATATTCATGTTTACAGTTCTTTAATAAGATAACATGGGATTAACTGACAACTCTTTAATTGCTTCTCCCCACCACGCACATTAAACCTCGCTATAACCAGATCTGCTTAGGTTTAAAAAAAGGGAGGGAAAAACCAAACTAACAACAACAAAAAAGGAACATTTGGCAGTTTCTCTCATATCTCTCATGTTCAAGATTTGATTCCTATTCCTGCATGTTTCAGGCTGGGTTTGCAGCACCTGGCACTAGCGGCCCTTCTGCTAGTTTCTGAAGTTCTAGTACCTGATCTCCAGTGCCACACAACATCACAGCAACACTACGAACCTAAAGAGTTTTACACAAGAAAGTAACTGGAATCTAATTAGCCTAAGGTCCTAGTTAGGATCTTCAATGAAGTAGAAGGACCGTTGTACGGAGTTGTAACCCACTCTACTGTGTACGTGCCCCTACTTAAAACCAAAGACATCCCGAGAAAAATGCAACTCCAGTGCAGGATTTGCTTATTTGCAACTTGAGTTACAACTTCAGTAACCTGGTTGAAATAGTGCATCTTAAACAGCAAGAACTGACCCTCCTTAACTTACAAACACTAAGTTTGACTCTCCTGTCATCTTGGCAGTGTAATTCCAGGGGAATTCCTCTTAAGTCATTGTAGTTACACCAGCGTAAATGAGAAGAGAATTAGAGTCATTGTTTCCAACAAAGAGTGGGGAGTAATTACACCGCTGTTTCTATGCATACTATTATTAACCCATCAGTAATTCCCAAGTATACTAAGCATTATATGCAATATGGTTAAATCTACACTTTTTTTACAATTTATCGACTGTAATGAATTAAAATATATATATATATATAGCTGCACTGAAATCAATCCATTATCTCTGAATTCTACTAACAAACATTGCAGAAAAGCTGCTGAAAAAAAATTAGGAAATACAATTTCTTAATTATATGCCATTCAATAAGAAAATATATTTACTAATTAGCCCCTAATGCTGCTATTCCAGTATAGTCACCTAAGGTTTTACAGCACAATATTTAAAGCAGGTCTTTTTAGGTCAGAAGGAATGACCTGCAGGTGGTCTCATAAAAGCTCCAGCACAGGCAACAGGGATTACCATAATTACTGTGCCACTCTACAAGTAGTTAATGGGATTACACCCGAAGGCTATACACTTGTTCACAGCGCCCAGTGCAAATTTTCTGAAAGATTTGGGTAAGCACAAATGCTTTAATGATATGCTTCATAATTTCAACTAAATTAAATTAAATTAAAACACTCTAAATCAAAGAAATTGAGAAGAAAAAAAATCCATTCTTCCTCGTTTCCACTGATGCTAAGTCTAAAAGATGCTTCTTTATTCCTGTTGGGGTTCATATTCCACCCTTTTTTACTCTCTTCATCAGCTTCCAAACATTTCCACTTTTGGCCACTCCTGTTTACTTCCTTTTCAATCTATCTTTGCTTGGACTGAAATAACTTCATTTTTTTCCACCAGGCCTAATAATTATATTCTCATCCCACCTTGTCTATTTGTTTCTTTCTTCATCTGTCCATTCAAATAGCTCATTTAAGTGCTCATACTACCATTTGTTTTCTCGTGTTATCTTTGTACACTGGTTATTCACAGCCTCGTTCTTGTTATCTCATCCTGCTTCTCTCCATTTTCTCAAAAACATATCCACTAATCCAACATTCTTACTTTTGGAAAATGGTTTGTTCTTCTACTGGTGACCTTTTATTCCCCAGTCTAACCTGTAGCCCAACTTTCTTTCTCTCCAACCAATCCCTGCTGATCTCACAAACACTGTGCTAACAGTATCACCTCTTTAGTTTTCCACTCCTCCTCTTCTTCTTAAGTATCTCCCTCAATTTTTGTTTAATTCAAGAAAAATGACCTTATCTACAGCCTAACTGCTAACCTTCCTATAAATCTTAATGTAAATTCTATTACTGTTCTCTCTTTTCTCATCTTTTTTCCCCGAAACTTTTGCTTTGCTTTTTAAATGTCTTGGCCTGGTTCTTCACTTACACCTCTGAGCCTTTTTTCTTCTAACGCCTCCTTTTCTGCTAGCTTCTCATACACATGCTTTCTGTATTGACTTCAGAAACAAGATCCTTGCTACATTTTCAGATGTAGCAGTTATCCCAGACCTTGCTTATTGCCCTACATATAAGTTGCCTTTACGAAAAAGATCACATTTTTTTAAAAGTCCTGAGAAATCCCATATAGGTTTTTAAATATACAAAATAATTAAAGAGTTAGGAGAAAGAAAAGAGCAAATCCCAGACCAACTAGTAACAAAGCCCCTTATCCAATCTGTCTGTGACCAGAACTGTACAAGCACTTATGCTGCAATAGGAACTAACTTTTTAATTAGATAAGTCATAAGAAATGTTAATTTCTATCTTAACCCAAAAGACAAAACCTAAAACAGAATTTGGAAAGCTGAGTGACAAGAAGGTATTACACAAAAATTAGATTCTTGCTCCTGTTACTCCTTAGCCTGTAAGTTTCTTTATTTCTATTAGAACAGCTATAATGATATCACTTGTGATAATTCGACTGCTATCCTCAAAAAAAACCCAACCCAAACCCAAAAAGGTCCTATCCAATGAAGAATACTGTTTCTACAATCAGAGGATGGAAAGTGTGTCCTTCTGAATTCTCAGAGGGAAATTCCACACTGGTGGGGGATTTGATTTTAGGGCCCTTGTTCACTCCTTTCCAATTTGAATCAAATTGTTTTCAAAAAAGAAGAGAAAAAGAGCCTTTAGCCCTTCATCTCGTTTCTTGTTTGTTAGGCACAGAAAGGACAAGAAAGTGAAGACCCATAACACAGTTATGTGGCTCCACACCTTAGATGCACCAGAATCTTTTTTTATCCCTGAAGGAACAAAGCAAAACAAAACCCTAACTAAAACAACAAGCAAAAAAAAAAAAAAAAAAAACCAAAAAATTGTTCCTCCAAAATACTAGTATAGAAGTAAAAAGCAATCAAAATGCAATTTTGATTATTTTGATGGTTTTAAATACAATGAACATTAAAAAAAATTGTTTTAGTGCAGTTTTCTATAATAATGATGGACATACCTGTATGTATTTTATTTACATTTAAGTGTTTCCTGCTGTTTTTAAAAGCATCCCTCCATATGTTGGAATAAGTGTATTTTATGTGCTCATTTTAATGCAAATCTTTCATATTGTGCAACAAATATATTTTTAGAATACAATCTCCATGAAGGAGGTAAATAGCCATTATTATGCTCATACCTTAAAATAATCTTGTCAATATACTCTCAAAGTCAAATAGTCCTAAACTATGCGTTTTGGGGAATTATTTAAAAGAACAATCAACAAATAACTAGTTAATTAACCCTGGCTTTTCCTGTCATTCTTGTTACAGCTAGATAGACTCTTCAGATTTACATAAGCAATATCTATTTATCGAACCTCTTATCGACTTTAACAGGTTACGGGTGACATTCCTATGGAATTAGAAAGTGCAGGTCATTATTCCATACACTGAGCATGCAAATAGTTATTTTTTTTTTTTTATTGTGAAATACCTTTGACTATCAGTTCTGCATAGTTTGATACACCAACTCCTCCTTCTGTCCGAATCATGCAGCGATAGTTGCCAGCGTCCCGCTTCGTGGCGTTTACCACGCTAAAAAGAGCTACAAATCGGCGGAAGTTGAAGATTTTTATGTCCTTCAGGGGTGCATCCCTTACATAAATACCCTGGGCAAAGAAACAGAAAGAAAGAATACAGTTAGTCATATTTTAAAAAGAAATACTGCAAACAAATTTTATTTCTCTCAAGCTTCCCAGGAGAGGAGGCAAGATAAAAGCAGAAGTCTGGATGTTACTCTTACAGATGTTTACGCTGTGTGAGACTTTACTGCCTTCCCATGTGAGTTAAACCATTCATCATCAGTGGGTGACCACTCATCTGGAACAGCAGCTTTCAACTCATGATAGATTAACTAATAGAAAGATTTAAGAGCAATGTAACATTTACTTGCTTGGCTTGCTTTACACAAATATTTAAAGTTAATTCTTTTAAAGAAACATGAAACCCGGCTCACTCAGTCTCTGCTTTATCTTCTCCTCTACATCTTCTAGTTGGCACATGCATCTCGCTCAGCTTGCATGGAAATACCAGTGGATGGTTCTCATACAGCACCTACACATGGGGTTATCAGCGACTCGGGTGGAAGAGACCAGGCACAGATTTACCAGGCAAATGACCAACAAGGTGGAAGCTGTCTTCAACTCCCACTTCCTCAGCTTAAGACTGGGAACTGGACAGCCTGGAGAGGAGAAGATGAGGATCCGAGGAGACCTCACAGCAGCCTTCCAGTCCCTGAAGGGGGCTACAGGAAGGCTGGAGAGGGTCTCTTTACAAAGGCCTGCAGTGACAGGATGAGGGGCAATGGCTTCAAGCTGGAGAAGAGCAGATTTAGATTGGATATTAGGAAGAGGTTCTTTACTATGGGGGTGGTGGAACACTGGAAGAGGTTGCCCAGGGAGGGGGTTGAGACCCCGTTTCTGGAGATATTCAAGGTGAGGCTCAAAGAGGCCCTGGGCAACCTGGTCTAGTTGGGGGTGTCCCTGCTGACTGTGGGGAGGCCAGACTAGATGACCTTTGGAGGTCCCTTCTGGCCTGGACCATTTTATGATTCTATGGACAGTTTCCCTCAGTGCAGCATCTTACCTTCCCTCAATTTGACATATTGAATGTATGGCATAAGAAAACAAGCTATGTAACAGCTGAGGAGCACAAGGCCAAGCATAAGTCCCCATCTGCCAGCCTGCTCCCTCATATGGTGGAGGAGGAAAAAAGGGAAGGTGGCAGACAGAAGAGCACAGAGATGACATAATCCCATGTCCTGACACCAAGAGGAAGGCAGAGAGAGTTGGCTCTCAGATCCTCTCTCATCAGAACTTGTGCTCTACACACATGAAATAGGATGTGTGCACTTTGAACAGTCAAAAAACCCTCAGAAAATGTATAATCATTGAATTACTGGAGCTGGCTGAAAAAAACCATACATAAAATCTAGTATCAACATTTACTTAAAACAAGCAAACATGAAATGTGTTGCACAGAAACAAACATATGTCAACAAATTGAAGGCTACAGCCATTATGAAATCATCAAGAAAAGCTACAGAACCCCAACAAGCACCTCCCAAAAGACGCTCTCTCCAGGAACGCATAGCACAATTCAGTGCTATGTAATGATATCAGTTATTTTTAGTAGGTTTTTCTGACTTCAGAAGCTTCAAGCAGGGAAAAAGTCCTGCACAACCAAGCCTCTATAAGCCATCAACAGAGCTAGTAACACCTGGTTTTCTACCCTAGGGTTTCCTGTTTGTGCAGCAGAATTTAAGACCTATACAGGAAATACTGACCTCAGTTTGTTATGGCCCTTACCTGCCACCATATTGAAAGTGCCCTGAAAATAGCAGTTATAACCAGAGCGTTTCAAACACCAGCTGCATAAAATCAGTCATACATAAATCACAAAACCGAGTCAAAGGTAATCATGCCATTAATGCCAAAGAAGCAGTATAATTAACAGTAAATACTGCTTGTCATGCACCAAAAGGTAGAGCTATTTCCTCTTCAAAAATAAACATGGGTGATGCACAGCTTATTTAAAAGAAAAAAAAAATGCTTGTTAGATGCCCCCAAATGGATGTACTATCATGCCTTAAATATTATTCAGTCTTAAGTTATTACTTGAGAATTACTTCAGATAACTGCCAGCTCCTTAAAATTCCTAGAATTCTGTGCTGCTGATAAACCAGTTTCTCTGACATGGCATAGCAGTTATTGAAAACGAAACTTGGAAAGAAACATTTCAAACTACCATTTCAAATCTACTATTTTTTCCCAGTTTTGCCACTGTAATCTCTTGTCTAGCAAGAATGGCTGCAAATAGCAGGAAGCAGGTAGGTAGAGTGGGTTAATTACGATTTTGGAGAATTAATATTTCATAAAAGCAAAATTATTTTTTTACTGAAGACAATAACTGGTTAATTCTAATTATTATCAGAACTGCTAACCAGCCACAAACTACATGATTTTGAAGTGTGTTTAGGCATCTTTCAGACTCTAAGGACTCTGTACATAACCAAGTCATGTGCTTACATTACAGATACCCTCTCTAGTTTTTTTTTCCCTTTTTTCTAGTTGCAACATTAGGAAGCTTTGCACAGGCTATTTTATCCTGCCAAGAAATAGGGTAAGTTATTCTCTAGGGAACAACATACTGCCACACACTGATTAATTCTAGTACCTAAACTAGCTCAGCTCATTTGGAGTGTGAACAAGTCCCATCGCACTGCAGCCTGCACGGTACACCCACGCTTCCACACGGGCACCTGCATCCAGAATTTACCAGGATCCTCACGAGTTAGAACACAACTGAAGAACCAAGTAAATAATATTTTAAGAATTATTTCTTGCTTCCCCCTACCCAACCAAAGGCTACAGGACACTGTAGGGAGAAGGAAGTGAAGGGAAAAGACTAAACTGTATGATTTCTGCCTTAATGTGCAGCCCATGAAGTGAGAGGACCATGGAAAGGTAGGATGCACACACACTCCCTGCTGGCCCCCCACAGAGGACTGTCTCCTACCCACCAGCCCCCTCAGACCACTAGAAAACCTGAACAACACGGCCAGGGTTATCATATAAAACTTGCCAGCAGTCCACCAAGGGAACTGCTCAAATACTCAGCCCCATAGGATGTACTTCCCATCTTTTTCTGTGCACATGTAGAATGACAATGGGAACTCATCAATGCATGGCAGCATTTATAATAAATTACTATTTCACTGGGGTCCCATAATCGTTTTCACCTTCTGCTTCTTCTCAAACACCCTAATCTCTCCTGACTTTAAATGTCTTAACTGCTGTTCCACAACAGGAAATCTTAGTTTGATCAAATAATCGACTATATGGCCATGCAACACATGTGATCCATTCTCACATCAATAATTTCGACTGAAACAGAAGTCAAAACACATTTCAGAGGCACAGAGATCATTTTGCTCAAATGAACAAGCCATGGGAGCTTAAATGTAACTCAGCTTGGCTCTACAGAGGATTTGAGCATTTTTGCCCCCATACCAAAATCCAGGTGTGAAACAGATTATTAAAATAATAAAATTCATGACAGAACTACAGAATAAAAAAGCCTTTATTATTATAACACAACTGCAAAGTGTATGTGAGATTATTATTAATAAAGATTATCTTGACTGACTTCTCTAAAAGATTACCAACTCACAGAGGCAAAGTGTAGAGTGCCTAATTATATGTTAGAACTCAAATAGTCCCACAGAAATTACTGCCATGACATTTTCTACTAGAACTCAAAGGAGGAAAAAAACTGTTTTTTTCTTTCATCTCTTTGGGAAAAAAAAAATCTAGGAAAACACAGTGTTTGGAACAGACAAGGACTAAGAAACATAATTGCTTTACTTTCCACAAGAAAAAAAATACAGCTCAAGAGAGCAAGTCTTCCCTCTCTTCTGGGATGACAGCAAATGAGTAGGAGAGACACCTAATTGATTTTAGCCTGAGCATAAAGGAACGGTAATGAAGGTAATGAATTCAAGTAAAAGAAAAGTTCAATCCACAGAAGAAGGTTTTAAAAAAAGGCTGCACAGTAAAAAAAATACCCAAACAAACAAACAAAAAGCCCAACTAAATAAAAACCCAAGCAACCCACCCCCACAACCTCTCCCGAACACTGATTTCAGCAAAGGACAAATGGCAAAAACTGTTTCTAGTCTGAAAAAAACCACCATTTATAATTTGATATATGAATACAGAATGGCTTCTATTTCAACTGTACCCACAGAGCCAGCTTCGCTCCCTTTGTTTGTGATTCACATTTCGATTGATTGATTCCCTCTGAGTTTCTGCCTTCAGGAGTGCCTTCGGGAAGCTTCACAGGTGGGACAGTGGTCACTTCTGCAGGTCAAACCCATTGCAGAAGAATGTCAATAATACTTTCTTTTCCATATTTAACAGGCCCCTTTAAGCACACTGTATAACAAACGACAAGCTCTCAGTGCTGCTTATCGATAGCTATTTCATGTAGAACAGCTAGAAATAGCTCATATCAAATGCACACTCGTTTATTAAATGTAACAGTACAACCTGCTACAATTCTTTAACAAAGAATTATTTTTAGTAGCATTCACAAAAATAACTTTTTGATACTCATTAATGCAACATTCTGAAATCCCACAAATAAGAGAGCTCACTTATGGTGTATTATAGTCATTAAAACCTTAATCTCAGCTCTTTTAAGATAGATTTTGAAATTTACTGACAGGTCTTGCAAGCTGCCAGTTTTTATGTGGAAGCCTAAATCTTCACAAATATATCACATTTTATTAAAAATTAAACACACAAAAAAACCCCTGGACAAGTCTGTAATTTACTAATCCCATTCCAGAAAACAATACACAATTACTGATTTACAATGTAACACTGCAGTATTCTTTATTAAGACCCATTAAACCAGGCAGCTGGAGCAACTTTGTAGTGTCCTTTTGGTTTATGGGTGGGTTTTTGTTTGTTTGAACTACAAGGCTAAGACAAAGATAGATCTTTTTACTTATTTACCTTAGCCCTGCTTTGCTGTGTGAGAAACTGAGGCTTTAGTACAGATTAAACTTGCGAGCTCTTTCTGCCTCTGGGGCTCTGAGAACTGTGTGAACAGGACACTTCATTCTCTGGCAAGAGGAAACTGCCATAATCATTTAATGCTAGACCTGCTTGGACTACAAAGGCCACGTCCCCAGGGCAGAGCTATCTAACCTCCTTAGAGCAGAAGAATTTTGACCAGAAAACAAAGATCGGAAGATGTTGAGATCCAAAACCGAAAATAACAGGTTCCCCTGGCTGCTGAGCAACACATATGTTTTCAAATGCTCAGAGGAGCCTTTAAAAAAAAAGAAATACACATATTCCAAAATGCTATTTAAGCCAATTAATGAAAATATACAGCTGGTAAGTCACTTGTAAAAATAAATTTTCTATTAAACAACACGTTATTTAATATATAGGGATATTTTTAAAAGTCTTAATTTAACCTCAGAATATATACAGCTTGAAAATTCATATTCCTAGCACCAGCATATTAAATGAACACAGAGACAGCCTAAAGCACTTTAAAATGCACATTATTGTTCCATTTTAGGCAAGCTAGAATGAAAAGAAATAGGTTGATGGTTATTTAAATTAGACTTACAGCCTCTTTTAGGCAATGAACTAACTCTAAGTCTTCTGAATGAACAGCAATTTAGCAGCAACAAGATCTGTATTAAGCCTTTCAGAAATACTTTTAACAAAAATGCAGCAGTAATTCAACGGGATTGAAGTTCTGGGGTGTTATATCCAGCACCAGCACTGCATTAATCACTCTCAAGGCGTGTTTCAACAACCTTGCCAGAAGAGACATAGAAGGGAGCATCGGTCAGTCACCCTCTATCCATGCAGGTAAATTAAGCAGCTTTTCATACATTTAATAAAAGAAATGGTTTGCATGATCCCACTTTCAAATATGTGCATTTATAAAATTCTGATCTGAGTCATACCAGGGGGATTTCAAACAACATCAGAAGTGCCAGAAGTAATTCTGTTTAAAATATGTGTAAAATCTAAATCAAATAGTAATTAATACAGTCAGCAAATTGCTTCTCAGAGTTCATATCATTCTAGTAATTAAGACAGTTGGCTTTACCTCTGAATTTCTAGAGCTGCTTTCACAACCAAGACAACTGTTTGTCAGTCTAGATTAGAACCATCACAGATCCTGTGATTATCCTTTATTTATTCCATCTGGGTAAGTTAACAAGTGTATTTCATTCAAGTAATGAGGCTGTGCTAGAAAAAGATTATTATTGTCCTATTTGGAATTATTCTGCTATGAGCCAGAATTGCACCCTGCATGTGTAACTAATGGGCATTCAAGCAAAATGTTACTATTTTACCGTTCAAGATAAATTTCAGCTTTCAATATTTTAATGTTTGATAACAGCCTTTTCTTCAAATCACATAGCTCTCCATAAATCTCGGTTTATTATAACTAAACCTAAATGCTGACTGGAGCTGCCAGGTAATATTATGGAGCACTACTAAAGTTACACATCGAGTTGTCACGTTATTAAATATTAAGCAATGACATCTATTTGAAGATACAATTAAACACAGAGAAAGTAAACATGGACAGTATTGCATTTTCTGGAGTTGTTAAACTCAGAATACTTTAGCCAAAGCAGTTACTCTGTCCTTACACACTGAAATGGTTTTGTGTCATTTTGACAGGAACAAATCGGTTATTACTACAAGGAGGTTTTCAATTGAAGTAAAACCCCAGATCCTGCTTAATCTATTTTATATTTTTCCATTAAATTCCAGAGAGATTGAGAAGAGTTAATATTCTCTAACAGTTTGTCAGTGTTCACAAAATATGTAAAAATTCCAAATCTTCTTTCCATTCATCCTTAATAGCACACAATAGAACACAAAATGACTTGTGGGGAACCACATCCTACGAAACATCTGGACAAAACAGAGCATTATGAAATCTCTCTTCAGTGCAAACTTTCATACTTTAGCCAGAAATTATGGCAATGACCCAAATATCTGCTAAGCACTTTGCTGAACCTGTAGCCCTACTTATAAAGTAATGTAATCTAATACTAAATATTACTTCTTTGAAATATGCAACACTAAGTACTTCTCAGCATCCTTTTATTAAAAATTCCAAAAATTAGGATGAATACCTTGCTAACAAATGGAGTATACACAGGATTTTGAATACTCTGGCTTGGAGTTCCACAGAGAACAGGCTTATGGAGGGGAAAACACAGAAGGTCATTAGCCTAATTTTCATCCATACAGACAACATAAAATATACTAATACAGGCATTTCTCTGCCTTTTCTACCCAAGTACATAACAGGACAACTTAAAAGCAGTGTGCTCGTGTCCCACATTCTCCTCACTGGAAAAGTCTTATCTTGTTGGGAATAAAAGCAGCATGAGATGAAGGAAGTCCAACTTGCAAGCTTTGGTGGCAGTCTGAAGTTTATTCCAAAGTTATAAAAAGCCAGAATAGCAGGAAAACCCAAAGCAATACAGAGTCCTACAAAACAGGTAAGGAAGAAGTAGCCAAGAATCAAGCACATGCATATTTTATGATGACCCTATTCAGGGTGAGGCTGTGGCATCCTAAATGAATCACATTTCAACTGGGAGGAATGAATAGCAACAAGAGATGCATATCTATGATTACAGAAAGCTATAGTAAACCCCTCAAGAGTGACAGAGCAGTTTGTAAATAAAGGCAACCATAGCAGTAATAACCAGTAATAAGTTGGGTACACATTGTGAAAGAGAAACTAATGTAGAGGAGTTTGGCTGGAGGTGTTTCAGTCTCAATTACTGAATCAGTCACATAGTTTTAACACCTCCCACCTCCAACACACAACTCTTCCAATGCTCTGTTTCCTTCCTATCATCTTCCCCTTGGGTTTAATTTAATTTAATCTTTACTTTGGTTCTCCTTGCCTTAAAACAGCTTCAACAGCCCTTGGTCTTATAAAAGAAGCTTCCATTCAACTCCAATTTGAACACGATACCTCACAGCAGTAAGTTTGTACATTTTAACTACAGTATTCATTGTAAAGGTCACTGTTTCTTTCTCCCAAAGGTCCAAAAGCATAGTACAGAAAGCTTATTGCATTTACTTCATCAATTGCCTAACTCGTATGTGTCCCGAAGTGATTCTGCTGCTACTGAACTGTGCTTCATATCAAGGCAGTCTTCAGGGCCCAGAAATAGGCACACCTAACACACTTTTTAAAAGCAAGCTGAATTTAACCAGCTCCCTGTGGCACAGGTAAACGTTTCCATTATCTCAGGTTTGCTAATCACCGTTTACTACATTATTTAACACTTCAACTTCAGTATAACTGGAAGATTAACACATCACACTGAGTTTCTTGAACAGAGGAATCTACTTAGGTCTCTTCATCTTCAAATTCAGACAAGAGTATCAAAATGGTTAGACTTATAAAGGTAATACCACAATAATTTTTCTTATGGGTCACTTCATCTGCTGGATTAAAAACTGGCTGGCGGGCCGGCACCAGAGAGTTGTGGTGAATGGAGTTAAATCCAGTTGGTGGCTGGTCATGAGTGGTGTCCCCCAGGGTTCGGTACTGGGGCTGGTTCTCTTTAACATCTTTATCAATGATCTGGATGAGGGGATCGAGTGCACCCCCAGTAAGTTTGCAGATAACGCCAAGTTGGGTGGGAGTGTTGACCTGCTTGAGGGTAGAAAGGCTTTGCAGAGGGGATCTGGACAGGCTGGATTAATGATCCAAGGCCAATGGTATGAGGTTCAACAAGGCCAAGTGCCAGGTCCTGCATTTGGGTCACACCAACCCCATGCAGCAGTACAGGCTTGGGGAAGAGTGGCTGGAAAGATGCCTAGAAGAAGAGGACCTGGGGGTGTTCGTT
>VXBJ01002924.1:568376-581191 GCA_013400055.1 Nycticryphes semicollaris
AAAAGGCCTCAAGTTGTGCCAGGGGAGGTTCAGGTTGGATATCAGGAACAATTTTTACACTGAAAGGGTTATTAAGCATTGGAATGGGCTGCCCAGGGAAGTGGCTGAGGCACCATCCCTGGAGGTATTTAAGGTATGGGTATTTAAAAGATGGGTTGACATAGTGCTTAGTGACATGGTTTAGTGATGGGTTGTCGTTTTGTATTAGAGTGAGGTTGATGGTTGGACTAGATCTCAAAGGTCCCTTCCAACCCAGACAATTCTACAACTATGATCAAATGAGAATATACATGGGGATTGATAGGGATGGAGGAGGGGACTGATTTATGTGCATCCCCTCTAACTTGTGTATATCTATAAATCTCTGCAGGTAAGCAAATTCTCTGCAAATCGATGCATGTAGGCAATTCATTAATATCTGGTAGTTTCTGAATACTCGAGACACAGTTCTAAAACAGGGGAAAAGGAAGAAGAACGACCAACTACCTGTTATCAAGAATTTTTTTTCTAGAGTCCAAGTTTCATATCATCCTTGTTAAATAAAAATAACGGCTGTCTTAGGTGGCACTTCTGACTCTCTTTATAGATTAAGATGCACTAGAGTATCTTCAGCAAACGAGGAGGATCAAAATCTAATTTTGCACAGTACTCACAAACAAATTTCGACAAGCTGTCTCCAACTGTCTTAAGGTTTTGCACTGCTGACCATAAGCAAGGCCCTTGTGGATTTCACAGAATTTCCAGTGTACCCCTAAAAGCAAAACTTCTACATTCATGCATTTTTCAGATTTACTTTTTCCTCCATATCTCTCTTGGTCTCAGGAGATTACCAAAGAGACAGAGATTTGGGTGGCATCTTTTGATAGCTTTATTTTTTCTAAGGAACATGCAGAAATTCCTTGCAAGGTTCAGCCTGGGCAGCAGATTGCTGTGGTGGAAGGATTTCACTATGCCTGGGTGCAAAAACAGGAGGATTATAGGTTGGCAATATTCCCATTTTCAAGACTTCTGTCAGTATGACAGTTCCCTGATTTCGAGAACTTAGTCCTAAAGCACTCTCAGTACTCGGTGAATCATGCCAGTGACAAATAGCACACACCACCTGATGTACCACTCAGCTGGCAGTAACCTATAAAGGAAAAGACGATGTTCAAGGAGGGAAGTCACCTTTACTGTACATTCCAACCACACTCTAAATGTGTTTTGTAAATTCAGTGGCACATAGTTTACTCATAAAAACACCGGGCTGGATGGTTTCTGACGGTTAGGCTCCAAAACTTCACTGAAGTCAAAATGACAGAATCTCAGGGATTGGAAGGGACCTTGAAAGCTCATCCAGTCCCATCCCCTGCCAGAGCAGGAACACCCAGAGCAGGTCACACAGGAACGTGTCCAGGCAGGTTTTGAATGTCTCCAGAGAAGGAGACTCCACAACCTCTCTGGGCAGCCCCTTCCAGTGTTCCCTCACCCTCACTGGGAAGAAGTTTTTCCTTCTGTTTCAGTGGAACCTCCTCTGTTCCAGCTTGTACCCATTGCCCCTTGTCCTGTCATTGCCTGTCACTGAGAAGAGCCTGGCTCCATCCTCCTGACACTCACCCTTTCCATATTCATAAACATTCAGGAGGTCACCCCTCAGTCTCCTCTTCTAAAGGAGACGTTCTCTTCCTTTATGATCGACAGAAGTAAAGTGAGAAATAAGAAGGGTAAACTGATAGCAATAGAAATTAACAGGAAAGACACCAAGAGGTTAAAATGGGAAAAAAGAGGAATTCAATCAACTACTGAAAACCAGTGGGTGTACATAGGCACACACCTCATCTTATTCAAAAAACTCCATTTTGGTATGTCCTTATCAGTAACGTTGCTAAATGCTAGAGGCAAGAATAGTGATTTTTTAAAATATTATTACAAGATCACAAAATAACTGTGGTTGGAAGGAATGTCTGGTGATCATGTAGGCCTAGCTGCCAGCTCAAAGCAGGGTCAACTACAATGAGTTGCTCATGACCACAACTAGCTGCATTTTTGATATCTCCAAGGATGGAGACTCTCTAGCCTTTCCAAGTAACTTGTTCCACTGTTTGAACACAATAAATTAATTAAGTTCTTATGTTTACGAGGAGTTCCCTGTATTTCAGCTTGTACCCACTGCCTCTTGGCCAGGCACTAGATACCACTGAGACGAGTCTAATTACAGGGTAACAAAAAATTGTTATGAAACTCTGGGACACCTTATGTGATTTACATGAACAAGCACATGCACACACACACAAACTATTTTGTATACCCTATAAATATGTTTTATTTTCATAATTTGCCAGGAGTCATTGCCTGGTTCTACATTCTCACAAATATGGTTTTGATACCTCTCACTTACGTGTGCTTGTGTGTGTGTGTATGTATTCCTAAGAAAAACAATTTATTTTCCAGAATACCCTCTGACACAGGACTGTATCTCTTCCTTTGAATAAATAATAAATAATGCATACAGTTTTGCAGTTTTGTACATAGAGGAATAAAACCTTTCATACTCTTCATACCTTCAGCAAAAGGTAACTGAAGATACAAACAAATATAAATTGAATAAGGTGAAAGACAGCTTTCAGAAAAGCCAAATCCCTTTTTTACAGGAAGCAAACTGTTTAGATAGGGTAGAGGAGACCAGCTATTAGAGTGATACTGTTCTAAGTTTCTTGGCTGCAAATGAAATAGCACATGTTCTGCAGGCATAAACCATAGGTATGAAAGATTTTACCCTCTCCCTTTCTTTCATAAAATACTCATTAGTCTCCTGGTATTAGTAAGTCTGATGATGTCACGTACTACAACTGTCACACATTCTGAAATCCTATTGCTATTTCTCTATCTTCAGCAAATTTTCGCTTTTACGTCTGTATTTCTGCAATAAAAGTCATGTGCCTGAGAGTTACATTTTTAAATAATTATTTGAATTTCAACCATGTTTAAGAATGAGGCTAAGGAAAAAAAACAAACATTACTTCAGTGAAGCGATCGCCTCTCTTTCTCATCAACTGTAGTTTTCCAGTGTTGGAGGAAGCTCTCTCAAGAAAGCCTTCCCACACTGAGTCAAGGGACAAGTCTCTGAAAAATGCAATCACTACATGTTTAATGATGCTACAAGAAATCTTCAGAAATTAATATCAAAAGATGGAATTTGATAGTAAAATGGAATTTCATGATACCTGGGTATCATTGAACAGCAATTTCCCTGGAGTCATACCCTAGATCATTCTAAGAGCAAGGAACACACAGGGGGAACTGACTAAACCAGCTGCAAATTAGGAGAAGCAGCAAATGGGGGTGGGAAAATGAAGAGGTGGAGCCAGGTCTGAGAAGCCAAGGAACAAGCAAGCCAATTGCAGAATGTGTGTGATTCCATGATTTAACAGAAATGTCTCTATCACAGAGAACTTATGTCACGTCCCTTAAACTTTTCCCAAGACTCTTCTAACTGTACAGTGATATTCTAGAGGCCTAGTTTTGGTCTTTGAGGCCAACTCCCCGAAGTACTGGCTTCTTGCTATTGCAACTAACATCAACAGACACTGATCATGTGAAGTACTCGGTGCCTTACATGTACAGAACCAGGTCCAGATGTCTCAGAGACTGTTTCCAAAAGTAAGGGATATGCTTTGCTCTTGTTTCTCAGTGTCTATTTGCCTCAACTACAAAATGAGGATCATATCAATCCATCCCACAGGAAAAAACTTATTATTGTGAAGCATTAGTATTGGCAGAAAAGGTTCCACTAGGAAATTAATAAACCTGTTTTCTGAAATGATTTGCATAGTACTTATGAAGCCCTAATTGTACTTGTGTGAAGGAACCTATGTATTATGGAGCTATTCATCAACTGAATATGTCCACTATATATATATATATATGTACATATGTATATATGTGAGAATTGAATTCTGTAGAAAAAAAGATGGTAGTATGTAGCTATATAGCTTTAAAAAGGTAGACTCAAGAGGTTCAAACTTTTAAGGCTGCAGAGACACAACTTTTCCCAAATATTTCATTGGAAATAATTTAATATTTAAGCAGTTTTCACTTGATTATTACAGATAGCTGCACGTTCTGCGGGGGTGTCATGAGATGTTATAAGCAGGCATATACAAAATTCCTCAATATCACACCACGAAACCAGATGGTGCCGGGTGATTGATGAAGAACTGCAAGATCTGGGGATCTGTTACGTGATAGTGACCTAGAACACTAAAACACAGCTAATCCTGTTGGGAATAGTATCTCATAGCCTTGACTTGCAGCATCCCTACGTGCGGAGCTGCTTGATCAGTCTTACTGTAAGTTGCAGCAGACATCTGTGGAAACTGGCAAACAAGTAGGAAAATAAATCCAAGCTATCTAGGAGATCTTGTCAACTTTCAAAAAGTTCTTACACAAAGGCACACCTGGAATTTGCACAACCTTGGACTGATTACCAGAGGGATCTGTAGTTATATGGACAAGATAAACAAACAGTGGACCTGCAGGAAGATGAAATTCCTAAAAAAGTCCATCTGTCATTAGTTTCTTATTCTTCATATAGAGAAAAAAAAATGGATCTCATGATCATGTATAAACGAGGTATCAACTAAGCTCAGCACAGACATTCTAGAATCATTACTGCTGTTAAAAATTCTTTTATATTACATAAAATCTAGAAGGATATTTTATTTCAAAAATAAAGAAATTACATTATGGTCTTGCAAAGAATTTATGTCTGTCCTAAACACCATGAAAAAAAAAAGTTAAAGCTGAAATTACACTGTTCTGAGATCCATGGAAAAAACCAAGTGGAATCAGGATTTCCCTATACTGAATTCTACCCTCAGTTTTACAAAAAAGCATTAGTCAAAAGTTCAAAGGTTCTAGAAGTGTTATCACTGATGAAATAACAACCCATTATTTTCCCATACGCGCTAAACTCTGTTCATGACTGGAAAAATCATTCTTTCAAAAGAATCTTACTGGATTAGGAAAGACAGGAGTATAATTCTACCAATTCAACACTGTAACACCAGCTTTGAAGGCCTGGAGCGTTACAGAAATATCAGCCTTATATCAGCATGGCTTGAAAATGCCAATGCCCACCCAAATAAAAGCAAAGGAGATTTTAATTTCCTTCTATTGTATTTGATCAGGCTCTTTCTGGACAGACAGAACATTCATATATATATAAATGCGGACTTTGCTTTTCAAGTGGTTTTCCTTATTTGTTTGTGTGCTAGTTTTCTTATAACTACTCAGCTCTTTAACCTCTCACCCTTTAATGAATCATTTCCAAAATGCTTGGTAAAATTTTGCACTAAGTACAACATGAAGAGCAAAACCACAGCAAGGTGTGAAATTGTTTAAACAACAAAAAGAGAATTTAATCTCTAAGTCACCCCCTACACTATTTGTTCAATTTCTCTGGTCCCTCCTTCTCCACATACTGCAGCTGCATCTGACTGTTCTCCTTCAGCATTGTTTTAGGCATTGTTATTTCCTTCTCTCAATGTCCTGGGTCCAGTATGCTCTTTGTCATGTATGGAAAGCACAGGAATCAGGAGGCTGGGATATCCCTAATGCTAAAACCAAATACAGATTATTGTTTGCTGTAGAGAATGGGCAAATCTGGAATGATGGCAGCAAGACAGAGTTAGACTTGCACCTCCATTAAGGCAATCAAGTAGGATGCACATTTTTGACACAAGTTTATACATATGGATGGGGGGGGGGGGCACACTGTCTTTACTGAAAGAAATGAGCTGGAGACAGTCTTTAAATCAAGATTTGACACCTATCTAGAAGCTACATTACTCCATAATTAAAAAATTATGGACTCAGTGAATACAGGTAAGATTCTTTGGCTCTATAGCGCAGAAGGTCAGATTTGATCTTCTCCAGACTTAAAAACTAAGAATGCAATTTTAGCTGAAAATACTAAACAGAGATAGAGGTAAGCCAAGAAAACCATTGTGCATAATATTGCAGTTAGCCAGCACAGACATTGTGAGAAAGCCACGTGCTCTTCCTTGGGGATTCAGCCTTTACTCACGATGGCCACGTATAACAAAAACACTGCCTTTATTTTTGATAAAGCATCCCATTGAAATAAGGGAGCGACATCTTCCAGTATCATTTTCTACAACAGAAAACCCGATGTGCAGCAGTTCAAAAGCACTGTAAGAATCTAATGCTGATGAAATGGACAGCCCTATCATTTTTCATGTTTTACATTCCTTTCAGAGTAACGAGCTCCCCTCCCCCAAATCTCAGTGCATTAGGAAAGAAAGAAATTACCTGTAACCAGAGTCTGTCACTCGAGTCTGTTCCACCATTGGCAGTGCATTGAAAAGTAGCAAATTGTCCTGCGTTGACTTCCACGCTCTGAAGACGCAAGAAGTGGGGAGTTTTTGCTGTTGGAAGAAAATAAAGTACTGAAGTGCTGCAACATGGAAGTACTGGCTACGAGTAATTCGCCAAGCAAATTAAATAGCCCTGCTCTAAAAGGTGCAAATCGCTGAGTACTCCTTGGATTCTAGGTTGGTTTACTTCTGCACCTGGGAAAGAGCAGAAGTGCTATTGAATCTTTCCTGCTGTGTAAATTATCTTAACTCAGCATCCCTCTTGCAATAAAACTCTATTAATAAAGATCATATTAGAAACTGATTATGTTTTGAATGAAAACTTATTAGATACTTACACTACCAACTAGACAAAACAGGAAGAAGTGGAGTGATGTTGTCAGGGAAACTTTTTTTAACCAGGTACAGTGCCTATAGAGGAGATGCTTTAGAAGTGTACCAACCACACAGCTAAAATACTGACATAACACTTCTCACCAACTACAGCTGTAGTCTTTAAATGTAATTCCTTTCACCAACACTGCAGAAAACCCCAAACACAAGCATTCTCCATACAAATACTTGGTTTTCATTTAGAAAGAGAAAACAGCCTCAGTAAAACTATGAAAGCAATCCAGCTATAAATAACTTAACAACTGAAAGATATTCAAACAAGAACTCTGTCCACTGAAGGAGGAAATATAGCATGTGTATTTTTGTTTTACTGGAAAGAGTCAATCATGCGACACAGAAAACCACAGAAATTGGATACAGAAACCTATCCCTGAAAAGGCAGAATTTCCACTCACATCCTACTCCAGGCAAAGGGATGTTTTGTACTGTCTACACGAGCAGATAAGCCAGACTCTGAACATTGCTTTCAGACACAGAAATATTAGTATTAGCAATGAACTGGCAAACTAAACATACACTTTCCAGCAGAGTATCACATCCATTTAAAGTGCTGGTAACAATTTTTCAAAAGGCCTTATCACTGGGAGAAATTGCAGTTTTAAGTCATTTAGAAATAACCAGCTACCAGAATTCAGGAAGAAGTTGCTTACTATCCACTCTAAGGCAGTACAAGAAGAAGGAGATGGAATAAAATAGCCCAAACTAATAGGGCTTTTTTTTGTTCTACACTTCTGCTTTTACCCAACTTTAGTTTTCCTTGGTCTTCCTAACCTCTGGACCTCTGGAAAACTTTTCTGAATTTCCAGATACGTCCTAAGTGGAGATGGGTGTCAGCTTTTAGAAAAGTAACACACACACACAGAGAAAAACTGCACTCACCACAAGCCATCCCTTTCAGTTCTTACTACTTGCCTTCTGCTTGGTCTGTGTCCATACTACCCAGACAACTGCCTAAAAAGATATTTTGCCATTTTTTTTGTTTAAAGAGTTAATAAATTCCAATTTTCTGGCAATATATAGCACTGAGTCTGGCAAAGTTTTAGACGCAGCGTTCTATTCCGATTTTCACACTTTTTCAATTTTCTTGTAGACAGTGTAACTGGTTTGATGTCTTAATTTCTATCATTTTAATTACTTCATCAAAGAACTTTTCTTTAAAGTTTTTGCATTTCAACACTGTCACATTAAAACTCTACACGCTATGGGGTACAACTCAGTTTTCCACACTAGCAAGAGCTACTTTCAGGTTTTGAGAACTCACTGGTACAAATGCACAGATCAAACATCTCAAAATCTGTACAAGAAAAATTATTAAGCTGATAAAATGCTGCTTTAGACTTATCCTGCCTGAACCAAAGACATAAATTCAAAATGCAGAAGCAAAGTGCTGCCTAACAACATGAGAGCCTGCTGTGTTTATTAGAACTAAGTGATTCAGAAATAACAGCTGCTGATTCTGCATAACTGTCTCCATATCTGAAGAAATATCTGTGTCTTCTTGCCACTAACACTGAAATAATTTTTATGAGGTGCTCTCATACTAACTGATAAACCCCTTTTCATTTTAAATCACAGCTTTTACTTACAAGACACAAAGAATGCACACAAGTACAATATGGCATAAGAGGAACAATTACACCGAAGTTGTCTTTTTCCCCACTCAGTCATTTGATCAATAACAATTCCATGTATGATCTTAATACTTCTTATTTAACGAACAGGAAATGTGTGAAATAATCTTTCATTTAAGTAGTCTGTTCAATTACATCTGGATTACTATATTACAGCTTTAATTTCCACGGGTTTGTTTTGACATCAGTAGTAAAAGAAGTTAGGATAGTTTATTACATATCCTTGATAATGGGATAAGGGAGCATATCTGAAACATAAGCAAGTAAAACAGTGCAGAAATTGAGCCATGAACCCAAAGCACAGTACCTGGGGAAGTACCCTAAGCGACCTTACTTAGCAAAGCCTCAGCCAGCTGAGTCTTCTTCTTTCTAAGCCTTGGGAAAAATAATCATCCATATTCAGCTCTTGCATTGTTCATCTGCTCTCACTAATGCCTCAGCTTGTGGCTGCACTGAATTTTTGATGCCAACAGAAAAGCAGTCAACAAATCTTGATGACTTTTGTTCTGAAGGAGTCAAAGGACGGCCCAGTTTGGCTCTGGGACTTATGCCAAGCGCTGTACACAAGGTGCATACACGAGATGTGTTTAAAGCCAATAAGGTGCAAGTGCTCCAAGGGTAGCAACACTTAACACATACTCAGCCTATATTTATAGCAGTGACACTGTTTTCTGACATTCTCTGTATCTTTTGCTCAACATTTATTGAAGCATAGTGGCACATTCATTTTAGAGGGCTGGCTTTAAAATAGCAGATAGGTACTTACTACATGGATGTCCTAAAACTTTCACTTCATCGATAGCCACATATCCTGGGTGACCTGAAGTGACCACTTCAAAAACAACCTGAGAAGTGACAAGAGAATTTTGGTTAGCTGCTTTGTAATTAGACAGGGAAAATAAAAATACTCTGCTGGGGAAAAATACATCATTTAATATGTTGACAACACCTTGAAAACAAAATACAATCAAAAAAACCATCAAAACACGTTGTTCTTATCCTTAAAATGAGGCACAACATAAATCACATTTTTTCATGTTTATACTACTTTTGGAGGTCTATAATTGTGATCACATACAGCTCACAATGAGAAATAACCAAATCTCCCCCGTATTTGGTCAGCCAATGTAGTTACCTAATAATTTTATTTCCAAATCTTTGTCTTGCAAAATAAAGTATTTTTATTTAAAAAATGACAGTTCTGCAGTATACAGAGATTTGCATGGTATCAGACACAAACACACCTATTTTCATGAATGTATTTTCCATGCTCTTAATCTTTCACCAAATGGACTGAATTAAGTAAAGCAGATCCATTTGCCACGGTTTGTTTAATGGCTATAAATAGGTCACAAAATAAATGGACTGTTCTTGTTGTTTGAATTAAGTACATTCAAAAGTAAACCTCTCCAAACTTTGGCAGTCTTAGCTTTAACATCCCAAGAATGTTTATGGGGAATAGAAAAAAATACACCAGTAACATTAGCAGGTACATTTCCAAACCAGTGCTCGAGAACTTCATGCTCAGATCCAGGTTGTGACTTTGTTTTTTAAATGCTTCCCTTTTGCTTGGAGATTTAACTCCAACTGCCTCTTGTAACTAGTCTCAGGAAGTACACTGAGGAAAACAAAGTTAGAAACTATTTTCACACATATGCTCTATCTGATCTTGGAACAGATGCAGAAGGCCACTGCACACCATATCCTTTACTGCAATTATTTCAGCAAAAAGAGAATGACAGGGAATGCAAACATGTCACAAGGATAACATACAGCCCTGTAATATTATATCACAGTTTCCTGGTGTTGAATACACAATGGAAGAGCACTGAATCGGATTTGAAAACAAACCTGAGCAAATTCTGCATCACTTCCTGCCTCTGCCTTCTCCCATCTTTCTCATTGCTCCATCTGTGGATACTGATCTTGTTCTTCTCTCACAAATATAATTTTCCTAAACTCTGTCTGTTTCTCCCTCTCAATCTCACAGTGAAATTGCTGTAAATATGGCTTTAACTACATAAGGATGACAAGGAAAAAACTACTTGTCATTCTAGTTCTGTCTCCTGTCCACACAAAAATTTCAACCTACGATGCTAACGTTGCCCCCAGGTGAACCAGGCAGCAGCAGGAAAATACAAAATGGCAAAGTCTAAAAGTCAAACAAATTTTGCAGAAACAAGTTTTGCAAGAAAAAGAAGTGGCCTGTGGCCTTCTAAATGCCCAACAGCACTCTCATGGTACTTGAAGCTCATATTGCCGATCCACACCAGGAGACTGGACAGGGTATGGATTTGGATCCCAGCATTCAGTAGAGCATCCAGAGCAAGTCCATTCAGATTTTCAAAGCATTTCTTTCCTACAGAGAATCTCCTGGTGGAATCACAGTCTTGGGAAATGCGTTGGGAAGCAGAAGTTCTTAAAGAAGTTCTTAAAGAAGGTCTTGCATCCAAAGACCTGAAAGAGCTTTTTCCAACCGTGATCATTCCTACCGTTATCTTAACAGCCTTGAAATGGAAGTACAGAGAGACAGGTGACGTGCTTAAAGTTATCCTAAGTTGTGATGGCAAGACAAGACCCAGAATGCAGCTCTTATTTTCACCCTCTTAACTTTGAAGAAAGAACAAGCATTTCTCTCTATTAACAAACGTAACAAAACTGTTGTATGTTCTCCCTTTGTGTTACAATCTCTGAAAACAAACAGTTACGCTGCTGCCCTTGGAGGAAGGATGAGACCTCTCTGTCTCCTGGGGAGTTACCAAGGTTATTTGAAACAGAGAAGGTCTGAAAGACTGTATGGCATGGGAACCACAGCACAGCCTCAGGAACCTGCAAGTTAATGCAGGGATGTTACAAGACGGTGGTGAAGAACAGGGAGCAGACAGCCAAGTCTCAGAAATGGTGGAAAAGTTTCCCATGGAAACATGCTGCCGCTAAGAAAGTAACTGAGTTAACTATCTAGGTGTGGAGACAGACCTGCCTGTAAAACACAGAGGATTGGGACAGTTTCCAATTTTTCTCCTGTATTCCTTAACAGGGAAAACTCAAAGCCACTAAGAAGAAAAAACACAGGTAACTTCCTAGTTTTTATTGAAATAGAACTTTAAAAAAAAAAAAAACAAACAAACAAACATCAACTCCCTCTCTTTTGAAGCACTTTGTATAAGAAGGTCTGTGCAAAGCCAATTGAAAGCTCTACCTGATCCATCATCCCATCGCTGCAGAACGGAGGAGATTTTTTCAGGTTCTTCATCTTTAGATATGCCAAATTCTAGAAAAGCCCACAAGGAACTGGCATATGGACACCTCTAAGGCAGCCAGCCAAACCAGTCAGAAGTTTTCTGCTAAAAATATTACTGCCAGATAATGAGGATTCAGTGATATTTTTTTTTAAAGATGCGTAAAAGTGCCTTTTCTGAAAAATTACTTGACTTTCAACAACCCCAAATAACCGAAACTTAGAAAAGAAAACATGCAGAGTATACCCAAGTAGAAGATCTCAAAATTATTTGTATAATTCAGAACTGACTCTCTGAGAGTTTCCAAGTACTTCATTATTGCAATGCCCTTACCGGCAAAGCAACCTCGTAGATTCTAAACACAAACCTATTCCTTCACAGGCAGAAACTACAACCTTGAAATAACTGAATCAGACCTGCTAATGACAGCAGACAAAGACTCAGTGAGTGATCTAAAATATCCTGCTGTATTTCTAAATATACTAAAACTGTCATTACCACAAATAAGCTAGGCAATATATCAAGAAACTGCCAGCTGGACATACTATTAAATTACAATTATTGTCATTACAGGGGGCATGTTCCTTAGAAAAGCAATACAAATTGAAATATTGTCAGTTTAATCATGCTCCCATTAAAAGAATAGCCAAGCTGATATCAACTTAAATGATTGTTAAGTTTTGGCCTCTTCTGACATAAAATACGCAATTTGTTGTAACTGGGAAGAGACATTACAGGCAGCAGTGACACATCATCACCAAAGAGACATCGCTGATGTGCCTTTTACTTCATAAATTCAAGAATATGACACCTATTGCAAGTACAGTAATATAATTTCCATTCTGTTCACTAGCTGTGAAATACTATCAACTGCTGTATCAAAATCCAGTATTTTGTTTTATTTAAATCAACATATTGAGGTTATAGACTAAAATGTCTGCTTAACTAAGCATTTTCCCCTTTTAAACTGAAAAAAACAAACCAACCCAAAATTGATCTTACTTATGACACATTTCTGAGGGTCCCAGTATGTGTGCTGCTCACTGTAAAACGATGCTCAGGAACAGACCTAGAAACACTTCTGGTAGCTCATTTATTCAACAAAACGCTTATCCACAAATCTGAATCAGTTCTGCTACTAATTTTACTAGAAATGAAACCTAGAGACTTATTTC
>VXBJ01002924.1:581232-607967 GCA_013400055.1 Nycticryphes semicollaris
CCCCCCCCCCCCCCCCCCATCTTTTTACATTTGAAAAGTTGCCAGTCTCGTAAAAACTAACATTTCTACTCCCATCTCCAAACTCTGCCTTTCCTGGGGGCTGACTGACACACCACCTGCAGGCAATACAAAAGAACCCAGGCAAAACAGAGACAACACTCCAGCTATGTCAGACAGGGAAGCCCTTGGATTTTTCACCTATTATTCTGCCACCTTATCAGTCAGGAAACAACCGGTTAAAACACTGAATTCACTTTACTGAGTAAAAACGCTCCCCAGTGTTGGCCTGAGAGCTGTTTTACACCCTTCTCCCCCTCGCAGCCCTGCCAAACAGGAACCAGGGAAGTGGCTTAGCACTACACTGTCCCTGATCCTCCCTGCTTCAGTGAAGAGCAAAATTAGCTTTTCATTCCTGCCACTTCCCCTTGCTACGTACGAACAAAGAAAGGGGGTCTGCTCACCAACACAAATGCACACTGCTGAAAATGTGCGACTCAAGATAACTTGGCTGTTCCAACTAACAATGGAAATAAACAGGTTTTGTTGCCACACAACCTCACTCCGTGAATTCCTGCCTTTGTTGTTGAGAAACTGCAACGCTTTTAGTCAAAAGGTGGATTGTACCTAAAATAAACGCTCCCCACTTCACACGACTTAAAAATAGCACTTCGCCAAAACAAGAGAGAGAAAGGAGTATTAAGACAGAAACTTCACGTCAGGCTTGGATCCCGCTTCCCTGCAGCCCTGGTGGGTGGGCAGCGATGGTTTCTCCTCACACAAAGTACCTCTCTTTGACTGTATTTTATAAGGCCTTGGAAACAGGTTTGCTCCAGGAAACTGGTATCATTTTGTACCCCTGGGGGTTGAGTTCTTCTCACTGCTTTTGACTCACCCTAGGAGTACCCACTTTATCACCAAGAGCATGATCACCCTTTGACAGCTGCTGCCTTTGCCAAAGCCACATGAAGGGTAGTTCCTGACCTGATTTGGTCCAAGGCCCCATCACAGCTGATTGACTTGGGCTGCTTAAAAACATGGTCAAGTTTCCCAGGATGGAAATTCACTTTATGTCCTTTCCATCCCCACCTCTCCCTCCTACACAACTACCATTCGGCACAAGATTTTTGAAGAAAAACAAGATTCTTGAAAACAAGATTTTGATGGTGGCTGCCCAACCTGAGGTTCCAAAGAAACCTCTTATGGGTGAGCAACACTGAAAACTCAGCTCCTGACACCAAGGCTTATTAAATCTTATTCTTCTCTTCTTGTTTTTAAACTAGTTGATGTCCTACATTTCTCTACAGAAGATCCAGTAGCTTTTTGGTTTAGGAACAAGGGATGAGAGAAAATAACAGAGCCTTGCATACGTGACTCCTGGGCAGTTTTAGATTGCTGGGGCTTTTAAATTTAGGTATATGGTTTGTCCTGGTGCGTCTTTCTCAAAATAACTATTCCAAAATCACCCAACTCAGTGAAGAAGATCTATTTAAGATGCCTGTCACAGGTTTGGTGAGTAAAAATGCAATACGCATCTCAAAGTTTGAGTTCAAAGCGCAGTTCAGGAACCATCCATGTGGAGCTGAATGCAGCACACAACACGTGAGAATGTGAGTCTGACCTTCACTGCACAGGAAGCTTAATTCTCTGTCCTAGCTGATGGTTTAAGCACATTGCATGAGTCACACTCTGAGCAAAGCGTGTACAAAGCAGGTTATGAAACAAATGAAAGTTTAAGTCCAGATTTGAAAAGATAGGTTGAATCTACTGCTTCTTATTCCCTAAACTCCTAATTTACAGGGGAAAATGTCAGAATGGTAAAGGGTAAATCTCATCTCAGTGTGAAGTGATACCATGTAAGTCCTTTGTGTCCTTACTAAAAAAGATCAGGAATTACCGACAAGCTCTTATCCCATTTTCTCATTCCAGCTTCATAGAAATTCATGTTTAAAGAAGGTGTAGTGGCACAGAGTGGTGTTGCTCCACTGGAAGCTATTTTTAATACTTTCATTTCCATTTCTGGATTTTAAAACGGCACTGTTTGTTGTGTTATTTAATGAAGATTTGTTTCAGCTCACTGCTGTCATGCCCGACTCCCAGCAAAGGACAAAGCAAATAATTCAAAATATAAAAACTCATAGGGAGACAGCGTGTAACTTGCAATGGTGCTGTGCCAAATTGCTTGCTTGCAGGGTTCGGAGCAGGGAACACAAACCACTCACCAGACTCAACCCAGTAGCAGCATTTTGCATGTTGTAAAGTTCGAAAACTGCAATGCTTCCAAACCATATCATATATTTAAAATACTATTAATTGGACGGAGAATCAATGACTAACATAGGGGAAAAAGGAAAAAAGAATTACTCTCATACCCCAAACACACAAACCAGGAAAACAACCCTGAAATCAACAAATTTTCCTCCTGTGAAAAGATCCAAATGATGTGGGGGGACAAGGAGGGAGGCGGGAAACACGTTAAAGAAAATAAAAACAAACCCCCAAGCCCCCTCTCACTCTCTCCTCACCAGAGGAGTAGCCTTTCCAGGACTGACTTGTATCTCAAAAGATCAATTTTAGAGCCTCTCAACCTACTGAGACTGCTCCCCAAGAATCTAAAAACAGCCTCACCACTACCCATAGAAATCTACATAGCATTTAATCCTCTTTTTCTGTGTACATCCTAATTCTATGCAAGTAAGGAGGAGGGTGAAGGTCTTAGTAATTATGTGAAGCCTTGTTTTGTTTGCAGGCTGTCTCTAATGGCACAAGAAACTCCTTGATGCTCTTGCTTTCAAGATGCACCAGGTAGACAATAGCTCAGCAAAGCAAACGATTTCTCCTGCGACCAATGACAAAAAGTGGAAGTCACTGCTCCCTCAGGGATTTTATAGAAATATTACTAGCTCCTGTAGAAATATCCCAGCTACTTCAAAACAAATAGCTGGGAGACCAGGAGGCTGAGCAGAAAAGAACAAGCTGTGCTGATTATTCTTGAACCTCAGAAGGTGTTTGGCAGCTTGAACCTATGTTACTGCGACTATGCTCTAATCAGTAACTGGACTGCAAGGCAGACATATGCTAAAGTCAAAGGAAGATGTTAAGCAGCATTAATTATGGGATTAAATATATCCTTAATCACCAGAATACGTGACAATTTAAATTTAAATAAGCAGTAACTAAACTACAATTAGCGTTGTTACATCCAGGTTATCATTGTGATTTATATACGTAACACAGCTTTCATATGGGGTGAAACCTACACAAATAATTACTTAACAAAACCAAAAGTGTATACTAAAAGAAATGAATTACTTTGTTCAGAGACTGTACTTTTACAGAGTTAGTTCTAAAAGGAAACCCAACGTGAAAGGTATTAAGAAGTTTGGATAACTGGTGCTACAATAATAAAATACTGTTAATTATTAAATCTCTTGAACGCTGCGCATGTATGTGTTAATAATACATGGTTTAAACAAATCTTTAGAAGTTGAATTAAAATTCTCTTCACATTATGCAATCCAATTTGTAGTCAGCTACCATTAGTGAGAGTTATTTTGCTTGAGTTTTTCATGAATCAACAGCAAAACAGACCAACACCACTGTGTTTTTAAGCATCCTGAATTGTATAAATATTGTAACTCTGAAATGTTATCATATATAATTTGTCTTCAGAGTTCTGTACTACATTTTGGTTTCATTTGCTGCTAGACACATTCCTACTAATGGAATGGAATTATAAGGCATTCACACACATGCAGATGCCTACACGGATACGTGATTTAAAACACAACAAAGAAAAAAAATAATCACACAATTACAAAGCTTTGTCCCTTCGTCTGCTAATGCTGAGTCTTTTCCTGAGGATTACTCATTGGGAAAGCACCAACCTTCATATATGAAGAGTTAAAAAAGGTTCTATCTTTCCTTAAAATTCTTCTTTTCTTAATTTTGTTCAGTAAGGTCAGACACCCTCAAAAAAAATCCCTGTGAGGAAGTCTTGTACATGTTGGAGGTTAAGTGAAAAACACATGGGTTTGGGTGCCAAAAGAAGTCAGAGTTTTAGAACTGAATGAATAGCAGCTCAGGAAACAGAGCTGGTGCTAGACTCCTGTCAGATGGGTCCTCTGCTTCCTCCACACAGATGACATGTAGACATCTGAGCTCTCACCTAACTTGGAGTGGATGCACGTTCTCACAAGATCCACATATACCCTTCTCTCTTCCTGTCCTTCTTCCAGCTGCTTGCGGCTACCTTTCTGCCTCCCCCCAAAACAGACTCTGGGAAGAGGAAAAAGCATGAACACAGATGATAAGAGTTCGGAAACAATGATAAACTGAAAGTGTCACTGGACAAGTGAGGAAATTGCATCAGAGAGGATGGAGGCAATCAAAATGGAAACAATTGACCATAAGCTGTCAAAATGGAGACAAGACTTGCTTCAAGAACAAATTAGCTTATCTACAATGAAACCAGTGGAGTTACACTCCTTTACACTGACACCGTGGACTGCCACAGATATTACTATAGCATAAGACATTTTGGCATGTCAGCTAAATTGCAATACCTAACCAGGTATTATTTCAGACTATATGCAAAAAATTGAAAGAAACTGACTTACTTTTCAGTAAAAGAAAGTTTATGTAAAAATTTCTGTATTTCCAGAGGGAAAAAGAGCACAAGAAATCCATAACAGACTCTTATTAAATACCAGCTGATACATGGTAATTTGCTCAACTGCAGTACCTCGTCCAAGCACGGAAGGACTCACCTACAAATAAGGGTGAGCAGTCCAGATGGCAGGTCTTGAGTAGAAAGCAGACAAGAAATATTACCTTTCTACAGTCAAATGTCTATGTTGCTCAGACATCAGTTAGATGTATCATACTGTTAGAAATCTAACACAGATTATTACTAATAACAATAACGTTTAAAACTGTCAGAGCTCACCTTTATTTTTATTAACCTGTTAATTTAGCTTAAATTTACTAGTTAGAGTCAAGCCTTTTTCTATTCCCCTGTGCACATTAGCATTTTTGTTCAAAGCTAGAGTGAGGTGCTGAAGCACAATCCTCATCTCTACTGACTGCAGGTTCACAGAGCAGTTCTGTTGCATAAAAACCAGACTCCTTTCAAAAACGGAATTGGCAGCTCCTCTACCAATTCACTCCAAACCCAGGTCCAGGACTTAGTCACGAGTGACAGCTGCACAGTCACACAGTGTCTGCAAAGTGTACATGTACCTCCTGACGCACCCAGAATGCTTACAAAACTCTCCAGAGGATCCCAGGTTACAAACTGCCCAGATTTTTATTTGATGCCAGCCACGAAATTGTCTGTGGGATGCTCTACTCTTCTCGTACCATCCGCCGAGGCTAACACCATAGACTGGTCCTTGTTATTTCAGTCAAAGTAGAAAAGCTCTTGGCCATCACTGGAGGAGATTCTCAACACTGCCATCAAATCAGTAACATGGGTCCACAGTCTTGCAGTAAGGTCATAGAATCCTGGAATACCTTGAGTTGGAAGGGACCCATAAAGATCGAGTCCAAATCCCTGCTCCTTGCTGGACTACTTAAAACTAAACCACACGACTAAGAGCATCATCCAAACACTCCTTGAACTCTGACAGCCAAGAGCACACATGGTCCTTTCACCCTGAGAGATATAAGGGTATGGCTAACCCAAGCTTGGACTACAGGATACAGCCTCACGCTTCAGGAAAGCAGGTAGAACACAGCTTCTGCCACAATGCTGAGGTGAACCTCAACTCTGCTAATATGCCTGCCTTTCTGGAAAAGGGACCAGTATTCCCTCATGGAGCCCACAGACAATTACAGGAGATCCACATCACGAGTGCTCCCAGTGAAGTTTGCCAAGATGTCCATAAATTTACCCTGAATCCTCTCCAGGAAGCCCTGACGATGCAGTTGGAGCAATTCTTAGCCACCTGAGGCAGAACACTGGATACAAATGTGGACCCTGTCAATATGCCCTACAAAACTAAGCAGCACACTATTTGAGGTAAGAGGAAATGAATGAGCATGCTCTCTTTTGGGTCTGCAAGCATTGCACCCACTTCCAGGTATCCCTGTTCCAAGAACAAGATGGTCTTGACACTCCAAAATCATCTTTTGGACCAGGATTTTTTATCAGTGGTGGGTGAAGCAGTCACAGAGGGAAAAACTCCAGAAAGTTCCTCGGCTTGTTTTTACTCCTTAGAGGAAGAAGAGTTAAAAAGGATCAGCTTGAGTTCACTTGAGACATCCTCACAGATCAGCCACTGCAGCCACAAAAGGGTCTGCTCCCTTTTGTGTGCTTTTTCTGTATTCCTTGTTGTGGTCCACTGCAATGGACACTACCAAACTCAATACGATGGGGCACCAGAAAACACAGGCAGGAACAGAAACAAGGCTCTGCCACATGTGACACTGGTAGCCAGGGCACTGATGTAAGAATTAAGGTGTTATCGTCCCCTGGAATGAAAATACTGGACTGCCTCGGGAGGTCTGCAGTCAAAGAACCCCCATCTTTGGGATGGCTTTGCTTCAGAAAGCTTCAAACGATAAGAATGGTGACAATGTTAAGCAGGAGGGACCAAATAAAATCCAAACCAAACTTTCCAAGCTGCAAGTGAAGGTGAGAGGAGCCTTAATAACATCTCTGATGTACCAGTCTGCTATTATTACACCAAATTACCTGCTTGTGGAGACACAGACTATATTTTCATGTGAAGAAGGAGAAGAAAACCCACCTATTGAACTTCTATACAACAGTAAATAGCTGTATAATCGTTAAACTTTCCTACAGAAAAGCAGCACCCTAAGGAAAAGGAACTGTCAAGTGAAATTCTCCTTAAATCTTTAGGATGTAATCAGAAGCCCATTCTCATGATAGCTACTGTTATATTTACATTTAACTACTGGACAGAACAAACGGCTTTTACATTCAAACAGAAAACTCAAATTGAGGATTCAAAGGATTCTGCTCGTTCGAAAGCAACAAATATTTCTGATCTAAATGAAACTTGAAGACTCTACTGCAATAAAATCTATTGGCATTCAATTCCAGCACCTTTAATGAACCGAAAGAATGAGTGAATTTATTATAGAGAAACAAAGGTAATTGACTGAAATCAATGGCAAAATTTCTAAACTGTTTCAATGTAATTATTCCATCCACATTTAAAGCATATGTGTGCGTACATACATTTCATACACTTCTATAAATACATATAAACATATAAACACAGACATGTATATATAAAAACATCTAGTATCATCCACAAAAATATAATTAAGAAAAAGATCAACAAAACATACTGAAAGATAGTTTGATTTCAAGTCAAAGCGATAATTAAGAACCAGGTGACTATTATGAGAAAGAAAATTTCCTTAAAAAGTAAAACATACCTGATAAAAATTGGGCCAGAAAGTGCTAATTGCCAGTTCTGCTCTGTTCCAAGTAGCAGTGATAGATGTGTTCCAGACCGGGTTACCAATAGGACCATCATTAACTTTCACATATATATTCAAAGTGCCAGGGCTAGATCCACTCTTGCTTGAAACATAATAGTGGAAATCAATACAATGCGTATCGTTTTCTTTCAGATGGGGCAGCAGGAGGTGAGCTTTCTGTCCCGCAAATCTCCCGGATGTATTCACCAACATGAAAGAACCTGCAAAACAAAGTCACTAGTTCAACCTCCTCTTTGTTTTATTTTCTTCTCCTTAATATGGTTATCTGAAGTTAAAGAATCATTAAAAGAAATACTCATTTTGCTTTTCTTCTATTAACACAGCAGTAATTTTTATTTATCTCGAATTAATTTTGAGAATGTCAAGATTCTTTCCTAAAGCTAGTTAATAATACTAGAATTTTTATTTTACAGACAGAGAAAGACAGACAAACAAAAAAAAAAACACTGAAGGGATCTCTAGATTCAAATGCAGCACAGATGTTAGAAGAAAACCAGTTGTAGGTCCCAATTATCTGAGAGTTTTTTGTATGCAGAGTCTATCTTGGGTTTGTGTGGTCACGGTTTGGTAGCAGAGGGGCTACCAGGGTGGCTTCTGTGAGAAGATGCTAAAAGATTCCCCTGTGTCTGATAGAACCAATGCCCAACAGCTCCAAGACGGACGCACCACTGGCCAAGAACAAGCCTATCAGCGATAGTAGTAGCACCTCTATGATAACATATTCAAGGAGGTTAAAAAAACCTGTGCAACAGCAGCCAGAGAGAGGAGTGAGAACATGTGAGAGAAACAGCCAAGCAGATACCAAGGTCAGTGAAAGAACAGGTGAAGGAGGTGCTCCCGTCACCCCAAGAGTCTGTGAGGAAGACCATGGTGAGGCAGGCTGTCCCCCTGCAGCCCAAGCAGGTTAACGGTGGAACAGATATAACATATCCACCTGAAACCTGTGGAGGACCCCACATTAGAGCAGGCAGATACCCAAAGGAGGCTGTTACCCCATGGAGAGCCCATGCTAAAGCAGGCTCCTTGCAGGTCCTGTGACCTGTGGGGGACCCATGCTGGAATAGTCTGTTCCTGAAGGACTCTACCCTGTGGAAAGGACCCTACGCTAGAGCAGGGGAAGAGTGTGATGTGAGGAGTCCTCCCCTGGAGAAGGAAGAAGCAGCAGAGACAACATGTGATGAACTGACCACAACCCCCATTCCCTGTCCTCCTGCACCGCTTGTGGGTAGGAAGCAGAGAAATCAGGAGCAAAGTCAAGCCTGGGAAGAAAGAAAGAATGGGGAGAAGGTGTTTTAAGACTTAGTTTTTCTAATCTAGTCTTCTAGTCTTTTCTCATTATCTTCCGCTGATCTGAGTAACAGTAAGATAAATTAATTTCTCTGACTCAAATCTGTTTCACCCATGAAGGTAACTATTGAGTGATCTTTTTACCTTTATCTCGACCCACAAGGTTTTTGTCATATTTTCTTCCCTGTCCAGTTGAGGATGAGAATGATAGAGCAGCTTTTGTGGGCACGCAGCATTCAGCCAAGATTTGCAAGGAAAACAAGGAGAAGGATATGTGCTCAGATGGTTGGACACAGTACATGATGTAGATGGGAGTCCCAAATGTTCTCAAATCCTTAGCCTCACTTTAGCTAGCCACCAGCTACATCCTTGACTGATTAAGTGCAACAATTGTTTCCTGGCCTTAAGAGCTGAGAAATGAAAATACTGAGCAAATTCATAAGCTTTACAGGAGAAACAAAACAAAACCAGCAACAACAACAACAACAAAAAAAGGGAGACAGTGTGAATTTTACACTATGTCCCAACTTAAACAAGAAACATAAAGGTATAGTTAAAATAAAACTACATTCAAAAAACTCTCACACGAAGAGCTACTCAATTTATGCTCCATTTTTCAGTGCCTATTAATGTGTTTCATTGAAGTGTATCTTCAAAATAATCGTTACAGAACAGATGTGCAAATAAAGAATTTCAATGACTGTACAGACATTACATTAGAAAAATACAACATGATTTTCAAGATATTCATATTTCTGGGTTGAACAGACGCAAGGGGAAGAATTCTAGTAATGCTACAGTATCACAGAAGGAAATAAAACTCAACACAGCGTCTACTTTGGAAAGAAAACATATCAATGAAATACATGAAGTAATTTAAACCCTGCACTTTTCATAAAAGTCAAGAAATTGATATATTATAGTTGCATGCTATAAATGCATAGTTAAGTGCTCTTAGAAAAATATAAGCACACACATTTCTCAAACAGTTATTAGAAAACTGTTTTCTTAATTTTTTTTCTTATTGCTTTGATGGGTGATGATACCTTAGAATTTCAATGAGATTTAACCTCTCAAGTCAGTTCTTGAAACAGAATCTAACTGTTTAGACAACCTTGGCCCTGACTGCACCTTTATCTTAAATAGGTTTAACTAATCAATAATACAGTTTTACAGTTACTTCAGATTATTTGTCAAGCATAAATTCTCATTCATTTTAATTCTAAACAAGATACCTAAGCTTGTGAAGTTGACAAAAATGGAAATTAATTGTGACACAAAGGAATCTGAATATTTTTCTTCCTAAAAGGCATTACTCTGTACTAAGTTTACAGAGAGTTAGTTACTATAACATATTGGGACAAACCCTTATTCATTAGTAACGTAAGTAGAAGTCACTGAGCATGTTTTCCAAACTCTCCTACAGAAAACTTCTGTTTACTTTAGCAGGAAAGGCGGCAAGGCAGCAAGATTTTCCATGCAAGGACTGGCTTCTACAAGTTTAGAATCACAGAATGGTTCAGGTTGGAAGGAACCTTAAAGATCATTGAGTTCAAACCCCCCCTGCCATGGAGGGGGGGACGACACCTCCCACTAGAGGAGGTTTCTCAAAGCCCCATCCAGCCTGGCCTTGAACACTTCCAGGGATGGGGCNGTGATTACACTCTACACAAATCTCTAGCGCACGCATCCGTAATATTTTATTCCTTGCTGTGTTTCAGTAATCTAAAATGTAAGAAGGCCATAATCAGAAGAGAAAAGGACACACAGAGCCCCATGGTATTCTCTATGGCACAGCCAAGAGGTGGCAACCTTGCACCTATCTTAGTGACACAAGCACAGGAAGGAATAGTCCTTATTACTACTTTTCACTTGTCCTTACCTGTTTCACACTGCCACTGTAGTGCACCATTTCCATACAGAATATCCTATGTGTTCTTGGCTCATAACACAAACATCTTCAAATACTCCAACGCAGAAAGAACCAAATTTACTTCTGCAGAGACACAGTAAGGAGAAGACTCCTCTCTTTATCTGATACAGAGGAGACTAATTAGTAATCTTTGGTCTTTCCAAAACTTTCTTTAGTATGATGCTTCCATTGAGAGTGCCTTCTTTTCTTAGACACTTTAAAATTTCAAAGCAGTATCTTCCTGATAACCCAAACAATTTTATATTCAATGGTGCCAAGACTCCTACAGTCCTAGATAGAACTATATTTTTAAGAACTATTTAACTTACAGTATCCTGAATAACACGGTATGTATTGCACAACTGAACCATGTGAAAAAGTTATCCGTGGCTTAAGAGAAGGAATATAATCAGCTCCTGTTGAAGATCTGTAACTCCTTTGTTGAAAATAACAAAGTACAAAAGAATCCCTGTAAACAGAGTAAATCCTACTTTCCTTTTTGTAAGAAAAGGGATCTTTAAAGAAAACTAAATTAAGCATCAGTACATCATTTGGATGTGCTGTGTTAGTTTTTCTGCTGGAAATTATCTGGTAAACTCTTTCTTTAGTTCACAAGGTAAGGAGTAGGACACAAATGCATCCTTTTAATTGTTTGACTAAACGATCGTTTGAATCTCAGGAAAAAAAGACACCTAGCAGTGCCATGATAGGTTCTCCAGAATTTTTTATCATGTATTTGGGCACATTAGAAATACATACAAAAAATAACTGCAACTATTCCCTGGTATATCTACCAGGAAAGAGTTATCTGCCAGGGAAGAGGATTCAACAAGAAAACATGTAAAATTATAATCAATTCCATACTCATTCATAAGAAGAGACATCAAGTACACATATTGCTATAGAAGTATTCCTTTTTCAAGTGACTGATGTTCTAGATGTGCTTTCATGTTTAAACACATGGGTGATGACAGTTTCCTCAGTCAAAAAGTTTAAATGGGATTTACCTGGGTTCAGTGTTTAGGTCTATGTCTAGGCACTACATGCAATTTAATAGTTCAAAAGTACACACTGAAATCAAACTGAGAATAAAATCTAAGGTAGCTGATGGTGCTCAGCGTTCATTAAATTCAAGCTTTTTTTAATCCACAAACTTGCTAAGTCATCCATATTTTAAATCAACAAACTGGTGAATTTGCTACAATTGCTGTTGTTGCTTACAATTTCACACTGCAGAAATGTTTCAGCAGTAATTCAGAAAAAATTTGGTTCATTAAAATAGTAATTCTAAGAAGACGCAGTACTTGAAAAAGAAAATATAAAGTTGCTCCAGAATAAATGGGCTATCAAACATCTTAGTAATTCTCATTAGCATCGATGGAAATTTTCTCTGAAGTAAGTACAGAGGCAAAATGAAATTTTGTACACAAAAAGATGCCCAAAAGATAGTAACACAGGAACTGGGGGAAAAAAAAAAAAGTATTATTTTAAAAGAAAAAAAAAAACACTGACAACTGGAAAAGCAATGGTATTGTATTCAAAAATGATGGAAATGGCACAGAAGAGATTTTCCAGTCACTTCTGCAAGTTTCCACCATGTCACATCACCTTGTTAAGAGACGCTTTTTATACTTGGAATGTCAAATGCAATGAAATTGAATGCAGTATCATTTTTCATGCATGAAGAAAATGTGACTAGTGAGCAAAGAAAGTGACTTTGTTGATTTTTCACCAGGCTAATACATGGCTGAGGACAAATTATTAGTTTCCCTTCCAGACTGTGACAACAGACGTGACCTGTACAGGTTATAATCACAATCCTATTGTGTTTTCATTGATACAAAAATAAATGTAAGGGAAAAACCACTGCTATTTGATTTATTTAGGCATCAGTATTGGCTGATTTTGATGCTCAGTATTAGAAAAATGTGCTAAATGAAGGAAAGAAGAAAGTCTGATTTTAGGAACAGATATTCCATGTATACCATATTAACACAACACCCTACAGGTGCAGAAACATCTCTCTGTAAGGCTGAAAGGTATAAAAAAAATACCTTTTATCAAAAATGTTGTGATTAGATAGATACAAAGGGTTACTTTTTAGTAATGAAACAGCATTCTCTAAATGCCAGCCAACCCTACTGCCATCACTCTCAAGGTACAGCTGCCTTCTACCAATAAAATATCACTGACTGTGACTACTGTGAGTGCCCAAGCCTAAGTATGTGACTACCCAAGACACTGGAGCTGCTGTGCATATGCAGATGAATCTCAAGGCTCAAGCATAATGAGTCCCACTTTCAGACAATGCAAATTCAATATACATGTTCTTGTGTTTATTATATTTTACATGTGTATGGACCATCTTGGAAGCCCTGCAGAAAGCAGAAGACCTGAATTTAACAACAGCCATCCTTGGACTTTAATTCCCAAAGGTGGTTAACAGAAGAAGTCTTCTTTTCAATATTTTTTCATGCCATTTAATAATTTTACAGATAAAGGAAAACATGTTTCCAGGTAACATTTGAAAGTTACGGAGCTGTAATTTAAGAAACATCTGAAAGAATGACTAGGACTACTTAAAGAAGTCAGAACTTCTGCTCAAATGCACCACTTCCAGATGCCATGCAACAGGTAACTGCACATAAACATCTGTGCTGTTCGCATGCCTAAATTAGCATAATGAGGTGTGCCAAAACTAAGAGTCTTCACTTCAGTGCCTTAACTAACATCCATCAGTTCTGTTCATTAACCTACAAAACACTCTCAGGTGAATTTTAAGCCTTATTTTAAGCAATATTTACTTGTAGTAAATTTCATGTGATAATTTTAAGCATTATTTATTACCCATCAAAAAAAAAATCACGAATCATTTCAACTTTCAAGTTGTTTATCTTCCAAATTTTCTACTACTAAAGCTCTTAGTAAAAATCCATTAAAATATTCCATCTTAAATCCTGTATATTGTTTGAAAAGATCAATCTACTTGTACCCACAATGCCATCTCCAGAACAACTAACATCCCTAATAAGCCTTATAATTCTTTCACCAAATTAAATTCTCCAAATTCTTCCTCATCTCATATGCATAGACACATCTTCCATTATTTTGTTAGAAATTGTTTTGATCAAACACAAACAGGAAATCATGTATTTCTGAATCATGTATTTCTGCAGTCCCTTCTCCAACAGCCACTAATATCTAAAAGAACTGCTTTCTGGTGAATGCTGTTTGTCTTTTCAATCCTTTTCAATATTTAAAGAATTTCAATATTTAATGAAAGTTACTATTCATCCTATAATCTTTGTCCTGTTTCCTTTATGACTCTTCTATATTTTCAAGCACAGTATTGACATATTGAAGACTTGTTTCTTCTATAACTGAGATCACCTCTTTGCAAAAAGCAAGCAATGTATAGAAAGTCCATATACACAACTTTCATAATCTGTTAGAGAAAACAACTGCACGTGAACAAATTCTGAGAGATCTGCCTAAAGTTTCAGATTCTATTTCTCAATCAACCATTGCACTCCAGGAAAAACAGAGAGCCAAGTTAGTAATAGGTAAATTATTTATATGTTGGAGTACACCATATGTTAATTAATGAAAATAAACATGTTTTCTGGTGCTGAAATAAAAATACAAAGGTTGTAAGCAAAGAAAACGAAATAAAATTAGGGAGATGAGATGGTATGGTACTTGTTGGGGAAAATGTATCATGTGAAGATTCATGACTCCAGGACATGCAAACCCAAGCCCAGGGAGACTTTTAAAACTCAAAGCTACCCAGCAGCATCTCCTCAAGACTGGAAAAGACAAATTCAGGTTGAGTACTTGAAAGCAGGGAGCAGGTAAATACACAAAACTACCCATTTCAATTAATTGGAATTAGAGGACAATGTGAATCTTAGCAAAGTCTCCTTCACATGAAATAATATGAAAAGGAATTGGTCTTATTTCTACCCTCAAACTTGAACAGAGACAGCCTTTACCCGAAGAGAGATTCAGCATTTCTGAGATGAAGGTGTGAAGTGTTGACCCGTGTGAGGCTGTCACAGTGGACAACCCCCAAACCATTTTCAAATCAGCACAGCTCCAGAATAAGAACAAAGATAATTCTTTGAATATGTATATCCAAACTATGGAAAACTATACATTGCCAAGTATTTCCTCCATTTGCCACTGTTGATAAAGTTGATAGTTTAGGCCAAAAAAAAAAACCCAACAAAAAACCAAGAGTATTGTTCTACAGCTGGATGATTGATATTCAGAATAATGTTCAGTATCGTGAACCATATGTGCGCTTAAAGAAAGAATACTGAAGAGCTGAAGAGTATGTATTTGTCTAAATTAAAAATACCATGCAGAGTATTAATGCATTAATGCAAGGGAAAACTGAAGTTCACAGGTTGGAATGTTACCTCCAGTTAAAGATCCTGTATACGTGATGTATCACAAGCTTCCCTGGTTTCAACGCTGTGGATGTAAAACATTGTCAGCTTGGAAAAAAGATAAATTAAGGCTGTGTTTGTACAGAGCCTTCTGAAGGGTCTACATTAAAACTGCAGTAACACTCATGAAGGCAACTGGAAAGATTTTATTTTTTTTAAACAGGAAACCTGATGTGCCTGAATACAATGCAAATGCAATTACAAGGTAACCCTCTGTTTGCTAAGGAGGGGCTGGGTGCAGGGAGGGCAACCAAGTCTCCAAGGAGTTATGCTACTACTCTTACCCCTGGAGGGGCACCCTAGATGCAGCCCAGCCTTGAGGCAGTACAGCAGTCCCACCACAAGCGGGAGAAGGCTTCCTTACCAGCCCTCATCACCCAGGAAATCCACGGGCAGCTAACTAGCCAAGGGGTACAACTGCTCAGAAAAAGGGTTTCATTGGTTCATTTTTAAAGGAATCATGCTCCCATTGGGCTTTGAAGAGACAAGTTTGATGCAGGACAATATTCTTGTTTGGTTTAATTCCTCTAAGATCCCTCATCCCACGTTTGGTCTAACACAATATGCTCTGGCAGCTCCACCAGTAGCTTCTATAGCCAGTGAGAACTGTGTTACAAACTGTTAAAACAGTAAACTGATTTATGAAACACACTCACAACAGACAGCTTCTCATAAATGGCACACAAGGTTTTCTTCAAATTCTCTCAAGAGTCCTCATGATGCAGTCAGCTGGATTTTTTTAAAGCTGGCCTAATACCTTTTACCAGCTATAACATTTTTTAACTTGTATGCTATGACTGGATCTCAGACATGCCAGAGCTTTGAGACAGACCTGTCTGCACCCTTTCTTTAAAGTGAACACACCAAAAAAATACCAAAAGGGTTTTGAAGAAGTGATGTATTATTAGAACATAAACTTGAACAAACTCTCTTCTGTCTGAAAACCCTGATTCTTTCAGGTGAGAGAGATAAAATACAGCCATTTGAAAACAAATACCTTTTCTCCCCAACTGTGTCTTTGCAAGAAGGACCCTTTTCCTACAGACCTGCTTTCACACTAGCACTTTCAATAGCCTCTATGGTTTCTACAAACTCAACTTGATCTCCTCTGGGTCAACAGAAAAATCTCCCCTCTTTTCATCATCTCTGGTCTGGTTTTATGTCTCTTCCCCTTTATTCGAAGAAAACTTGCCAAGTGCAAGCTCTCAAGTCAGCATGTCTATTACTGCCTGCCCTGTTCTTCCCTAGAAAAGCTTCTCCCACAGCCTGGTGCTCTCAAGAAAGAAATCCTCCTCCCCATCAAAGAACTGACAAAATTCACCAAAAAAGCATGCAAACCAACAGTGGACTTATCACAGTATACAATGTGCATACAAAAAACCCCAAAATTTAAAAAGACGCCTTGAATGACTATCTAATTTGTCACAAACAAAATCACAGTATGTGCATGAAGAACTTTTTGCGTGTCCCTTCTGTTTCCAAGGAAATAAGGTGAAGTTTCCAGCCTCACAACCAGAATAAAACTTTAAGCACCCAGGCTCTTTCCCTGCCTCTGAAGACTACGCTCACAGATGCTTCCTAATAGGGCACAGCTCCAATAGTTGATTCTTTAGCTTGTGTTCCTGTAGTGAGATTGAAAGAGGAGATCTGCTAGACACATCTGCTGAATCTATCCTAAGAAAAATAAGGAAATTGAAAATACAGGATTAAGTAAATAAAGGATAGGAATTGGAATGGTAGCAATCAACATGGTAACAGACCAACAGGTCTTGCTGAAAAAGATACCAGCTAGAGATATAAGAGAATTCTGTGAAGTGCTTAACATAGTAGACAAAGTGATTAGAGTAGTACGACAGAATACATCAAATGAACTAAAAGCTGAATAACTGAAGCAACTGTTAACGAAGAAATCTTGGTAAAGAAGGGATGAGTTTCTGCTAGTGGGATTATCTTTGGACCACCACTGAACTAGATGCTACTTAATTTCTTTAACAAGGTCTATTGACAGATGTAAGACTCTTTCTGGGACAAAGTGTAGTGGATAAAACGCTGGCAAAACAACACCAAGTATCTGAGTAGCCAAATCTAAGCTCTCAGGACCCAGGTGAGTCCTCCTCTTCCAGCCTAACAGCCACAAGGTTGCTGCTGCAGTTCCACTGCCCCAGATCCAGCTGGTGGTGAGGCTTCCCAACACAGACAGACACACCAAGAGAGATGGACAGCCCCACTCTGTTGTTCCTCTCCAGCTAATTTCAGTCTGCTCCCTTCCCTCACCATGCTCCTCCCCAGGTGCAGGCCCCCAAAGAGCTTTCATGATCCCAATACCAGGTGCTGGCACTCAAATCCCTTCTACTACTCTTTGCCCTGGTTTGAAGACCATGAGCATTCACACACACACACACTGAAAATGAGAGCACAACACCCCCCCAAGATGGTTTGAAATAGGATTTAATAAGAACACAGGATAGACTGCAGTCATCAAGGATCATTCAGGCAGAATCACACCAGCATAATTAGTGGTCAGCTATTTAGAGATGATGAGCCTCTTTTATCCCCTTATCCCCCTATTTTTCTCACGGTTGCTCCTTCCCAGCCCAACTTTACTCCTGCCTTTGGTCCCCACGTTAAGAGTTGCACATGCAGTGACAGCAGCAAGCAAAAGCACAGGCCGCGTTTTCCAACGACTCGCTCAGCTATCAACTTGCATTTTATTCCAACTTGGCATTCCAAGCACGAGACAGTTGTTTTGCCACTGAAGGTAAGAATCTGTAAAACTAACCAGCACACGCCAACTATTAATGCCGCAGCCTAGAAAGTCTCCCTTCTTTTCTAAGCACATTCTCTTTACTGCACCACCAATAACATTAGTCTCTATTTTTGTAAACCGTTCAACCATGTAATTCAGCATTTAAGAAACAATACTCAGGAGGTAAGCAGAAATCAGCTTTAATATGATTCAGAGGAGCTCCTGGGGCAAACCAGTTGCTCTTCAGTTAAAAGCTTTGGGGAAGTAAATATAATAAGGACAGGGTGGGAGGGTGGAGGGGGAAAGGAAAGGGGGGAATGGAACACAGGTTGATCCTGCATGTTATGCTTATTGAAAAGGGCCATCTCCAAGAACAGGGTTAAGTGCTATTGGTGCTTTTCTCCCTTCCCAATGACAGGCTGAAAGGTTTGTTAAACACAAAGGTTAATATAAAAAGCTTCTCAAGGCCCAAAGACAGTGAACTTTACAACTTTTATAGAAATTCAATTTTGTTTCAGCTTTAGGTTGCTAGGTTAATGTTTGACTAACGATTATACCTATGTATATAGTCTTCCAAATTCTAGATCATCCCTGCAATAAGTTACTTCCCATTAAAAAGCAGACTGTCATTGTAACTTTCTGTATACAGTGTTCTCTGGAAACAGAACTGACACCTGGCCAATTACCCATTTCCTAATCACGGATAAAGGCAAATTGTCATAATACCATCAGGTGTGTAAACTCCTACTAAGGTGTTGCACAGATTGGTATTGGAGTAATACAGCACATGCAAATGACATCTATCTTTTGAATTCCACTTAAATGTCTGACAGTTTGTCACAGACCTTAAGACAGAAAACAAAGCACTACTATATTGCCTACGGCACTAAATCCCACAACAATACTTCTAAAATCGTGTTTGACACATCAGTAATTTCAGAAGCACATTAGCCTCAAGGGCCATTCTCTTACTAGAGTAATTTACTCCTGGTTTTATGAGTGTGAACAAAGATAACTCACAAGAAATCTATCTATTGAAGGGTAGGGTAGAATAAAAAGAAAACAACTTCACAGACCTATGGTAGACTACAATGTAGTGTTTTAACTTACTCTTTTGAATTAAACAACCACCTTTTTTCTCATCAGTTTAATACATTAATTTGAAATCTCCCTTAGTGTGGACCATATATAACCTCAGTTCTCTTACTTCCATGTAAAAAATCCTACTCAGCAACTAGAAGCTCGCCAGTGTAGTAAGCACAATCACAGATGCATCTCTAAAAAGATACTTTTATAGTTTGTTTCTTTGTTTTCCTGCAATAAATCACTGGTTGAAACTACAAAACACAAGTAATGGGCTTTTCCCCCAGTTAAACTACAAATTATTTTAGATTAGCATTTACAGTATTTTTCCTCCACAGAAACACCAGAGAGACCTTAGGTAAGACCTGATTAGTAAAATTTTAAGCACATCAGGGCCTGTATTTAACTGATGAGCAACAGGATGGCTCAGGACCTTTCATCTCAAGGCCCTGTCCCCACAGGAATGCCCTATATTGTACGAGCATAGAGGCACTCACCTGCCCCATGGCAACTATATGACAGCTCAAGCTTTAATGGATAAGCTACTGCACTTTCCACAGACTATTATACACTTCAGATACCTAGCTTTTATTGTCTCAGCAATTAGTCTGCACTGCCAACCTATATCCAACCTATATTATAGCAAAGCTTTAAAACTGATATAATAGCATAGGCAATTGGGGCTGTTACTTCAATCTTAAAAAAAAAAAAAAAAAAAAAGAAAAAAGGTAAACCATCACCATGAATTAAAAATCTGCTATTAAAAGGGAATTTAACTCTGTTCTACACCAAGATATTATATATATGTGTGTGTGTATGTATGTATTGGTTTGAAATATTGCATTATTTGGACTTATTCTGTACAGGAATTAGCAAGCCATTACATCTTCATTCCTGGATTTCTTTATCTCTTTTTAATGCACTTATGCCTTTGCCACAGAAGCAGCTGACAGCATTTTCTACAAATTGGTATATAAAGTCATATTTCACTTAGGTTTCCTCCTCTTAGGGATTCTGTTACACTTGGCAATGATACAGAGAAGAGTGACATACTTTATGAGTTCAGATTTCTTTTTTTCTACCCGATTTCCAAATTGTAGAGCAAGAAAAAATACAGAGTTATTTGTTATCCTGGGTCTAAGTTACATGACAGGGTTATATGAAAGGGTTTCAGGACATGACAAATGAAAAAACAAACCAAACCAAACTAAAATATTTTAAGAGATAAGGATTATATTTGCTTAAAGCCATATTTAACTATTAATTTGAAGTCTCACCTCTAAAATAAAACACTTTTTGCAAAATCACCTTCTCAGCATTCCAGGAAGAAAGAAGACTTACTCTCAGCTATGTTATTCTAGACATATTAACCACTACAGTACAATCTATCTTTAAAGACTCTTATCTAGAAGAGATTACGTCACAGCCTACATTACCAATTTATCTCTGTTTATTCACACAAAAATTTCCTTCACTGTGGCAACAGGCAGACTTTCCAAAGCCATCTGCACAATGATAAAGTGGGAATTCAGCTTCTTATTCTTTAAAAGAGACTGTTTCAAAGCCCCAGAAGGAGCCTTTTTTAAGTCTTGTACTACTATGGCTATTTCCTATGTCCTAGTTAGTTGCAACTTGTATTCACCTCAGATATAGCAGAAAACATCCCTAAAACATTTATCTGGTATATATAACAAAGTTAACATACCTACCCCATGGAACTATACGTTGCTTTTTTACTGTGCAGTCCCACAGAGGACACTGATATACCTACTCTCAAGTTCTAGTCTGCTAGAGATGCATTAAAGACATTAATTTGGGCCTGATTCATCACCGAATTAAGCCCTCCAGTTTCCATGATTCACTATCCCAGGAACTAGACTGTCACACTCAAGAGAATACCAGGGTTGTGGGTTTCTTTTTCCAAGAAGGAAAGCATAAGACTCCAATTAACATAAAGGCTTAATGATGTGCTTAAGTACCATTCAGGAAAGCACTTAGATACTTACTTAATTTAGCTTCAACAGGATTAAAAATTGAGAAGGTACATGCATAATGTTTCTGCATGCTTTCTCGAGTTCTGATTTCCTGCTATTGCAGGAACCTGACATTTCACAGCTTATTTAAAAAATGTTAATTGAAATACCATTGTATTAATGGATAGAATTTTTGAAAATACTGAAGTGATACAGAAATCCTGGAGTTGATTTCATGAGAGGTAATTTGTCAACTGTATCTGAAGACAGCAATTCAGGAGCTGCAAGCTGTAAAATGATACCAGCGCATATATAGACTATGCATATCAGTAGAACTTCTGAACTAACCCTTGCCCCAAGAAGGAAGTGCTAATTAATTCAGCAAAACTCAAATTCTAAGTCCTGAAACTACTTTTTCCAACAATATTTAGGCAATTCTCAAACAACTTGTAATTCCCAGATTGCCTAGAGCAAAAGAAACACGCAGAACCGTATTCAGTACCATTCAGGATGGTGTGAAATTTAACTGAAAAGTTAAATTTTATATTAAGGGTGGTTGGTGGGCCGTAAGAAAAGTTAAGGCTTGGCAGCAGTGCTCAAGGCAAAAAGATTTCGACAAAACTGATTTAAACTCCTGAAATTTTTTTCAAGCCTAGAAATTAATCCAGATGTTAAATATTAAGGCATTTAAGTGATTCTGAGGGGGGAAGAGGAAGAAATGTTTTCACTGCTGTGAAAGGGGAATGTGTATTTACACATTTTTAAAACCTACCTCAGGGAAAATCATAATAAAATAGAAAACAAATTAAAAAATGGCATATGCTCTCCATTTTTCTTCCTCCTTGGTTTCATCTTAGCTTTAAAGATTCTAGGTTGAAATTTTGGCAGGATACCAGAAACCCCCAGATTTCATTACACAAGAATCAACTAAAAACTAGGGAATTAAAGCAACGTTTTTTAGATCACATAACTTTTTTTTTTCTTCAATAATTTCAGCCTGGTATCCTCATGACCTATTCTACTTCTTGATGCTCCCCATGGAAACAATTCTCTTCTCTCTGCAGCTCACAAGGGTGATTTCCAAAGCCAGATCCAGGCCACCAATTGCAGCCACCGCTCTGCCTTTTTCCCCACGGTGGATGCCCCCTGCCCAGCTGGACCTGCTGGGAGGTGAGGGGTGGAAGAGTCTAAGGAGGCACAAACTCCCACCAGAGGGAGGGAGGGAGAGAGGAAGCACAGAGTCCACTGGCAGAAGGATGGATCCTGACCCTCAGGTTTGCAGGGAAGGAAGGACGATGCCAGCCAAGCCCGGCCATTGCACCCACAAGGCCCACAGCCCATCACAGCTCAGACTGGGAAAGATGGCAACGTTACACAAGGCACACTCACTGACAGCCACTGTTTTTTTAATTTTGAGTAATGGGTGATAATGCTGCTGAGGGGCATGAAGCGTCCCTTTTACCAGTCCCCACCAGAGAATCACAGAATGGCAGGGGTTGGAAAGGACCTTCAGAGATCATCTGCCAAAGCAGTTTCACCTAGAGCAGGCTGGACAGGAACACACCCAGGCGGGTTTTGAGTAACTCCAGAGAAGGTGACTCCACAACCTATGCACCTTCCAGTGCTCTGTCACGCTCAAAGTATGGAAGTTTCTCCTCATGTTAAGAAGAAATTTCCTGTGTTCCAGTTCGTGCCTGTTGCCCCTTCTCCTGTCTCTGGGCAACTGTTCTCTGAAAAGAGTCTGGTCTCATCCTCTTGCTACTCACCCTTTAGTTATTTAGAAGGTCGCAAAGGGGATGGGTTGCTCTGGGATGTGCTTTGCATCAGGGATGTGAAGGCTGAGCATGGCAATGATAGCCAGAGCAGGTTTTTACTCCACATATGCCATAGTGCTTCCACTTGTCAGTCATCATTAACACGTTTCACATTAACAGCTTCTTATTTCTGCCTCCCTAATATTAAAGAGCAAATTGCTATGTCGAAGCAGGCAGTCTTAAGCGGAGCCTTGTATCTAGGTAACCACAAAAGCAAGCAGTGTAAGCAATGGTTTAGGTGTAAATATGCCAAATCACTCATGAAATAACGGTTCTGCATTTTTAATGTTCAATAAAAAAACATTAGTTTCCAAACTGACTCACATTTATTATGTCTAGCTGTAGTTTAGTTTAAGTTTGACCAAAATGTGATTTGAAGTCTCAGTTCCATTAAACCTCCTTTCCTTGCCTGCAAACATGAACGAATGAATGTATCTTCTGAAGTATTACAAATCTTTTTTGTTGTTATTTTCAAAGCTGTTTCACGTAGCCAAATAAGCTACACTTCAACAACATTTTATAAGACAAATATCTTCAAAAATACTATGAAACATCATCATAATAAAACAGATTATGTTAAAATCTTAAAAGAAAATGAAAATCCTAAACTGAGTAATTGCTAGACTCAATTACCCTCTACAATATGATAAATACTTTGTTTTCCATTCAGACTACAAATTGGTGTCAAAAGTAGGAATGCAAAGAATAGTGATATACATTAATTTTTAGGCAAGCAACAGAATCACTTGACTTTACTGAAGACACTAGCATTTGTTTTCTCTTCTTTCATCTCATTTTTCGCCTTCTTATTTTGCCTAATGTAATTATTTTACTTAACATCCTTTTGGTTTGATTTACCAAGACCAAATTTGCAATCCCGCAGCTCCTTCTCCTAGAATTTTTACTATGATTTTTCGAAGCCTAGCTACCGAGCCTACCTATTTTATAAATATTTTTACAAGTGTTACAGTGGTGAAGTTTCAAATAAAGGAAACATAGCGTATTTTAAACTTAGATGAAATCAGCCCAGGAAGAATTTGCCAAGGAAATCTTATCAGTGGCATAACATACTCAAAACTAAAAACTTCACTATAGTCTGAGCTATAAAGCTCAGATATTTTTTTCAGTTGACTACTATTAAAGGTAATAGCTACAACTCTAGTCTTTAACCAAGATAAAAATAATATAGCCTCTATTTTCCATTGTACTTTATATATACAAGCATCCAGACTCCAAGCTATATATTCAAACAAAAATGGTATGTTACTATGAATACACTTTTTAAAATTACTTAGGAAGTTGGAATAGATGCCTGTTCTTCCAGCTTCCTTGAGTCCTAAGTCCCTTCTTCAGAAAAGCTATAAACTAAACTATAAATAAAAACACCCTTTACAAAACACCCAGCTCCATGAAGCACAGGGAAAAGCCCAGATCTTCAGGCAAACTGGATTGTTTGCTAAATCTGTTGGATTAACCCGAACACTGAGCACTGCTCACTCTGTTACACTTGTCTAGTCCTGCGTCTCCCCTGCTGAACACAAGAGGGAAGTTGAGAAGAGTCTACTGAAAAGCGAGTGCACACTTCGTAGACGCAAGCTTTTTCATGTTGCACAATTATGGATTTACAAATTCAGAGATTAAGATTTGAGAACATATTGAAAACATATGAAATAAAATACTGTAAATATATTTCTTGAAGTGTGGGAATATTTTAAACAAATATTCATAAATGCCTGCTGAGACACAGAAGTTGCTATGTGAAGCAGAACAAAAACCAGCCATGTACTGAATGCTGTTTATTCAGAGAATTAATTATTTGTCGTACTAAAAAAAGCTGTGCACTGCTGTTTGCAATTTGTTTAAAGTTTGCACTAACTACTGCAACTACAAAAATTGGTTGAAAATTAATCCTCTCTTTATTCTCTTATGTAAGTATCTAGAGAGGGAGAGGGGGGGGGTTAATACTTTGAAATGTACATCCTTTCAAAAGAAAGAAAACTTTTCACTTAGGCAGCAACACCATCCATTTCATAACACTCAAACTTGATTTTTTGTGCAGGCTTCAACTCAGACTTCACCGCACGATGAACAATTAATAGATAAATGTATCTAGGCTATTCCTACTCTGCTCATCATTTTGATAAGGCTTGTCATGATATAGGAGGTAAAACTCACTAAGCTTCTACAGAATGTAAGTTAATTTCCTGAAAGAATAATGTAAGGGAGATTTTTATTAAATCCTAATTACTTCTATTTCATTATCACTTCAGTAGGTGGATTGGCTGATATCAGTATTGTAACAGAGGGCAGCGAGAATGAATCAGTCCAATCTTACAAATATACTGCTTCCTCTCATCTTTTTATAATAGTCTGTCACCTTTTCTTGTATTTCAGTAATAAAATTCACAGAGGTCATATTGGGAAAGTGAAAAAGCAATGACTGAAAAGTGTCAATAGTAGACAAAGTCTTACTGCATTTTTTCCAAAAACTTCATCCAGAATCTCCCTTAATTGTGGGGGCTGGTAATGTTGCCATTATGAAATAATTCAACTTTCACCCTGGTTTGGCAGATAAAAAGAATGCATTATGAATCTCCACTCTTTGTCAAAAGTCAGGAGCAAAAATTCTGAACATATTCTGACAGTGGCTACTTCAGTAGCCACTTGTGGCTTTGCAAGTCTAGCTCAAGCAAGCAATCAGGAATGATCTTGGAACTTCTGTTTTCTCTAGAATCCTCTTTTTTTTCCTCATGTGAGTATTTTAAGATCAGACCTAAAACTAGCTTAAATGGTAACAATTTATAAGCCTGTTACACCAATTTAAAATTCTCTACACGTGATTAGAAAAATCGCTGTCTTGATACCCCCGAGTAAACTTCATCAACCATAGTCCATAACTACTGTTGTCCAGTTCTTCAGAATAAGTAAAAGGAGGACAACAAAGGCCTAGGAAAAGAATAAAATACTATACATCCTAATTCTTTTAAGAACTAGAATCTGTAAAAACTATGTATTTTTATTAAAAGCTAGGATTCCTGAGAAAGGATTGGTTTTTTGAGTATAGCTAGTTCACCATTTTGTTATTTTTACTACTAACAAGTACTGCTACTTATTTCACACCTATAAAAACTAGTTTAAGATTCTCACCGGTTACATGTCTAATTCTTTCTTTAGACTTCTGGAGTTTCTTGTCCTGCCACTTCTTTGTTCCATCAGGGATGCCAGCCTCATCAGTCTGTTTGGTTTCCTCCTGACGATCTCCCTGTGTACGTTCCCTCTGATCTCCTTCAACAACCCACCCCCTCTCCTTTCTTCAACTAAATCAGTTTGAAAGGGCACTCAATATCTTAACAGGCCAAAAGAAGTTAACTGATAATTTTTGCCATTTCCTCTGCCTTCAATCCCGACTCCTTAATTTCTCTTTACAGGGAACATGGCTATCATAATTTCTAAAACCCTAGGTAGACTGTATACATAAGGATTTATACTGCCTGGTTTGTCCTGATCTGACCTTGAGGGTACCAGGAAGACTGCTACAAGACAGATGGAGGCTTTGAACTTAATTAGAAGTAAGTGAAACTATGCAAATAGCAGCATATACCCAATCTAAACGCACAATCATGAAGCTATAGAAAGCATTCACATCCTTAATTCTGTCAGTTATCTATCTACCAATTATGTGTGCTAAACTACATGCAAAAAGCATTCTTTAGATGAACTAATTTCAATCCTGGATTAAACAAAAATAGTATTTCACACCTCTAAAATCTCAAATTATTTTCTAATATGGAAAACCAGTGGTTGAGCAAAAAAACCAGCACTTGAGTTATCCACTGTAGGATTCCCATTATTTCATGGCAGCTTTAAAATTTCCTTTTTTTCATTTATTTTAAAAATACAGGTTGGGAAATGACCTGTTGGAGAGCAGCAGGAGGGGAAAGGGACCTGGGGGTCCTGGTGGGCAGCAGGATGCCCATGAGCCAGCTCTGTGCCCTT